>JAINUG010000091.1:3265000-3317500 GCA_029706075.1 Aldrovandia affinis | reverse complement strand
AGAAATTGCAAAGAAGGCCAAGGTGTCAGTGAGTACAGTTTCCTACATAGAGAGTATACTTCATGAAGTAGAATGAGGTGTGCTTGTGTTGGAATTCAACAGACACTGGAATGGAATGCTGCCATACAGGTAGAGGTGCTGATTTAAGAAAAATTTGGAGTGGTCTCTTAATTTTTTCCAGAGCTGTATATGTGCCTTTTAGCAGATTCTTTTATCCAAAGCGACTTACAGCAAGTGAATGCGAATCTTTTTTTCTCCATGTTTGTCCTTTGATACAGCTGGATATTTAAGCCGGATATTTAAGGTTATGCGCTTATGCTCAATATTGCAGTCGCTGTCCCCCGCCCAGCAGGAGTTGAACCTGCAGCAGCCCTTGGGCCCTGAGTGCTGGCCCCTGACCGCTGCCTTGTCCCCCAGCAGGACAGGGGCCCTGGAGTACAGCCCTGGTGCCTGTCCTGTGCCACAGACCGAGAGAGGGTCACGACCTCATTTAAAACAGAATGGGCCCTCTGTCAGGATGAGGGATGGAGGTCTGGGTGCGCGTTAGGCTCCGCGGCCTGTCCCCCCAGCCCCAGCCCCCCCCCCAGCCCCCACCAGGAAACCACATGACGTCAGGGGCCATAAAATCATCAGACAATTTGTTTTGCCTTTTGAGCACTGAACTAAATTAGCAGCTTTTTTAGCAGCACCTTGAGCAGCCAGTTCCTCTTGGAACCTCTTGGAACCTGTTACACTAAACGGACCCTTTAGCATTCTGGCCAATCTCCTCCTCCTGCTCACTCTGAGGGGCGAAGCCTTCAGAGCGCTGTCCAATCCCCTTCTCCCTCACACTAAGGGGCGGAGCCTTTAGCATTCTGGCCAATCCCCTCCTCCCTCACACTGAGGTGATGGGTCTGTATTTTGTTCCCTGATGTATGGATTCAGTACTGTAAGTCGCTTTGGATAAAAGCGTTTGCTAAATGGCGTATATTATATATATATATATGATTATGATACGGTTAAAGTGGCAGTCTGAGTGAGGCTGTGCGGCTCAGAGAGAGCTGGCCGTTCGGTCGCAGGGTGAGGACACGCTCCTGGATCGCCACACCTCGTCTCTCTCCGCTGCGTGTGACCGCGTGTGAAACCCGCGCGCCCGTCGCCCCCTTCTCATCTCTTCAGTGTGAAACCCGCGCGCCCGTCGCCCCCTTCTCATCTCTTCAGTGTGAAACCCGCGCGCCCGTCGCCCCCTTCTCATCTCTTCAGTGTGAAACCCGCGCGCCCGTCGCCCCCTTCTCATCTCTTCAGTGTTCGGCGTCTTACCACCCCTCCCTGGGCATGTCCGGCCTTTACTGGTCTGTAGAGGGAGAGAGAGAGAGAGAGAGGAAGAGAGGGGGAGAGGGGGAGAGGGGGAGAGGGAGAGAGAGAGAGAAAGAGAGGGAGAGAGAGAGAGAGAGAGAGGGAGAGGGAGAGGGAGAGGGAGAGGGAGAGGAGAGAGAGGGAGAGGAGAGGGAGAGAGAGAGAGGGAGAGAGAGAGAGAGAGAGAGAGGAGAGAGAGAGGGAGAGAGAGAGAAGAGAGAGAGGAGGGAGGGAGGGAGGGAGAGAGAGAGGAGAGAGAGAGAGAGGGAGGGAGGGAGGGAGGGAGGGAGGGAGGGAGGGAGGGAGAGAGAGAGGGAGAGAGAGAGAGAGGGAGGGAGGGAGGGAGACAGACAGAGAGCCGCAGAACAGGTTTTTCTTTGTGTTTGTTTTTGAGGAACATCGAGTTTCTCGAGCAGGAAGGGGAGATCACTGTTTTCCTGTAATCTGGCGTTGATGTTCGTCTCTGTGGGCACATTCTGTTCACGGGGGGGTGTGGGGGTTGTGGGGGGGGTGGGGGGATCGCTTTCCTGTGTCCACCCACATCAAACGTGTTAAAATATTAACGTCTTTCTAAAGGCCTCGCTGTTCAATTATTCAGCCCTGCCAGCGCTGAGCATCTGCCTCGGTAAACGGAGACGAAGTCGCGTCTCTCTGGCGGATAAATGACCGCTTCCCAACTTTCCGGACCCCCTTGGCCCCCCCTCGTTGGAAAGCACACCGTCCCCCGAAACCCCAGGATATGAGCGACACCTGAAACCGTCCCGAGAACGCCCGACATCCCATAATTTCCCCTCCCTGTCCGTTATGACCCTCACTTTCCTGCCTCCCGGAGATAAACTGGATAAACAGAGGTGGCATGGAGGAGGTGGGGGGTGCGTGGCCCACCCACCTGAGCGTGACACATCGGAATTACATTACTCCTCCTTTGAAGTGTCCGTCGCTGGAGTGTGCTGGGAGGTCATTGGCTGGAATGGAGTGACACGTTTGATTTGCTGAGAGGTCATTGGTGTTTCACCATATGTGACCAGGCGGTGTAGTGTGTTGTTCCTGAGGCAGGCGGTGTAGTGTGATGTTCCTCAGGCAGGCAGTGTAGTGTAGTGTGTTGTTCCTGAGGCAGGCAGTGTAGTGTGTTGTTCCTGGGGCAGGCAGTGTAGTGTGTTGTTCCTGAGGCAGGCAGTGTAGTGTAATGTTCCTGAGGCAGGCAGTGTAGTGTGTTGTTCCTGGGGCAGGCAGTGTAGTGTGTTGTTCCTGGGGCAGGCAGTGTAGTGTGTTGTTCCTGGGGCAGGCAGTGTAGTGTGTTGTTCCTGGGGCAGGCAGTGTGTAATGTGTGTTGTTCCTGGGGCAGGCAGTGTAGTGTGTTGTTCCTGAGGCAGGCAGTGTAGTGTGTTGTTCCTGAGGCAGGCAGTGTAGTGTGTTGTTCCTGGGGCAGGCAGTGTAGTGTGTTGTTCCTGAGGCAGGCAGTGTAGTGTGTTGTTCCTGGGGCAGGCAGTGTAGTGTGTTGTTCCTGAGGCAGGCAGTGTAGTGTGTTGTTCCTGAGGCAGGCAGTGTAGTGTGTTGTTCCTCCTGCTCCCAGGTCGCACCTCGCCCGCGTACTGGCTCCACGTGGCTCAAGGGGAAGACCGCGATGTTTCACCGGCCCGTTTCACCGCCCCGCCCTGTCCCGGCCAGCCGAACGGCTAGCGCCCGCCCTTCGCCACCGACGCAGTTTTAAGGAGCTTTCTGTGCCGTATGGTTAAGAGCAGTTTACCAGATCAACGTTTTTTTATTTGGTGAAAAAGTATTTTAAATGTCCCCGAGTCTAAACATGCATCTGCCCCTACATCAAAAGGGCCGGACTGCTCTCCCCTGTAATCAATCCGCCGTTTCACCCGAAAGCGTCTATTTACAACGCTATGTTCTCAAGGGCCAAGAGGGATGCACTTTGGAAAGTCGGGGCAAGCTTATAATCTTCCCAAATCTCATTGAAAGCGAAGCTTTTTGATGCCGAGATGTGATTTATATGTCAGTTATGTTCCAATTACCGTGTGGAAGAAACGCTGCTCTGCTCTCCCACCCTGCTGCCCCCCTTCAGACCCTTAAACTTCACATTCCTCAGAAATACCGAAGAACTTGTCATAAATCCTTGTGAAAATAAATCACTTTTGGGTCGTGCGTAAGTCTGCACCGTGGCCCCTTGCGTCCGAGCACAGAGCGGGCCCTGTTGGAGGGGGGGAGGGGGGGAGGAGGGGGCGCTGAGTCAGAAAGGCCTTTTTAGGTTCCTCTGCGTTACGCTCCTGCTGTTTACTCTGCCACCTCACTTTGACATGGCCGCCCCGGCCCGGGCCGTGAGCGCTCATTAAAGTTTCCAGCGCCCGCCGTCTCCGCCCGCTCCTCACCCTCTGAGTCACCGGCCCGGGGGCTCAAATCGGCAGGTTTGTGGGGCGTCACGCTCGTGGGAAAGTGTGCTGCTGGCGTGCCACGCTAGACCGCCTCCCTGACCGGCCCGCGATCGGGTCTGAATCAGATCAGCGCTGTTCATGATCCACTTCCGCCTCGACATGTCACAGCGCGGAGGTGAGATAATGCGATACGTTTACTCCCGAGGGCGAAAAGCAGAGGTTGGTGGTGTGTGGTATTGGGGCGGAGTGGACAGTTGAACATTGTTGAGCGTGGGCCAGAATGATCAGACTTGGAGAAGCGGTTTAGCTCCAGGCCGAAGCTCGTTCGGGAATGGAAGAGCTCACACCTGTGTGTTAATTCAGTCGCGTTGGACTGCTTGTCTGATTCTGGCCCGGCTCCTAAAACAAACGAGACACGGGACACTGGCGTATCGACTCCACGCCACGATCGAGGTGCCCGCCCGCCCCCTAAGCGTGTGCGCCCAGACGGCCTCGCATGTTTTAGCGTGGTTTCATGAAACGCAAGACTGCAGCTCAGGACACCAATGTCCCAATCGCATGTGTTTGTTTTTGAATATTTAAAAATATATATATTTATTTATTATTTTATTTATTTGTGGTTCTGTGTCTCAGTAGGTAGAGCGTGGTTCTGTGTGGCTCAGTAGGTATAGTGTGGTTCTGTGTGGCTCAGTAGGTAGAGCGTGGTTCTGTGTGTCTCAGTAGGTAGAGCGTGGTTCTGTGTGGCTCAGTAGGTAGAGCGTGGTTCTGTGTGTCTCAGTAGGTAGAGCGTGGTTCTGTGTGTCTCAGTAGGTAGAGCATGGTTCTGTGTGTCTCAGTAGGTAGAGCATGGTTCTGTGTGTCTCAGTAGGTAGAGCATGGTTCTGTGTGGCTCAGTAGGTAGAGCGTGGTTCTGTGTGGCTCAGTAGGTAGAGCATGCTGTTGACAACGCTTAGGTTGTGGGTTGAATTCCCACTGGGACCACATATACTGAAAAATGTATGTATTCATTACTGTAAGCATCTGCTAAATGGCATATGTAATGTTATTGAACCTTTACTTAATCAGGGTAATCACTCGAGACCGAAGTCTCTTTTCCAAGAGAGCCCTGGGTACAAGCACAGCACGGAAGGAAATACAACAAGAATAATAAAACGGAAGATACCAACGAGTAAAACAGTCAATGAATATAATAATAGTACCCACCTGATTAGATTCAATCATAAAATGAATTAACATGTATAAATGGGTAGTTACACATAACAAGACAGACATGTATGAGTAGGTCTTCAAAATATATACTTCGATTTATTTATAAAACTTCATATAATAACTATAACTTGTACAAAGTGACTTTCGTTCATTGCCTCTTTCCTCTTTCACCTCATGGGTGAATATTACTCACTTTCCCAGAAGCTCATGTAATCATTAAAACAATGGGCAGCTCTGGCACCCCTTTGCTACACGACCAGGAGAGCAGAATAGACGGCAAGGAGGATAAAAACAGTCCCAGCTCCGCTGGAAGAGAGCAATCCTTTATTGCCACAGTGTTTATAATCATTAACAATAACCCGTTTATTTTTCTTCAGTTCTATGCCAAGTGTAGCTGGAATTAATTTACATTCTAGCAGCAAAAAGTGCTTTTAAACATGGGAAGATTAATCCTGGTTAGAGATCAGTGTAGTAACACTGCAGTAGACATCATTGTTATTTTATTTGCCACCGTTAAAAAAGCTGGTTCTGCGGGCGGCAGATAGCGTAGCGGTCTAACGCACCGTATCTTGGCTGGTCCGATACGGTGTGCGCTGCCTGTCAGGGACGCGGTTCTAAACCCGTCTCTACCAGACTGGCCCTGGTTGTCAGCCCCGATCGGAGGCGGGGGCGTTTGGCTGTCCGCCCCAGGGGAAGGGGGGAGGTTGAGCCGGCTCGGGTCCGCTGTGAAGCACGTAAGGGAGTCTCCAGAACGTGGGTGGGCCAATTCCGTCTCGAAGGAACTCATGTGCAGAGGGCAAATCTAAATAAAGGGTGTAATTGGTCACAAAAACGGGAAAAAAACTGAAACAAATGAAAATGTAAAAAAGGTCTGGCTCTGTCCTCCGTTTGTCTGGGGCTGTAAGGTGATGAGTGATTGTTGGAGGTGACGAGTGAGCGGTCTCCGCTGATTGGCTGATCAAATGGCCGTCCGGCCCTGACTCCCCTGAACACAGCGAGTCTCCGTTGCCACGGTGAAGGGAAACTCGTCCAGATGACTGACCAGCCGGTCAGTGAGCTGTCTGTCTGTCTGTCTGTCTGTCTGACCGACCCCCTGACCCAGTGAACATTCTCCAAACGCATCTTTATTACCGCTGAGAGAAAACATGCAGCACCACTTCAGACCCAGCGAGCCAGGGCACTGGACTTCAGAGCAGCGCTGTGATCCAGGAAGGCTGTTTTTATTTCACCCTAAATGTAGGGAAAGGAGTCTAGACCACATCAATCACCCTGAGTCCTGAGGTAGGCTTCCAGTGTGTGGAAATGTTCTCATGAAATGCAGTGATTGAAATGGCGTTTATATGGCTGATGGTGTTGAACAGTAGTTTGAGACAGAATGGTGCACTCTTACTCTCTCTGGTCATGTCTGGCGTTACTCAGCAGGTACCGCTGGACACACGGGGCAGTTATTCTGGACACACAGGGCAGTTATTCTGGACACACAGGGCAGTTACTCTGGATGTTTTTGCCAGACAGAAAGAGGAAGAGGGATCTCTGTCACCTTTAAATGTCAGAACTAAGTGAGGATTTCAGCAGAGCAGCCGAAGGGTGTCTGTGTGTCTGTGTCTGTGTCTCTGTCTGATGGGGTGTGTGTGTGTGTGTGTGTGTGTGTGTGTGTGTGTGTGTGTGTGTGTGTGTGTGTGTGTGTGTGTGTGTGTGTGTGTGTGTGTGTGTGTGTGTGTGTGTGTGTGTGTGTGTGTGTGTGTGTGTGTGTGTGTGTGTGTGTGTGTGTGTGTGTAATGTGCTCCTTCTGTCATGAAACTCACGTCACTAATGTATTTTACAGTCTCTATGGTTTTACTGGATTGTCTATTTGGGGGTTGGTAAATGTGGCACTTTTACCAGTTACCTCCCAAAGTAAAAATAGTATCAGACATTTTGAAGCGGAGAGCTTGGGTTTGAGTTTGTGTAACTGGTCGGGTTTAAAGCTGTGTTGATACGTGTGGGCATCCCACTCGATTCCAGGCACTGCCGAGACCTCGTTCCTTAGTCTACACACTCTGCTCAGATGCGAAGTCAGAGCTGTGTATCATCGTGTGTCTTCAGCACCACCCTCACGTTGTGAACGTGCTCAATTTCACGCGATGGCGTCTTTCTCTTCCTCTCCTCAACTCAGTCAGAAAAAGTGTCACGTTTATAACGGGGTTTCACAGCTCAGAGGTGGGAGTTCTCCTCGTGTCAGACTCTCACCAGCGCCGTGAAACGTAACACCCCTCCCCCTGTCCCACCCCCTCGTGAACCTTCCCAATTTATGAGTCTCTGTTGAGAAAGAAAACAGTGTTGTTATTAACCTGTCAGGAGGAGACAATAGCCCCATTAAAAAGCGGCGCGCTCGGTGCAGCGAGCTCAGGGAGCGCTGGAGGGTTTAGCGGGCGAAGGAGGAGAGGTTATTGTTGGTCCCTGCGCTCTGACCGAAGGCGTGGACAGCGCTAATGAGACGTGTCTGTGTAGGACCGGCTCCCCGAGCGCCCAATCAGGGCTTCCAGCAGCGCTCTGCATCGCTACGCTGAACGCCGGCCGCACTACTGCGTGGAAATGGTCTTTGGAGGTGATTTCTCAGCAGGGCTTATGAATGCCAGGAGGTGGTGTCTTAATATACCAGCTTCTCTGCTGCTAATAATGGGCCTTGCTTTTTTAAAATGTATTTATTTTTTATTTAAGATTTTTTTCAATTTAGTGGCAATTACACCCTTTTAAATATTTATTTCAGTTCTCCCTCCCCCACGAGCCCGCCGCCCGTCACTACGGGGCAAGCTAATTCCCCCAGACACATCGGTTTCGTATCTTGGCTGGTCCGGTGTGGTGTGCGCTGTCTGTCAGGGATGCGGCTCGAAACCCGTCTCTACCAGACCGGCCCTGGAAATTGTGTTTCCTGACTCTTTAAAAGAGCGTGGAGCGTTATTCTGGGTAATAACTATATTTGCTGTGACTGTTGGTAACTGTGTGGCACAATGGTGAAGAACATAAGAACACATAATGAGGAGAACGGGCCGTTCAGCCAATCTAGGCTCGTCATGTCCTAATCTAAAGAGTGTCTAGTACTGCATCTAGCCTGGACTTGAGTAGCCCAAGTGTTTCTGCCTCTACTACCCGACCTGGCAAGCTGTTCCAGGCATTGACAACTCTCTGTGTAAAGAAAAACTTCCTTATATCTGTGTGGAATTTCCCTTTAACTAATTTCCACCTGTGGCCTCTTGTTCTGCTGACCCCACTTATCTTTAAAAATCTTTGATAGTTCTCTTTGTTAATCCCTTTTAGGAATTTAAGAAACGGTAACGAGGCTACGGGTTTGAATCTCTATTGGGGAACTGTGTTTGGACCCTTGAGCAAGGTCATTAACTGCCTCCATGCCTGATGTGTGCAAACGTAAGGCCTGAGCCAGCCTGGATTAGACTGTCTGCTAAGCAAATATATTCATGGAGTCCAGATAGTGCATGTAGGTCAGTGAGCTGACCAAGGATGTCCTCCGCTAGCCTGCCTGCGTTAGCCCGTTGTTGGTTTTACACGCCCGTACTGCAAACGTCCCTTTTGAATGCATTCCTGTACAATTAGTGTAGCCGAAGGTTTTGACGCAGTTGTTTTTGCTTGCCCAAGTAGGAGGTGAATCAAAAGCGCGTGTAGTTGGTCACCAAATGAGGAGGGGGAGAGAAAGTATGATGTATATTTATTTTTTAAAGAAAGCTGACTGAGTCTGCAGAGGTGAGACACAATTTGTCTTCATCTTGCCACTGAAAACTCTCACTTTAAACTCCAGTGTTTTGGTGTTTTAGATGAAAGCATTTTAAAAGGTGTGTTTTATTGATTGAGGAGGATGGTGTGAGTGTGGAGCGTGGACGGCCCGAGGCCGGTCTCACCACAAAGCAGCTGAAGGGAAAACAAATATTTGGGGTGATGTGGGTCTGCTCTCTGACCTCGGTCACCAGGGCCCTTTGACCTTCACAAAGTCATTAGGAGGTGCTGGAGGGGAACGCACTGACCCCAGGTCAGCACTTTTGGGGGAGAGCTTGTTTGTCCTCTCGGCTGCGGTGTGTGTTGCTGTTTCCAGGTCATTGTTGGGGACCCTGATGTGAGTGGTTCTGACTCCCACTTGGATTTGTGTGTTTTCAGAGCGATGTTGAGTAATGGTGAGCTCTCCCTCTCTCTCTCCCTCTCTCTCTCTCTCTCTCTCTCCCTCCTCTCCCTCTCTCTCTCCCTCTCTCTCTCCCTCCCTCCCCCTCTCTCTCTCTCTCTCCCCTCCCTCCCCCTCTCTCTCTCTCTCTCCCTCTCTTCCTCTCTCTCTCTCTCTCTCTCCCTCTCTCTCTCTCTCTCTCTCCTCCCTCCCTCCCTCCCTCCCTCTCTCTCTCTCTCTCTCTCTCTCTCTCTCTCTCTCTCTCTCTCTCTCTCTCTCTCTCTCTCTCTCTCTCTCTCTCTCTCTCTCTCTCTCCCTCTCCCTCTCCCTCTCTCTCTCTCTCTCTCTCTCTCTCTCTCTCTCTCTCTCCCTCTCCTCCCTCCCTCCCTCCCTCCTCCCTCTCTCTCTGTCTCCCTCTCCTCTCCCTCTCTCTCTCCCTCCCCCTCTCCCCTCTCCTTCCCTCCTCTCTCCCTCCCCTCTCTCTCTCTCCCTCCCTCCCTCTCCTCCCTCCCTCCCTCTCCTCCCCCTCTCTCTCTCTCTCTCTCTCTCCTCTCCTCTCTCCTCTCCCTCTCTCTCTCCCTCTCCCTCCCTCCCTCCCTCCTCCCCCTCCCTCCTCTCTCTCTCTCTCTCTCTCTCTCTCTCTGACCGTGAGCTCCAGGGTATGTTGTTTCACGATTAGAAGGTGAGAAGTGGTGACAGCTGGCCCCTCTCTCTCTCTCTCTCAGAAGTTGCTCCGCTCCCTCATCTCTGTAATAAAATGAACCCGTTCTCCTGGTTTTGAGAGGAAGCCGCTATGATATAACCGTCCCTGTTTAGGGCCGAACTGCATGAATGATTATACGTCCTGCGTTTCCTTTTCACTTTCGGTAATGTGAGTTAAGTATAAACTCCACATCTCAGAGAGCAGGGCAGCCACACTGCTCTTCCTCCTCCTCCTCCTCCTCTTCCTCTCTAATTCCAGAGCTCCAGACCACCACGTCTCCACAAGTATGTCGCCCTCTTTCCACAAGGGCATGATTACCATCGTCAATAAGGAAAATAAGAAATGAAAAGCAATATTGGCTTCGTTTACTTTAGTCTTAAAGAGGTTTTTTTTTAAATTTAGATTTATCCTCCCCACACAAGTCCGCTGCTCATCTCAAACGCCGCCCCCGATCAGGGCTGACGACCAGGGCCGGTCTGGTAGAGACGGGTTTAGAACCGCGTCCCTGACAGGCAGCTCAATGCTGTCGCTTCTTAATGTTTTTTTTATATGATTATTTGTTTGTTTTAATCACACTTGCTCAAACATTGGCGCTGATTAGATTTGTCTCTGTAGATTAGCGGTTCTTAGCGGTACACAGGTGTACACACTTCCCTGATAGCGGTGTTGACCCTGCGTGTGGACAGGGAGATGAATGACACTGCTGTGTACACGGCCCTCTGAGCTGTTTACTCAAGAGCGGAGATAAGCCTTACCAACGGGGAGAAAGTGTGTGTGTGTGTGTGTGTGTGTGTGAGTGTGTGTGTGTGTGTGTGTGCGTGCGTGCGTGTGCGTGAGTGTGTGAGAGAGAGTGTGTGAGTGTGTGCGTGCGTGCGTGCGTGTGTGTGTGTGTGTGGAGCAGTGGTTGGTTGGTGTGGTGCTGGCAGTACCGATGCTCCATCTGCAGTGGAAACCTCCGGAGAGAGAGGGGGTGGGGTGGTGTATTTTTGAGACGGGGAGGGGAGGGGCATCGAAGCCGCTGCAGATCTCTGGTCCGCGCGATTCGCTTTGTCACGATGGAGCAGCCTTCCTCTCGACCCCCCGCCCCCTCTCGACCCCCGGCCCCCCCTCTCGACCCCCGGTCTCTGAAGGGTTCTGTAGCGCAGTCACAGAGCGGAGGTCTCTCTGAGCCAGGGCAGAGCCCCCACCACGCTCTACCTACTGAGCCACACAGAACCATGCTCTACCTACTGAGCCACACAGAACCACACTCTACCTACTGAGCCACACAGAACCACGCTCTACCTACTGAGCCATACAGAACCACGCTCTACCTACTGAGCCACACAGAACCACGCTCTACCTACTGAGCCACACAGAACCACGCTCTACCTACTGAGACACACAGAACCACGCTCTACCTACTGAGACACACAGAACCCCCTCTCTCTGTCTCTCCCTCTCTGTCTCTCTCCCTCTCTCTCTCTCTCTCTCTCTCTCTCTCTCTCTCTGTCTCCCTCTCCCTCTCCCTCCCTCTCTCTCTCTCTCTCTCTCTCCTCTCTCTCTCTCTCCCCCCCTCTCTCTCTCTCTCTCTCTCTCTCACACATCTGCTTCCTGAGAGACCGAGCGGAACGTTTACTTACTGCAGTCTGGCCTTCCTCTGCTGCTGCTGCTTCAGCCCCCAGTGTGTGAGGAAAAGGATCTCTCTCTTTCTCTCTGGATCTACATCTAAATATACATCTATACATCTATATAAGTATCACTATGGTTCCTTCCCGAACTCTCTGGTGTGCTGTGAGTGTAGTATTATGTCCTGATTTGAGTCACTGAAAGGTTGGAGGTGGCTCTCTCTCTCCTCTCTAAGGAGGTGAGGTTCCCAGGACCTGTCTGACTGCTCCGCCACCTCCAGAGCCTTTAAAGAGGCCTGCTGTGTTCACTCCGTTTTAAAAACGCAACGCTTTCTCTTTTCCCCTTGCCAACGCGCTTTTGGGGAAAATGTGTTGAGGAAGCAGCGTGAGGGATTTAAACTGTGCTGCAGATGTGACGGCCTGCTGTCCCAGGAGCACAAACAAGAGCAGGGTAAAAACACAGCATGTGCCCTCTTTCTTTCTCTCTCTCTCTCTCTCTCTCCATCTCTCTCTCTCTCCCTCCCTCTCTCTCCCTCTCTCTCTCTCTCTCTCTCTCTCCTCTCTTTCTCTCTCTCCCTCTCTCCTCTTTTTCATCACCTGCTCTGGATTCTATCACTTTGTTTGGGCCCTTTGTTTCCATTGTGAGTTTAAGTAAGACATTCTACAATGTGGTCTATTCAGGAGAGATGCTCTTTCTCCTGGGCGGGGGTCATAACTCACGACAGTCCGGTAGCAGGGGACCCTGGAGAGAGGGAGAGAGGGAGAGAGAGAGGGGCACCTGAGGGAGGGAATACTTCATGTTTCTGTGTTCCTCACAGGCGTGTTCTGGCCCTCACGTGTGCCGATGTGCGTTTTAGCCCCGCGCTGACGCACACAGACGTGCGGCCGTGTTTGAGGATGAGGCGTGTCTTTGTGCTGCGATCAGACCGCGGGGCAGGTGGCGCTGAGCACATGCATCGCGTGTGCGTGTAACACGTCTGTTGTCATGCCTCCCAGACCGGGCCTGACCCAGTTGCAGGCCCTCTCTCAGGTGACAGACAGCGTGAAAGAGCCTCTTTTCATTTTACATTTACAGCATTTAGCAGATGCTCTTATCCAGAGCGACTTACAAGATGTGCATTAATACATGGTAGGAACAATCATTGTTCGCGCAAGAGATCAGTGCAGTAATACAGCGATAGACATCATTGTTGGCAGCTGCGTACCATACCTGTAACACAGGGAAGGAAAAGTTAATGGATTTTTATTGATTTTATAGTTGTTTTTTTTTACAGTCATCAACATGGATACATATTATGAAAAGCGGTATTAAACATGTAGGCAGTGGTGATGACAGTTAGCTAGATGGACAGAATTCAGTGGTAGTGGAGTGTAAAGAGGTGGGTTTTGAGTCTCTTGCGGAAGATGGCCAGTGATTCTGCGGTCCTGACCGAGTGAAGAAGGTCATTCCACCACCGAGGGGTCAGGACAGAGAAGAGGCGAGACCGCGAGGAGCGGCTGCCGGGCGCCCGGAGGGAAGGGACAGTCAGTTTGCCAGAGGAGGCGGAGGGGTCTGGCTGGGGTATAGGGAGTGATGAGTGTCTGGAGGTATGGGGGAGCAGTACCTCTAGCCGCTTGAAAAGCAAGCACCAGTGACTTGAATCTGATACGTGCTGCGATGGGGAGCCAGTGCAGAGAGGAGAGTAGAGGGGTGACATTTATATTTCTGATTCACGCATTTGCTGTTGTGTAAGGGGGGGGTGGGGAGGGGAAGTGAAAGGTCAGATCCAGGGCGTACTCAGCTGTGCGTCTCACTGCCTTTTGCAAGAGTTTCTGTCACTTCACTCTCAGCTCTCCTGAAATAACCACCTTTCTGTGGCCAGGGCCCTTTTAGACATTTTAAATTTTTTACAAATATTTTTATAGTGGCACTTCGGTCAACATATACATTTATATCCTTTTAAACAAAACGTGTTTTTGGCTCCTACAATTTTGTTTCAGATTTTTTTAATTTTTTCTCCCAATTTAGTGGCCAATTACACCCTCTATTTATTTCGATTTGCCCTCCCCACACAAGTCCGCCGCTCGTCTAGCTAATTCTCCGAAAGGCAGCGATGAGCCACCTCCTTCAAGACGGGACTCGCCCCCCCACGTTCTGGAGACTCCCTTACGCTTCACAGCGGGCCCGACCCGGCTCACCCTCCCCCTGGGGTGGACAGCCAAACGCCGCCCCCGATCGGGGCTAACGGCCACCCTGGCAGAGACGGGTTTCGAAACCGCGTCCCTGACAGACAGCTCACACTCATACAGGACCAGCCAAACACGGGTGCGTTAGACCGCTACGCTATCTGCCAGCCCAGGGACAGTATATTTAACGGCTGAAAAAGCGCAACTTGGGGATGAATCTGAAGCGGGTTTGGGTCAGTGGCTCGGTCCGGTCCAGTCCAGTCCGGTGGGCGTGTGCTTCACAAACTCGCTGTGAAGCACGTTAAGGGAGTCTCCAGAAAGGGGGTCGGTGAGTTCCGTCTCGAAGGAGGCGGATCATCGCCGGCCTCGGAGAGTAGCTTGCCCCGTCGGGACGGGCAGCGAGTGCGTGGGGGGGAGGGGAGGGTTAATCTAAATAAATAGAGGGTATAATTGGCTTCCAAATCGGGGGGAAAAACGGGGAAAAATCTGAAACGAAATAAAATAAAAAATAAGTTTACCGCCCGGTCTCCGGTCTGCCGTCACGGTGCCAAGATCAGAAATCCAACACGAGCTTTCAGACGAGTGCTTTCAACGCCGGCCCGACATCATCGGCTCTGAGCCTCATTAGGGACCAAATGATCGTTTCAAAGTCATCGCACGGAGACAAAAAGCCCTTTTTCTGCTTCTGAGATTGTGTAACCTCTCTGTTACGAGACAGAACATGCTCCCTTTCTCCGTTTCTCCGTTTCTCCGGAGTGAAGAGGGTACGAGGGTCACCGATCACACTGAGAACATGTGTACTGGTGCTGGAGGCCCTTTTCTGAAAAATACATTTTAGTTCCCATTCTGTAAGCAGGCTTCATGGAATATTTCAAGGAATAATGTAGGTTGGTAAATAAAGACGATGCCTTATTCTCCACAACATGAAGTTACTGAACTTGTATTATTTGGAATAAAGAAGGTGGCAAGTTTGGGTTAGAAGTAAAGAATACAGTCATTCAGAAACACAACGTAATCCATTATGCTGTGTCATCGCTTGACTTTTTTATTCAATGGCTGTGGAATATCCCTGGGTACGCACTGGCTAAGGCCTCTTTACAGCTGGGTCATCAGCTTACCAGGGATTCCTGGGTAAAATAACAACAAGGACTTGTGCTGTGAGATGGAATATTTGAACATTACACCATAAGAACATAAGAATACATAATGAGGAGAACGGGCCGTTCGGCCCATCTAGGCTCGTCATGTCCTAATATAAAGAGTATCTAGTACTGCATCTAGCCTGGACTTGAATAGCCCAAGTGTTTCTGCCTCTACTACCCGACCTGGCAAGCTGTTCCAGGCGTTGACAACACTCTGTGTAAAGAAAAAGGTCCTAATATCTGTGCGGAATTTGCCTTTAACTAATTCCCACCTGTGGCCTCTTGTTCTGCTGACCTCACTGATCTTAAAAAACCTTTGGTAGTTCACCAGTTTGTCCTCCCCCCCTCTCCCTCCGTCTATTGGACAACCAAGGCTTCATCGTTAGCCAAATGTGGTTGGCTTGGAAGCGATGTTGCAACAGAAGCCTAGAACTGGCGAGGCGGCGCCAGAAGCAAACATGGTTTGCGTGCGGAATGGTTTCCCTCTGATGTCATCACACGGCCACACCCTGTGGCTGCATGGGCGTGGCCAGAGGAGGTTCCAGCCAATGGGAGCGGCCCTGCCCCGCCCTGTCAGCTGTGGTTCTCACACTCTGCGCAGTAAAGGGGCGTGTCCCGCCCACGGTCGGTCGCCCGTGACATCACACCGAGGGGAGGTCGTCATGGTGCCAGAAACATAATTGAAGATTTCTCTAATAACTCTAACCGACGTCGTCCCTCAAAAAAACACCCTCGATAATCTCTCCCCGCCCTCGGCCATATTGCAAAACCAACAAAGGAAATTAATCTTTGAAAGGGGCTGAGTCATGAAGCGTTTTTTGTTTTGTTTACGTCGTCCTGCGGTTGGCCCGGTCGATGAAACCGCGTTTGATATCGCTCGTCTGCGCGCTGCTGTTGACTGTCCACACCCCCACCTCTGTCGCTCATTTCACAAACTCGCCCGGAATTAAACGAGCCATCTGGTGCTTTATCTTCATCCTTTTAACAAAACACAATAAATAAATAGTGTTTCTCTCTCTTGGGGCTCACTATTGCAGCCATTGTGGGGCGGACACAAACAGCAGTACCTGACTGACCCTCTAGTAGAACGGCCGGATCGGGTCTGTATACCCGCATGAGAGGCCTTCTCTTATTAGAGCGTGCTTCTGTGTGTCTCAGTAGGTAGAGTGTGGTTCTGTGTGTCTCAGTATGTAGAGCATGGTTCTGTGTGGCTCAGTAGGTAGAGCGTGGTTCTGTGTGTCTCAGTAGGTAGAGTGTGGTTCTGTGTGTCTCAGTAGGTAGAGTGTGGTTCTGTGTGTCTCAGTATGTAGAGCATGGTTCTGTGTGGCTCAGTAGGTAGAGCGTGGTTCTGTGTGGCTCAGTAGGTAGAGTGTGGTTCTGTGTGTCTCAGTAGGTAGAGCGTGGTTCTGTGTGGCTCAGTAGGTAGAGCATGGTTCCGTGTGGCTCAGTAGGTAGAGCGTGGTTCTGTGTGGCTCAGTAGGTAGAGCGTGGTTCTGTGTGTCTCAGTAGGTAGAGCATGGTTCTGTGTGGCTCAGTAGGTAGAGCATGGCGTTGACAACGCTTAGGTTGTGGGTTCGATTCCCATTGGGGCCACATATACTGAAAAATGTATGCATTCACTACTGTAAGTCTCTTTGGATAAAAGCGTCTGATAAATGGCGTATGTTATATTGGGCCGGGCCGGCCAGGTCCGTGTGAGATCTCTGCCGGACAGCGCATAACCGCTGGTGCTCCCAGGACTGGGACAGACGTACGGACTCTTCTGGAACGGTCTTCCCTCCTCACTGCGCTCAGCCTTTCCTGGACTGCTCTGCCTCCCGGCTGGTCTAGCGGTTACAATGCTCAACGCTGGCCACTGCGACCGGGTTTCAATCCCACCGGCCGCGCCAGTATCAGCTCTGGCCGGGAGTGCCACTAGGGGGGCGGAGATTGGCTGTCCGCCCCAGGGAGGAGGGAGGGAAGCCGATATGAGCTCGCTGCGTATAGGAGTGGCTCTGTGCGCGCATACCGGAGTTACGGTGACGGCTTGGCGGGCTTGCGGCTCGGAGGAGGCGGGGCCCAGCCGCATGTCACTGCCAGTATCAAGACTACGGCAGCGATCTCACAATATGAGGGAGGGGGGATAATTGACGTGAAAAAGGACAGTATAATTAGATAGTAAAAATGGGGAGAAAAACAGCAGAAAGAGAAAGTAGAAAAGAAAAATTAAAAGTTGTTTCCAGCGGTCGGTGAGGGGGGAGAGTTCTCCCGCCGTGTGAAAAGTGGTCGGGTGAACGTTGTGGGGAAATCGCTGATTTATGGAGCGTGCGCTGTTTTACACTCTGGCTCTGGTTTGAGGGAGTCGAGCTGAACGGGCCAGCCCAGAGATCCTCCACTCTGCCAAGATGGTACACCCGTTATTCACATCCTCTGGCAAGCACCTGGAAAGATGTTATATATGCAGGAAGAGGAAGTCACTTGGAACGCTCGAGGAAAAGACTTAACTTGGAGCATGAGCTCTGTCACAGTAAACCTGCGCCCATGTTCCGTCCCCTCTCGTGTTTTATAGGGGCTAGGCTTTCTGGATCCGTTTCAAAGGCACCTGCTGCGCTGTGAAGATATAATTACAAACTCTGGGAAAGTGTTTGTTTATACAGAATAAGCATTTATGAGTCTGCCCTTATAAGGGCTTTAGTTTCCATCTGAACGGTTCCCCAGGGGTTCATGTCCCTGAACAGTAGGACCGAGCTCTTAATTCGATAAACCAGTGAAATGACTAAATTGTGGTTCTGTGTGCCTCAGTAGGTAGAGCGTGGTTCTGTGTGTCTCAGTAGGTAGAGTGTGGTTCTGTGTGGCTCAGTAGGTAGAGCGTGGTTCTGTGTGGCTCAGTAGGTAGAGCGTGGTTCTGTGTGGCTCAGTAGGTAGAGCGTGGTTCTGTGTGTCTCAGTAGGTAGAGCGTGGTTCTGTGTGTCTCAGTAGGTAGAGTGTGGTTCTGTGTGGCTCAGTAGGTAGAGCGTGGTTCTGTGTGGCTCAGTAGGTAGAGCGTGGTTCTGTGTGGCTCAGTAGGTAGAGCGTGGTTCTGTGTGTCTCAGTAGGTAGAGCGTGGTTCTGTGTGTCTCAGTAGGTAGAGCGTGGTTCTGTGTGTCTCAATAGGTAGAGTGTGGTTCTGTGTGGCTCAGTAGGTAGAACGTGGTTCTGTGTGTCTCAGTAGGTAGAGCATGGTTCTGTGTGTCTCAGTAGGTAGAGCGTGGTTCTGTGTGTCTCAGTAGGTAGAGCATGGTTCTGTGTGTCTCAGTAGGTAGAGCGTGGTTCTGTGTGTCTCAGTAGGTAGAGCGTGGTTCTGTGTGGCCCAGTAGGTAGAGCGTGGTTCTGTGTGTCTCAGTAGGTAGAGCGTGGTTCTGTGTGGCCCAGTAGGTAGAGCATGGTGATGACAACACTTGTTGTGGGTTCGATTCCCATCAGGACCACATATACTGTGGAAAAGAAAATTATGCATTCACTACTGTAAGTCGCTTTGGATAAAAGCATCTGCTAAATGGCGTATATTATTATATTATTATGACGCTTGAAACCATGATCTGGTTAATGTTTCACAACAATCCTCTGGGCAGCCAAACGAGTGAACCGGAGAAGCCTGGGACCCTTCATCGCTGCCGATTCCAAAACACAGTCGGACAGTCTGGCTTATTTCACCCTCTCAAAGCACCACCGATAACAAGCATCGCTGTGAAAGTTAAACGCCATCGCAGCTCGCCGCATTTGTGAGATAAGTGTGTTTTAATGGCACCTGGAGTGCTTTCGCTCGCAGTGTAAACCACCTCCATATTCCTGTCCTCTGCTGCGCTAACATCCTGAAGTATGCATCCTGCTGCGTATTTGCGTGTGTATTTTATTCAAAGGAGCGTTTAAACTGTTTATTCCCCCAAAATCCAGGGCCTCTCTGTCTTCATTCTGGACCTTTTTTGGCACAAAATAATTAATTGGCTCTTGGAGAAGCCAAACTGTTAAACACAATTAACTGTAAAACACAATTAGCTTGACCATCCTAGCTGAGTCACAATCCTCTGATCGACACGATCCAAAATGGATGTGTTTGTGCCTGTCCCAAGTGACAAGGCTGCACCATTCAATCTCTTTTCATGTTTGTTTTAAAAAATCTTTATGCTTTGTTTAATATTTGTGTTGAGCGTTTGAGAGTTTGCTGTGCCCCCAACCGTTCCAAGACAATAATAGATTTTTATCTTGACTTCATGTTTAGTCGAAATCTTATTTGTTGAGAGCAGCCGCATGAATGAATAACCTTTATCTCAGAGGAAAGTGCCACAAAGAGCCAAACGTTGCAGTGTGGGCTGGCTTTCGAAGGTGGATAACGTGACAGATTTATTGTGCAAAGGCAAAGGCTACTTAATGTTCAGAGCTGGCTGAAATGTGCTGAGGTTTTAAACGATCATTACCACAGAAGGGGTGAGGTGGGTGAGTTGTAAAGGACCCCCATATTATCCTTTCATTCCTCACGCTACAGGAAGTGCCACACTTCTGTCGTGAAAGGCCTTGGGCATGACGAAATCGAACTCCAGCTTGCCCTCCCCCACCCTTCAAAAACACGTTGAGCTGTGACCCGCACTCAAGCACATTAGCGCTCTTATGAACACGCTGTGACACAGAGGATGTTTGTCTTTCCGCGTATGAATTGAGTTACGTTTGTAATCCGGCATGTTTTTGGCTTCTGGTCGCGTCGCACACGATACAAAGAGCAGGAGTCGGGAGGTGTGACACAGAGGAACACCAAAGACGCCCCAGCGTTTGTGGGAACAGCAGGAACGCTCCAGTTTCCAGTCCAAACTGGGAGACAAATTATTTCCAGCTGAGCCCCGTGTGTCTTGCCATGAAACTTTTTTTTTTTTTTTTTTTTTTTTTTTTTAAAGCCTCGCAGAAGACACCATGTGTTGCATCTCAGCCCGACTTGTTGAGTGAGCGAGAAAATATGTCGTTTACATCTCCCTCCTGTGATCTTCGGAGAACGGGAGCCCTTCTGCCCAGCGACGGCACCGGGCCTGCCATGCGTCTCGCTCCGTACGCCGCACAGGAACGCAGATCGATGCTGACAGGTTTCCATGCCCCCGTAACGAGAGACGCAGTCAGGGTTTCATTAACTGGGCGTTTCGCTGTGAGATCCTGCGTTATTCGAACGGACAGCTGTCCAATATCCAATATTGTTCAGATGCACACGACTGGCCTGTGGGGGTGGGGGGGTGGGGGGGGGGTTGAGTTCCTTGCCCAGGACTGTGAAACCAATGAAGTCTGAGGCAAACATCTCGATAGTGAATTCAGGCGAGAACTTTTTTTTCTTCTTTTTTTTCTTCTGCTGATTCAGCGTAAAAAGTGACAGGGCGTCCCAGATCCAAAAGAGGTTTCACGTTCTTTCCATTTCAAGGACCGTCGCCCTGGCGGCCGAGTTCGCCTGAGGAGGGGGAGGGGGGGGAAGGAAAATGGGTTGGACAGAACAAATTCAGCGACAAAAGAGCCGTTAGATTGAGCGTAATCGCTTCTCCAGTCGGAGGCGTGCGGACCGCGGAGCGCCGGAGTAAACGAAGCCCCGCCCCTCTCCGTCCACACTGTCCCTGCCTGCTCTTCATCCTCACGCTCACTCCACACTCTTCCTCACCCTCCCATCCCCCACTCTCTCATCCCCCCACACTCTCCCTCTCCCTCTCTCTCCCTCTCCCCACACCCTCCCTCTCTCTCTCTCCCATCCCCCCACTCTCTCCCTCCCTCTCTCATCCCCCACTCTCCCTCTCTCTCTCTCCCCCCCACTCTCTCTCTCTCTCTCCCCATCCCCCACTCTCTCCCTCTCTCTCTCATCCCCCCACTCTCTCCCTCTCTCATTCCCCCACACTCTCCCTCTCTCTCTCATCCCCCACTCTCTCCCTCTCTCTCTCATTCCCCCACACTCTCCCTCTCTCTCTCATCCCCCCACTCTCTCTCATTCCCCCACACTCTCCCTCTCTCTCCCATCCCCCACACTCTCCCTCTCTCTCATTCCCCCACACTCTCTCTCTCTCTCTCTCATATCCCTACTCTCTCCCTCTCTCTCTCATTCCCCCACACTCTCCCTCTCTCTCATCCCCCCACTCTCTCCCTCTCTCTCTCATCCCCCCACTCTCTCCCTCTCTCTCTCATTCCCCCACACTCTCCCTCTCTCTCATCCCCCCACTCTCTCCCTCTCCCTCTCTCTCTCATTCCCCCACACTCTCCCTCTCTTTCTCATTCCCCCACTCTCTCTCTCTCTCTCTCTCTCTCATTCCCCCACACTCTCCCTCTCTCTCTCTCTCATTCCCACACACTCTCCCTCTCTCTCTCATTCCCCCACACTCTCCCCCTCTCTCTCTCTCTCTCATTCCCCCACTCTCTCCCTCTCTTCTCTCCCTTATTCCACTGATGGATGGCAGAGTCTGTGGTGGGACTTCTGTTGACTCAGCAGTGGGTAAAAACACACACACACACACTCACGCACACGTATGCATACGTACACACTTGCACTCACACACATACACACGCACACACACTCTCGCACACACACACACACACACACACACACACACGCCCTTACGTGTTTCACGACAGACCCGAAACGGCTCACCCCCCTCCCCCTGGGGCAGACAGCGACCTTATTTCCTTTTTGTCACAAGTTGTGATTTTTCTCCGTTTGATTGTGAGCGCTGTTCTCTCTCTCTCTCTCTCTCTCTCTCTCTCTCTCTCTCTCTCTCTCTCTCTCTCTCTCTCTCTCTCTCTCTCTCCACGCACACAGCGACTCGTGGTTGGGGGTGCGTCCTTCACAAACCGGAATAACCGGTGCGGTGACGGTTCCGCGATGTCGTGGATGCGTGTCCCGGGACTACTGCGCACACACACACACACACACACACGCACACGGCCCCCCTTGATGTTCCCGCCCCGCGGGCCCATGTCACACATGCACACACGCACACACGCACACACACACGGCCCTCCCCGATGTTCCCATGTCACACACGCCACACCGCGGCTTCAACAATTCCACAGAATCGCTCTCTCACCAGGGCAGCGACACACCTACGCACATCTGTGACTCTCAGCCCTTCCCACCATGTTTCCCCTAAACCTGAGTTCCGCCTCCCCCCCCCTAGCGCCGTATCCCTGCACAAACTTGCCCTGCAGCACAGCCGCGTGCAAACAGCCGTTCCTAGCTGTGGCCCTGTTCTAATTTAGCGCAAACGCACGCTCTGTAATTTACGCTCTGCCTTCCTCTGGGTAACCACGGTAACTGTTCTCGCGCGTTCTCCCGTTCCCAGACCGCTCTCTCGTAGACGGCTGACGTTAAACAGAAGAGGTCCAGTTTGTTTACCAGAGTCCCTCGGCCTCCATCTGTTATCCTCTTATGATAAATGTGTCTTGTCCCTGCTGGTGCTGTGTTTAGGCTGCTGGGGCTGTTGGGAGGACAGTGCTATCAGGGCGCTGATGGGAACGGCTCACATTTGGCCCCTTGTTGATTTTTGGGGAGTTTTGGGTTCGTCGTGTCGGAGTCCGCCATTGCAAACGTGTGAGAATGTGCGAACTATGGAGGGGCGGTGGATAGCGTAGCGGTAGATACCGTATCTTGGCTGGTCTGATATGAGTGTGCGCTGCCTGTCAGGGACGCGGTTCTAAACCCGTCTCTACCAGACCGGGTCCTGGCTGTTATCCCCAATCGGGGGCGGCGCTTGGCTGTCCACCTCCAGGGGAAGGGGGGAGGGTGAGCCAGCTCGGGTCCGTCAAGGAGCAGGAAAAAGAGAGGTAGAGGTAGAGTTCCGTCTCGGAGGAGGCGGATCTATCAGCCCGGAAAGAGTGTCTCGACCCGGAGGACGGGCGGCGGACTCGTGGGGGAAGGTATAATTGAGATAAATAGAGGGTATAATTGGCAACCAAATTGGGAGGAAAAATGATCAATTAATTTTTTGTAAAAATGTGCGAACTTTACCTGGGGTTCACGTGAACGTTGAAGTCTGCACGTGCGTTAGTGGTTAAAGAAAGATTGCATTCGTTGGGTTCACAGCGCATACTGAACCGAAAGTCCTGTAACGGATAGTTCGGTACGAATATGTGTAGCGTTACACCCCTAATATTCACGTAAAACACATTCTATGTAGATCCCGTCAGATTCTCACAGGACATGAGAAGATGTCGGAAGTTTTTAAAAAGTTTTTTTTAGATCAGTAGATTGGATTATTCATTGGATATCGCAGTGCATTGTGGGTGTTCCACCATTTTACATTACTGTCCAATTAGACCGACTCCTCAGTCATTGTGTGGAGGCAACAGGTGTCTTTGAGGTGCTTGGCCCAACAATGTGTATCATTACCCCCTGAAGCAAAAAGACACAAATTCATTGTTCTGGTGCTTAAGCCTCTTCTAGTAAGACTCTCTGGGGGGGCGGGAGACGGGGTGGGGGGGGAGGGGAGGGAGGGCGAGATCAAAGGGAAGCAAGCAAGCAAAAAATCGTTATAATGAGTTATAACCGCCAATTAGGGAGGGGTATTCAGAGGTCAGGAGATTACCGGGGCGCTAATGACGGAGAGACGGTTGGACATCCGGACGGCTGTCTGCTCACAGCTGGACTTGACCCCCGTCTGAAAGACAGCCCGGCATCCTGGCGTTGCTTTCAGGCAGCAGGAGTTCTGCTCGACTTTTAAAAGACACTTCAGGGGGGAGGCGGACAGCGTAGCGGTCTAACGCACCGTATCTTGGCTGGTCCGATACGGTGTGCGCTGCCTGTCAGGGACGCGGTTCTAAACCCGTCTCTACCAGACCGGTCCTGGTCATCAGCCCCGATCGGGGGCGGGGGCGTTTAGCTGTCTGCCCCAGAGGGGGGTGGGTAGGGTGAGCCGGCTCGGGTCCGCCGTGAAGCACGTAAGGGAGTCTCCAGAACGTGGGTGGGGGCGAATTCCGTCTCGAAGGAATCGGAGTTGGCTGCCTTCGGAGAATTCGCTTGAAGAAGATGCTCACGAACATTGTTTTTGTATTTTGTATTTGTTTAATCCTGTATTATTCTTTTTGCTGAGAACTTTTTCTGTGTGCGGAACTTAATTTAAAACTCACGAGTTTCTCAGATATAACTTGTGCAAAGGGCCAGATGTTTTTTGTTCAGCCCACACACCACTGAACTGGAGAGATGAATTTAGCACAGCCCAGCCTCGTAGTCAGTACGGCGAACGCAAAGGAGAAGCCAGCGTGCCGGCGATGTTCAGCTGAGATCGGTTATGTCGCTGGCGGTACGTCAAACTGTATTACTCATTTGAGACGGCATCACCCGAGTGTGAATATCACTGGAAAGAACGAGCCAATTAGCCAGTGTTTCATAATAAAGGAAAAGCACTCCTTCCCAGTGTTACAGGTATGGTACGCAGCTGCCTGCAATGATGTCTATCGTTGTATTACTGCACTGATCTCTTGCGTGAACTATGATTGTTCCTACCATGTATTAATGCACATCTTGTAAGTCGCTCTGGATAAGAGCGTCTGCTAAATGCTTAAAATGTAAAATGTAATTTTATGTTTTGCATTTATTTCCCCCAACCCCCCCACTGTACCGAAAATGCACCGAACCGTGATTTCTGTGTACCGGTACACCCCTCGTATCCAGTGAAAGATAAAGTAGTCGCTCAACTCGTCCTGTTGACTGGACTGGTTGAGTCTTGTCCTCCTGGCTCACTGCTCTGGTCTTGCTGTACGGTTCTGTGTACGGCCTTTTATTCCCAAGGGGTCAGACTAGTGGCCATCTTCCAAAAGCCTCTCATTTTGGCCTTTTTTTTTTTAACATAACCCTTTTCTGCAAATACACTCCTGGCTCTCTCTAATAAGCTCTTCATTAGAAGCCAACAGCACAAGACCTTCCTTCTTGGGCCCATGGTTGACTGGCTGCCAATGGAGGTCGTAACAGCTGCACCACAGTTTAAACATTATGGTCCCCTGCGATTTGGGGGAACATTAGGTTTTTAAAGCTTTGACAGGTTTTGTGTAAACATCCCCCCCCACGCTCCTCGTCAATATTTGGGTCTTTCACAACAGTGCGTCCCTTGAACTATTATAATTAACGCTACGGAGAATGTTCGGGACGTTTTCGATAAACACGCATCTCTCTGCGTATTTTGATACTCCCGATTCCTAGGAAACGGCAGGCCCGTTACAGCAAGAGCTCTGTTCAAATGGCAGGATGTTTTGGAAACGGGGGGCATTAGATGCCGTTTGAGTAAACGCAATCATTTTCCGGGCAATGAATTACGACATTTTACTGTTTAACGAAATCTTTTTTTTAATGGTGGGTGTTTTCTGAGAAGAGTAAATCTTTTTGGGGTGTGCTGGAGGCATTTATGCCTCAGGTCAAAAGTTTGAGTACACCCGCTGGAAACTAGAGTTATCTCATAACTTAGAGTTTATAAATAATACAGCTGTCCTGCAGCAATTCCCAGAGACACTTGTGGGTTGCTTTGCTTTGCCTCTTCTGTCCCATGCAAGTTCTAGGCCAGGTCATTAGTTTGATTTGTCGTTCACGTTCCTCCTTCACCAGATAGTTCTTGCACAACTTCATGGTGTGTTTCAGGTCGTTATCTTGCTGAAGAATGAAGGAGAGCCCGATTAGCCAGGGTGATCAGGGAAGCACAAGCATGACCTAAATCAGCAATCACAGCAGCGGGGAAAATACCCCCAGACATCGATCAAAGAACCTGCTACGTTTTGAGTTCCCGAGTTCACCCGTAACCGTCTCTCCTCTTCCGTTTCCCCTCCAGATGCAGCAGCTGTTCTACGAGAACTACGAGCCCAACAAGAAGGGCTACATCCGCGACCTGCACAACAGCAAGATCCACCGCGCCATCACGCTGCACCCCAACAAGAGCCCGCCCCACCAGTACCGGCTGCACAGCTACGTGCTGAGCCGGCAGATCGCCGAGCTGCGGCACCGCACCGTGCGGCTGCACCGCGAGATCGTCCAGATGGGCCGCTACGGCAGCGCGCCGGCGCGCCGCGAGGACCTGCAGCTGGGCGTGCCGCCCTCCTTCATGCGCTTCCACCCGCGGCAGCGCGAGCACGTGCTGGAGTGGGAGTTCCTCACCGCGCGCCACCTGTTCTCCGCGGCCGAGGGCCAGCCGCCGCGCCGCGCCGTCGACTCCTCCCAGCGCGTCGCCCTGGACGACATCGTCATGCAGGTGATGGAGATGATCAACGCCAACGCCAAGACGCGCGGGCGCGTCATCGACTTCAAGGAGGTGCAGTACGGCTACCGGCGGGTCAACCCCGTGTACGGCGCCGAGTACGTGCTGGACCTGCTGCTGCTCTACAAGAAGCACAAGGGCAAGGCGATGACGGTGCCTGTGAGGCGCCACGCCTATCTGCAGCAGACCTTCAGCCGCATGCAGTTCCGCGAGGAGGAGGAGATGGACGCCGCCGCCATGGCGGGCCGGATCAACCGCGACTCGGACTCGCTCTCCTTCCTGTCCAACTCGCTGAAGATGCTGGTGCCCTTTAAGCTCGGGGGGGGCGGGGGGTCGGGCGGGGACGCCCGGGAGCCCAAGGAGGCGAAGGTGAACGTGCTGGTGCCTCTGTCGGGCCGCTACGACGTGTTCGCGCGCTTCATGGCGAACTTCGAGCGCGTGTGCCTGGTGCCCAGCCAGAACGTGAAGCTGCTGGTGCTGCTGTTCAGCACGGACAACGACACGGAGCGCGTGCGGCAGACCGAGCTGGTGCGCGAGTACCGCGCCAAGTACCCGCGCGCGGACATGGAGATCCGCTCGGTGGCGGGACCCTTCTCGCGCGCGCTCGCCCTGCAGGTGGGCTCCGCCCGCTTCGCCAACGACTCGCTGCTCTTCTACTGCGACGTGGACCTGCTGTTCACCGCCGACTTCCTGAAGCGCTGCCGGGCGAACACGGCCCCCGGCCAGCAGACTTACTTCCCCATCATCTTCAGCCAGTACGACCCCCGGGTGGTGTACGCGGGTAAGGTGCCCAGCGACAACCACTACGTGTTCACCTCCAAGACGGGCCTGTGGAGGCACTACGGCTTCGGCATCGTCTGCGTGTACAAGGTCGACCTGGTGCGAGCCGGTGGGTTCGACGTCTCCATCCAGGGCTGGGGTCTGGAGGACGTCGACCTGTTCAACAAGTTTGTCCTGTCGGGGGTGGGGCTGTTCCGCAGCACGGACACGGGGATCGTGCACGTCCACCACCCCGTGGTCTGCGACCCGAACCTGGAGCCCAAGCAGTACAAGATGTGCCTGGGCTCCAAGGCTTCGTCGCACGGCTCCACACAGCAGCTCGCCGAGATGTGGCTGGAGAAGAATGACCACGGCTTCCGCAAACTGGGCGCGAGCAATAACGACTCGCTGAGGACAGCGTGAGCGCAGCGCAGCCAGTGAGGACACACACACACACACACACACACACACACGCACACACACACCTCACACACACACACACACACTCACACACTCACTCACACACACACACACACTCACACACCGCACACATACACTCACACACACACACACACACACACACACACACACACACACACACACACACACACACACACACTCACACACACACACACACACACACACACACGCCGCACACATACACTCACACACACACACACACATACACACACACCTCACACATACACACACCTCACACATACACGCACTCACACTCACACATACACACACACATACACACACGCACACACAAATACACACACACACCTCACACATACACGCACACTCACACATACACGCACACTCACACACTCACACACACACACACACCTCTGGGCTGACTGCGTATCAATGTTTTTAACTACCTAATTTATTTTTTACACTCCTCTCTCTCACACACCCACACACACACACACACACACACACACCACAAAAAAAGACAACTAGAAAGAAATATTTTGGAAATACTTTTTCTAAAGACATTCATAAAGCATTAATTGGGACTTCAGTTTGAGGTTTTAAAATGTTAAAATAATAATAATAATAATAATAATACAGTTGAGCCTAAGAATGAGAACAATGGGGAAAGGTAAAGGCTGAAGTTTGTTTCACAAACCGAGTGAAGACTGTTGTTCTGGAGACGGGGGTGTGGGGGGGTTACTCTACGCAATGCTGTTAACTCGATGACGTACGCAGATACGGTCCTGGATAAAGCGTAGCTTCTTATAAAAAGGAAAAGCATCGTACCATTCATTTGAGCCTTGGAGTTTCACCAGTGGTATTGTGGGTAAGTGTGTTTTTAACTCGTGAATGTTTACAGATGGAAGCAGGAACCTGCCGAGTCGGCAGGGAAGGTTGGCTTCTCAACACGACAACAACCTTAACTATTATCGTGGGCCATAGATTTACATGATTTCTCATGTTGGTATTTTTAATGTTTTTTTTTTTTTTTTACATTGCAGAACAACACTGTTTTTGTTTTTGTGTTTTCTTTTTGTATGTTGTAAAAAAAAAAAAAAAAAAAAATATTTCTTAGAATTTCATCTCTTTACTTCCTTGAGAACAACCTGCTGGATTTGATATCTGCAATTCATTTCCTGTCTAATTTATTGAATATCCATTCTTGTTTTTTCTTACTGTTTTTGTTTATTTGTTGTTGGATGATGTTCATTAGAAGGACTGTATAACCCTCTCCCAGTTGTGGGTAGCATTTTCTGTTTCTTTTAGTTTTTTCATTTTTGGCAAATCGTTTTGGATTACCAAAGAGTTTTTGCACAATTTGCGTGAGGTATTGTTTGCGTCTGTGTCCTTGTGCAGGCGAGACAGAACATGTACTGTAAGGAGGGATCGGTGCGTTGCGTTACTGTACAGCCAGGAGAGAGAGCGAGAGAGAGAGAGAGAGAGAGAGAGAGAGAGAGAGAGAGAGAGAGAGAGAGAGAGAGAGAGAGAGAGAGAGAGAGAGAGAGAGAGAGAGAGAGAGAGAGAGAGAGCGCACGCACGTGTGGGAACACTCGTAAATACCTGCAGCTTCAGAGCCAAGAACAAACGGAAACCACAGGTGTGCTGACGACCCCCCCTCCCCCTTGTCCGTGTGTACGGAGGCCTGGCGGCACGCCCCCCTGTGGGTGGGACAAACGGCCATCCCACCAGCGGAAAAAATCACTTCAGATTCCCGGAGAAGGTTCCAGTAAAGCTGTCGTTGCCGAATTCTGGGACTATGATGGGACGGGACGGCCGATCCCCACGATAGTCTTATCTTCTGGGTTTTCCACATTTCTGTCCCCTCTCAGCCCTGTCAGATTGGGGGAGAGGGAGGGGGGGGTAAGGTTTTATATTTAAGAAATAAATGAAAAATGTTTATTAAACAACGTTGTTATGTTCTGTTTGTCGGTAGGTGAACGTTGATGTCAGTTTGTAGGTTTGTAAGTGCACCTAATTAACCCTAACTTACCTGTTGTAAGTGTGTGTGTTTACAGTGTGTGTGGTTCTGTGTGGCTCAGTAGGTAGAGCGTGGTTCTGTGTGTGGCTCAGTAGGTAGAGTGTGGTTCTGTGTGTGGCTCAGTAGGTAGAGTGTGGTTCTGTGTGGCTCAGTGGATAGACCATGGTGCTGATAATGCTTAGGTTGTGGGTTCAATTCCACATATACTGAAAAATGTATGCATTCACTACTATAAGTGGCTTTGGGTAAAAGCCCCTGCTAAACGGCGTATGTGATGTTATGTTATGTTAGATGTTTCACCGGGTGTAAGCATCTGAAAAATAACCCTTATTTTGGATCCACTAGTTCATGATCAGAAATCTCTCCAGGAATAATCCATATGATGGTTTCCAGGCCAGTGGTCAGAGGCGATACGAAGGCCCCAGAAGTCGGCCCTGTTAGTCACGGCTGTAATGACAGAGTCGCTGTAATTCGAACCCGGGGGAGAATCCTCCACTCTCTGAGGGCTCCCTCCCCCGAGCCTGAACTGTGTGCATCTCTCATCATGGGTCCAGTGGGCACAGGAGGGGCAAGGAGTTGGTTTCCCTGTGAACACCACAACACACACACACACACACACACACACACACACACACACTGTTGCTTTTATTGGAACCCTTTTTTTCTAGATTTCTTTCCCAGTTTTCTCCCAAGTTAGTAGCCAATTACACCCTCTATTTATTTTGATTTACCCTCCCCACACGGGTCCGCCGTTGGTCTCTATGAGGCAAGATAATTCTCAGCCAAACGCCGCCCCCGATCGGGGCTGATGTCCAGGGCCGATCTGGTAGAGACGGGTTTCGAACCGCGTCCCTGACAGGCAGCGCACACTCGTATTGTGCCGTGTACATCATGATACATAGCATAATTTCCTTTACAGTGAATAAAACATTTACTGCATCTTTAAACCTTATTACATTACATTACATTACAGAGCGGCATTTGGCAGACGCTCTTATCCAGAGCGACGTACAACAAAGTGTTAACCGTAGTCAAGAACAGTTTAGCTGAAAGCCACCCTAGTGGGAAGTACAGTTCCTGGGTGCTAGGAGCAACCACATAGTTAAACTAGGACCCTGTAGGTAAATCTGTAGCCACAATTATTTTTGGCACACGTGCTCTCCTGCCATAAAGCTGTGTGGACCGCAGGGCAGCAGCCATGCTCCAGAAGAGCAGCAGCCATGCTCCAGAAGAGCAGCCATGCTCCAGAGCAGCAGCCATGCTCCAGAACAGCAGCCATGCTCCAGAACCGCCATGCTCCAGAGCAGCAGCCATGCTCCAGAGCAGCAGCCATGCCCCAGGGCAGCAGCCATGCTCCAGAGCAGGGGCTCGTAAAGACGGGGAATCGCGTTGCCGTCGGCCCGCCCTGGCTCTAGCGCTTTAGGAGAACCCCCCCCTGTTATTGATGTCCGTCTGGGGGGAAGCTTTTCTTCACTCTCGCCATGTTGCGTGCCAGAACGGATCGGCTCTGAATAGGGCACCCCCCCCCTCCCCCTCCTGCTGGTACCCAAATCCCCAAATCCCCTCTGGCAGAGGCACAGTCCTGGCAGGGGCACAGTCCTGGCAGAGGCACAGTCCTGGCAGAGGGAGAGTCCTGGCAGAGGGAGAGTCCTGGCCTCGCGATGCTGACTGAGCATGCTCCAGCTCCTCCTCCCTCTACTGTACTCTGCTGCTCGTCAGGGTTTCGGGTTCATTACATCTCACAATGATGTTGCCACGGTGACTTTGTGGGTCGGGGGGCGATGGAAAGGAATACCCCCCTTCCCTACCCCCTGTCTTCCTCCTCCTCTCTCCCCCTCTCCTCTCCTCCTCTCCTCTCCCCCTCTCCTCTCCTCTCCTCCTCCATGGCTCCCGACCCACACTCTCCCTCCCTCTGAACTTGAACAACCCTGTCCTTTAATGATCACGACGGTCAGACGTCTGTTATCACGTGCTCTTAAACCTGGCTGTGAGCTCTTACTCTGCATGGGCCGTTTGCAAAGGGCATAACTGTCATTTACCGCATTTGGTAGGAATGACTTATTTTAATGATGCATGCCATTTAGCAGACACTTTTACCTAAAGCGACTTACAGTAGTGAATGCATACATTTTTCAGTATATGTGGTCCCAGTGGGAATCAAACCCACAACCTAAGTGTTGTCAGAACCACACTCTACATACTGAGCCACACAGAACCACGCTCTACCTACTGAGACACACAGAACCATGCTCTACCTACTGAGACACACAGAACCACGCTCTACCTACTGAGCCACACAGAACCACGCTCTACCTACTGAGCCACACAGAACCACGCTCTACCTACTGAGACACACAGAACCACGCTCTACCTACTGAGCCACACAGAACCACGCTCTACCTACTGAGCCACACAGAACCACGCTCTACCTACTGAGTCACACAGAACCACGCTCTACCTACTGAGCCACACAGAACCACAAATTCAATTATATTCTGTGCGATGAGTGAGGGAGTGAGTGTTTTGGTTACCAGCCAACTAACTAGCTGTATGAATGGAGGGGGAAATGAATCCATAGATCAGTGAGGTGAATCTCTCCTCGGTGAATTACAGTTGTACAGGGGGCTCCTGTAATCGCCCCCCGGAGCCCAGCTCTAACAGGCCGTCTGTAGTCCGCCTGTCTGCCTGTCTGACCGCCACACAAAGGACACAAAGGGAATCTTCCTCCTTGAAATTGGCCATGGGAGAATGGAGAGCAGTTAGAAAGGCACTGGCTGACATCGTGTTGACAGAGCTCCCTATAGTGAAGTCAAAGCCCTGTGCCTCTTAGAAAACATCGGGGACTCAGTGGTAGCTCTTGAGATGCAGATAGGGGAGGCGTAGAACCAACCTTTATTTGATAATTGTCCTACATTTACATTTACATTTTAGGCATTTAGCAGACGCTAAATCCAGAGCGACTTACACAGTTTACATTTCTTTACATACAATCCATTTATACAGCTGGATATTTCACTGAAGCAATTCAGGTTAAGTACCTTGCTCAAGGGTACAACAGCAGTGCTCCACCTAGGAATCGAACCAGCAACCTCTGAGTTACAAGCTCAGTTCCCTAACCATTACACTACACTGCCGCCCTGTCCTGAACTTGTTTTCGATTGTTATGCGCAGTTAAGAAGCGAGCACAGCTTAATTGAAGGTCACCTGTTTGATGTTCATCCCCCGTTCCTTGTAAAAGTTGTATCTATTATCGAATGATGTTAGCTCTGTCTTGAAACCTCAAGTGTTCCCGTTTAAATCAATTTTGGCCAAAAGAAAACAATTGGTTTTAAGTAAAAAAATGTTTAAAAAGAATAAAAACCTCATCTCTTTGTTTGAATAAAATAGTTGGGGAAAAGGCATTACCACATAGAATGCATGAATAGATGAATGGAATTCTGTGACCCTTAACTCTGTGACCGCAAGCTTATTCGTCACCGAAAATTGATTCAGGACCGCTGTGTTCTTCTGGCGTTTTTCCACCACATGGCAAGGCACAGTAACCAGTCGTAACCGTAACTATCCCTTTCATGGGTCAAGTCCCTGTGTCGTTTTTCCACCGCACAACACAGTTCAGATCCTTTTGTTTCAAAAGCGACAAAACGTGGGAACCATGGCAACGCGCCACTAGGCGTGCGTTCTCTACCTCCCTTACTCCCAGCTCTCCTGCTACCACTCACACAATCACACTGTTAGGAATAAGCGTTCATTTCCCTGCGTCTAATTTCCTAATCTGTCCTCTTAAGTGACTGAAAGGCGAGACATGCACCGAAGGGCCTCAGCTGTTCCCCCTGCTTTCGGGAAACCTCTTCCATGTGTGTCCCGTTCCCCTGTGACCGCTGCGCTGATAAGAAATCCCAATTTCCTCCTCGTTTCCTCACTCGTACGGGTCGCCTCTCCTGGGCTTTCAGCTCGGACATTTTGGTTTTATTTTGCTTCCTGCTGGCCAATCGGGTGACAGGATCAATGCGTTCGTTTGACATGTGACCTCATTAAAAGCCCCCGCAGTGTCGACCCAGCCGGGGGCCCCAATCTCAGCCACCTCCACCCTCCCAAAGTCACGACCCCCTCCCAATTTGAAACAGCTGTCCCCAAGACGTGGCAGGCAGGCTCTCTGAGTTTCCGCTTGCGTTAGTGTCGACTTTAGACTTTATTACCCGCGAGACCATAAGTGGGGGTGAGGCCACGGCCCCCCCTTTTGAAGGAGCGGTGTGATAGCGCAGTAAAATGGTGGAGTCGATCGTGGGGCGAGGGGGGGGGGCACGAGGCGGCCTGTTTCTGCTGACACCGCTCAAAGTAAGACCGGTGGAGAGTCGGCGAGTGACACGTGTTGGGCCCGAGGTGAACCACGCTCTGCACTTCCTGTATGTTAACAAGGACCGGGGGGGCTCTGTTTCCCCCAGTGTTACAAGTGTAGTACCAGGGGGGCCGGGTGGCGTAACGGTCAAAGCATTCGCCCGGAATGCAGGTTGCCCACTGCAGCTGCGGGTCGAAACCCAGCTACGCCAGTTCAGCTCTGACCGAGAGCCCCGATCGGGGGCGGCAATTGGCTGTCTGCTCCAGAGGGAGGGGGGGAGGGAGAGCCGGCACGAGCTCGCCGAGGAGCAGTAAGGCGTCCCTGTAAGTAAGTAAGTAAGTAGGTGGGCGATTTCCGTCTCGGAGGAGGCGGATCACTGCTGGCCTCGGGGAATTCGCTGACGGGAGGTGGACTCGTGGAGGGAGGACGAATCGAAATAAATAGAGGCTATAATTGGCCACCGAATTGGGAGAAAGCGGAGAAGACAGTCGCCGGCCGACAGCTCTTTTCACCACGGCTCTTTCTCGCGCAGTCTGCCACTCGTCGACCCTCCTGAGGGGCGGAGGCTGCAGGTAACACGCTAATGAATCCCTGCCGCGCGGAGAAGGGGCCAACGTGGAGGAGAGGAGGAAGAGAGCGTTTACGAGTCCGACGCTGGCGGGCCCTGGGAGCCCCAGGCCAGCACGATGCCAAGTTATGAATTGCGGCTGGGTTGCTTAAACTTTTACAAAACGCACAATGGTGCTTCATCTAAAATGGCCCCCTGCCACCATCTGGGTTTCATAAAGACGAAGCGAGCCAGCCATCTCCCACTGCACCCATCTGAAAACCCTTTTCACAAACAATTCTGTCTGGGAACGTGACTGGCATTCAATCTTCTCCTTCTCATATTGGAGATGGGTAACACGTTTAAATCTTGTCTTCTTTCATTTTTTTGTGATATTTGCATCAAAAATGTTATCACTTGAATTTACTTCACGCCAATATTGAATTCTCTTTTTAATCTCAGAGGAGAAAAGAAAACTCGGCCAACCAGCACAAGCTTAACGGAGCCTTGTCCCTCTGCTGAGAAGACAACCAACAAAATCTGTGCTCTTTATTCTTGGTGGTCTGTTGTGAATTTGCACAAGCGAGGGAGGGGTGTGGGGGGTTGGAGGGGGGTGTCAGGGAAACGCAGGAACAGGGAACGGCTCTCTCACGTTCCTCCCGTCCCGTGCCTGATCCGGGAAGGCAGTGGGGCAGGGCAGACACAAAAGACACAACGTTTACTCATCGTCCCGTGAGCGAAGCACCGTTATTCATGAGTGTGCTCTCCTGTGGCCCCAGTGGAGAGGAACACATCCCTTCTCTTCGCACCAGCGGCCAGTCGCCATCTGTTAGTGACAGCCTCGTGAATCACCATCCCTCCTCATCCTGCTCCAGCTGACTCAGGGGTGGCCTGTACTCTGTGCTGAGGGGAAAGCACGTCTGGGGTTGGTGCAGCGTTAAATAACCAAACTTGTGAGGGGCCTCGGGTGGTGTAACGGTCAAAGCATTCGCCCGGAATGCGAGTTGCCTACTGCAGCCGCGGTTCGAAACCCGGCTGCGCCGGTCCGCCCCAGGGGGAGGGGGAGCTGGCACGAGCTCGCTGAGGAGCGCGAAGAGCATCCCTGTAGAGACGGGCGGCGAGTTTGTGGGGGAGGGCGAATCGAAAGAAATAGAGGGTACAATTGGCTGCCAAATTGGGCAAAAAATCTAAAACAAATATATTTTTTAAAATAACTAAAATAATCATTAAAAAAATGTATAATAACCAACCTTGTGGCTTTGCCATTCCTGCTAAGCTTCACATGCTCGATCGTTGCTGGCGTTCTCTCTGTCCTCTGTGTGTCTCGCCACAGGGGCTGACAGATTGTTCTGGGTACATTACATTATTACATTACAGGCATCTTATCCAGAGCGACGTACAACAAAGTGTTAACCGTAGTCAAGAACAGTTTAGCTGAAAGCCACCATAGAGGGAAGAACAATTCCAGGTAGGACCCTGTAGGGTAGGAATGATAATAAAAATACTAATATTATTATTATTTTATTATTATTATAAATGTAGCCGTTGTCTGCGATGAATCGGTTCAAGCAAAACTGCAAAAAAAAGTGGCTACAAAAGCCGTTCTAACAAAATTTGATTGTATGTGCATTTACTTTAATGGGTTTAACTAGCGATAGAGTTGCAGAAGAAGCTGTTTGCTTGCCAAAGGCTCAAGTGGTATATTTGTTGCGGGTTTGGTTTGGGTTTCCACTGTTATGCTGACGGCACTCAGCTCTATGTCAGCACCAAATCTTTTTTCTACAATCTCCCCCCACCTCACTCTCTAACTGTCCACACGATGTAAAAACTTGGATGACCCATAACTTTCTTAAACTCAACGACAACAAAATTGACATTTTGCTTATAGGTTCTCTTTTTCAATTTTGTTTCTAATTTTCCCCCATTTTTCTCCCAATTTAGTAGCCAATTGTATCCTCTTTTCATGTAAAATATCCCCCCTTGTATTGTGAGCTTGCTGCAATAGTCCTGAGACTGGCAGTGACAAAGGAGATGTACCGCCTCCTCCGAGCCGGCACTCTCCAAACCGTCTACTGTAATGCAGGTACATAGAACCACTCCGATACGCAGTGAACGCAGTGAACTCATATCGGCTTCCCTCCCCCCTCCCTGGGGTTGACAGCCAATTGCCGCCTCCTAGTGCTCTCCATCGGTTTTCATCCCAAACTCCTCCACTCCACAACATTTCCACTGATGCTTTTCCATCCCCACCTTTGACCCAGATTTCCAAAACGTCTTTCTTTCATCTCTGACAAATCTCCAAACTTCAGGCTGTGTGTCTCAGTAGGTAGAGCATGGTTCTAAGCATTCTACAATGCTTAGGTTGTGGGTTAGATTCCCATAGGGACCACATATATGGGAATATATGCTATATATACACTCATGCTTTTGTCCCTACCGGACTGGAATTTTTGAACAACTCACTACTGACAGGCATGCCCCCAAAACAGAGCATTTGACAAACTACAGCCAATACAAAACGCTGCCACAAGAACTGTGACACACTCGACCACATCACCCTTCAGTACTACACAAGCTCCACTGGCTACCTATTAAATACAGAGTACAATTCAAAATCCTTCAGGGCGGCGGATAGTGTAGCGGTCTAACGCATACCGCTGGTCTGATACGGTGTGCGCTGCCTGTCAGGGACGCGGTTCTAAACCCGTCTCTACCAGACCGGCCCTGGTCGTCAGCCCCGATCGGGGGCAGCATTTGGCTGTCCGCCCCAGGGGGAGGGGGAGAGGGGAGGGTGAGCCGGCTCGGGTCCGCCGTGAAGCACGTAAGGGAGTCTCCAAAACGTGGGTGGGGGCGAATTCCGTCTCGAAGGAAGCGGAGTTCGCTGCCCTCTGAGAATTAGCTTGCCTCGTAGAGACGAGCGGTGGACTCGTGTGGGGAGGGGCAGCAGTGTAGTGTAATGGTTAGGGAGCTGGGCTTGTGACTCAGAGGTTGCTAGTTCAATTCCCAGGTGGGGGCACTGCCGTTGTACCCTTGAGCAAGGTACTTAACCTGAATTGCTTCAGTAAAATATCCAGCTGTATGAATGGATTGTATGTAAAGAAATGTAAACTGTGTAAGTCGCTCTGGATAAGAGCGTCTGCTAAATGCCTAAAATGTCAATGTAAAATGTAAATCGAAATAAATAGAGGGTGTACCTTGCCTACCAAATTAGGAGAAAAATGGTTTAAAAAAAAATCAGAAACAAAAAAAAAAAAAAAGGCCCCGAGTTAGCCCCCATCTATCTGTTTGACCTTCTCTCTGAGTACACAACCTTCCACTCCTTATCTCCCAACCAACTGACCCTTCCCACTACATCTCCTCATTAGGTGACAGGTCTTTTCCGTTCTGCTGCACCCAAACTCTGGAATAGCCTCACCCACCCCCCACACACATCCGCTCCTCTAGTACCCTGTCATCTTGTCAAAAAACAACTCCAGACCCATCTTTACACTACAGCTTACTCTGGTTCATAGTCTTACTGCTTAACTCTCTTTCTTAGTTTACTCTATTCCACCATCGTTTAGATTTCTATTTTTGGTTCCGCTTTGTTCACTTTTGTTTTTGGTGGCGATGTTTAGCTGTTCTTAAAACTGCAGTTTGTTTGTCACTGTTTGTGTGTGTATATGTGTGTTTGTGTAATTGTAGGTAAGGTGACTTCTTTGAGTGTACCATTCTGTTTCTCTCTGGGTTTCTGCGGTCTCGTTTGCTGAAAAGACGCTTGGGAAAGCCTGTGGCCAGGGCGAATGATCGCTCAGCTCAAGGGTTTGAACCCTGGCTCTTAAGTTCTGTTTAGGCTCCGTTCGTGCGGTCTCGCCTTTCACTTCGTTATACGAGTCACAAGGGAGCGGAGAAGGCCGCAGCTTTTCCAAGATAAGTTCGACCTGTATTATCAGACGCACTCAATTTTATATTTGTTTAAAATAGCATATATTTATATATATATATATATATATATATATATATATAATAGTATCAGACACACTCAATTTTATATTTGTTTAAAATAGCATAAAGTAATACATCTATATATATATTAAAATAAACTGTTTAAAGTTGAATTTATAGTCTCAATTAACCGTTTTTAAATGTACCTTCCCCACGTCATCAGCCTCAGTGACGTGTGACGTTTGATCGGTGAGAGACGAGCACATTTTTTAAGATGTCGGTAGGTGATAAAAAGAGTGATAAATTCGCAGTTGTAAATTTTACCAACAAGGACGAGAATAAAACGTCAGCATTGTGCAATCTACCTGCAAACAGAACAAGTTGAGGAAATATTGAGGACAAACTTGGAACGGCTTCAAGCTTTGTTAGGCACCTGGCCCGGCCGCTTGCATCCTGGGAGGTAAGTCAAGATCGATCGCTGCAATGCCACCAGCAATAATGCAGATATATAAATTGTTGCGTGTGTGTGTATCTGCCCCAAAACATCACTTAGACAGCATGAACGTGAACCTTCTGGTGACATAGGCTAAAGATAAAAACCAAAAATAAATCGAAGGAAAATCTATCTTTTTACCACTTTTGTAAAAATTAAGGCTCCATAATGCACACAGCGGTAACGTGTTTTAAGTGAATGTCTGTGACTACCGATATAAATGTATATTTTCTAAAAGAAAAATAGCTATTTTTTTGCATCACGGTCAAAGGTCAGTAAAACGTCACAACTCCTAAACTCATGAATACATTCTTTTCCCGAAGCTCTCGCTTCTAATTACGATTTGAGGGGTCGTTCTTGTGCAATTTGTACGTCTGCAACTCGTATTTACGATGTTTGCGACAGCATAACCTGCGCCAGGTAGCCAGCCATATCGTGCCGACTAACTCAAAATGACCCAGAGCAAAGTAGCACTTTACTGTAGCGAATGCCGGTTATGATAATGGTAAGTGGAGGATTGTAAATATAAAACGTTATTATAGAAAAAGTTACATAAGACGTCGTTGCCAAAATCGCAATGTAGCCAGCAGCAGTAGCGTGGTGATAGTTGGAAAAACATTTATTTGATATATGACACAGCTGTGAACACTGCAGGTGTTAAATGTTAGCCCCCCCCCACTTTCCGCTTTATTTAAACTTTGTTGCAAGTGCTTCATGTCATTATAAATATATAAGAACTATAATGATACGTTAGTTACATTGTTTACATCCAACGTAGGCTACGTTTACTACACAGTGAGTAAAATGATGGATTATTGTCTCGAGGCTAGATCGTGATGTTTGCGATGTGCAGTCACGAGCCTGTCCAGCAGTATTGTGTGTGGAAAGATGGTTGTTAAAGGCCATAGCTAACTATGCGTATTAACAGGGTCAGCTGGGCCTATAGATGATAATGTAACGTTATTGTAAAAATTAATATTGTTGTTGTATGATATGTGTGGAAGAGGGTTTGTGTATCGACATTTATGACAGTCATTACATTTGCCTGTCAGAGCGAACGAGCCTAGCTCGGGTTTTGGATGATATTGTTGGTGGGGGCGGCGAGTAGCCTACTATAGCGCGTTTTCCCTACATTTACATTATTTCCTGAAGCTGGTTAATTTTATACCGTGTCGAACAAATGATGCCAGCTGTCTATATGGCCGCTGCAGAGTGACGTGGATAAGCGTGCGATTAGTTCCCGGAGTTAGGGACTTCAGTCTTTAGCTCAGCAAGCTTAATCGCTCTCTTGTCGCGTCGGAGATCCCCTCGGTTCGAAACTCGCTGCGGGCAGAACCAACACCGTCACACCTGGTTGCTAGCTAGGTAGCTAGCATAATTTGCTTAGCTATCGTTAACATATATATATATATATACAGGTATGGTGTGCAGCTGCCAACAACGATGTCTATCGCTGTATTACTGCACTGATCTCTTGTGTGAACTATGATTGTTCTTCCCATGTATTAATGTCGCTCTGGATAAGAGCGTCTGCTAGATGCTTAAAATGTAAAAATATCATGTACTAGCTTGATGAACTATGACTATGACAGCTCCGCCTCCATTCGCTAACCAACCAACCAATCAATGATGCGCAACATCCACGTGAATAGTTGCGCTGCGGTCTAGTTATTGATTTTTGTGCTGGGTACACGACACCCAGAGATGGGCAAAGATGCATCAAAATGTATCTTGTTACAAAATACAAAATCCCCCTCAAATAAATGTATCAGATCAAAATACAAAATACTGGTGCCAGAAAATGTATCAGATAAAATACATGTATTTTGTATTTTCAAAATACAGGAAAAAAAACTCCAATTGGCTATAGTAGGCCAACATATGAATAGGTGGCTGCCTTTCTCTATGAATATGAGCAAAAACCCAAAATCACATAGGCTATCGCCGTGTGTTAAGTGTTAGAGGCACAATCACATCTTTAGCATCTCCTAATTAGTTTGCCCACATTACCCCCTCCATTTTGGTTGTTTGGGCTATTGACAACCAATTTCTTATCTTTGATGCTATTTGTATATAAAAGAAAAATACTGAAAATAGTACAGTACAAACTTACAAACAAATCAGCATGAATTGTACATGCTAGCTAGTGTTTCTGGAGTCACAAAGTGGTGTTTTGAGAAATCGTCTTTTCTAACTTTTCACGTCACGTCACGATTTCTCAAAACGCCACTTAGAATACTGTGAGTAGGCTTGTGTGAAAACAAGCGCCAAATTCTCAATAGCTTCCTGCGACCAGATACATGCATGCATCCACGTGTGCACCTCTGTCCACCGACAGAGAGCGGGTCTAAAAATCACTGTGAGTGTGTCTAAGTGTACTGTTGTTCTTTTTTTATGTTCTTTGAATCATAGATAAAGTATTTTGAGTATTTTGAAAATACAAAATTACTCTACCCTAAAGTATCTTGTTACAAATTACATTTGAATTTTTTCAGCCCTGTCAAATACAAATTACAAAATACTCAAAAGTAATTGAAATACATATTTCAAATACAAGTAACAGAAATACTGCCCATCTCTGACGACACCCTCTGAAACCCCCTCTGGTAGGTCGCAAAGGTTGCGTGAGTTGCAGAGCCCTGGTTGTGTTGCTGTCGCTCAAGCATGTAGAGGTAAAAAAAGCGATGCGTGGCAGTAGGGGCATATGAACGATATGGGGGCAACAGGTGACCCTGCCAGAAGTTATCTGTAGCAGCATAACTACAAGGAACAAATACGGAGAATCTAAGTGAGCTGAGAATGCTCTGTGTATGCTGTTTTTTGTTATAGTCAATCTATTAAGTTGTTGGAAACGCATGTTTAAGCTCTTTCATAATTTTGCTTAAACCTAGTAACAAGATACAGGTTTGGCTCATTTCCATTTTTGTTTGTCTTTGAATTCTTCATTTTCAGCCAAATGGTTTCATTTCAGTGACCAGGTGTCCACACTTTCAGAAATTAGGCCCCCACTGATTTCAAGAAGCAGTCATGAGACGGACAAGAAATGTACCCACTCCATCAAGAGCACACGCCTGGTGAGAAGTGGGGTCCCAGCTATCGAGAGGTGACCGTAAGGAGATGTTTCTGGCCCACAAGACGCTCTTTGACTACAAACCTCCATGTGTCTAGACCATAATTTATTGTGAGCTTGACAGAAAGCTCCACCACCTATGAACTTCTCGGAACTACTAGATAACCTGTGTTTTGGGAATTAAGTCACCGTGTAGCCTTAGTACGGGAAACAAAGTTATTTAAATCCACCAGTACAGGGCTTTAAAAGCCAGGAGCAGAACCTTAAAATCAGCCCTGTAGTTAAAGGGAAGCCCGTGAAGTGACGCTCTGGAATAATATGCTCATATTTCTTTGTTCTGGTCAGAATGCGAGCGGCTGCATTATTATTATTATTTTTATTTTTTTACAGAGTTTGTTTCTGATTTTATTCCAGTTTAGTAGCCAATTACACCCTCTCTTTTTCATGTCAACCCCCCCCCCTCGTATTGTGAGTTTGCTGCCGTAGCCCTGTGACCGGCAGTGACAAAGGCGATTTATCACCTCCTCCGAGACGGCACTCGCCAAGCCATCGACCGTAACTCTGGTATGCACACAGAGCCCCTCCTATATGCAGCGATCTCATATCAGCTCCCCCCTCCCCCCCGGGGCGGACAGCCAATTGCCGCCCCCTAGTGGCGCTCCCGGCCAGAGCCGACTCTGACGTGGCCGGTGGAATCGAACCCCAGTCGCAGTGGGCAGCGTCAGACGTTGTAACCGTTACACCACCCGGGGGGCCCTGAGCAGCTGCGTTGTGAACCAGCTGGAGGCTCTCTCGGGAGCAGCTACGGAAGAGCGATTGCAGTAATTTAGCCTTGACGTGACAAACGCATGCATTGATTAGCAACCCCCCCCTAGTGATGATAAGTGCCAGATTTGTGCAATATTCTGTAAGTGAGAGAATGTCACTCACCAACGTCTTTCACAGCCATATTTGGCACGACAAAGCAAAGCCACCCAGATCTGAAGTGGAGTTAGGGAGAAGAGAGTTTTCTGGGACCTAAAAGCAGCAACCAGTTTTATCTGAATTTAGAAGCTGAGAATTAGAAGGTCATCCAAGCCTTTTATTTGCTACACATACCTTTGACCGAGAAAGCTGTAATGTCTACACGTGTGTTTTATATTAATGTCAATACTAATTACCAATAAGTTTATGCTATAAAACAAGTTTTAAAATCAACACTTCAATGTGTAAGTTTCTGAAGCAACATGAGAGATCTAACAGATTTTTAAAAGAGGTCAAATAGTTGGTGCCCAAAGTCCAGGTGCATCAGTCACAGAAACTGCAAAATTATTTAACGTGTCAAGGGGAACAGTGTCAAAAATCATGACGTCATACGCCAAACAAGGAAAAACTGCTTCAGGAAAGAGGAACAGTGGTTGCAAGTCAAAGTTCACCGACAGGGATAGATGGACACTTAACCGGATAGTTGCTAAAAGCCACAAAACAACGGCCTCCATGACCCAGTCTCAACAAAAACGCTGTGATCTTCACAAAGCTAATATTTAGGGCTGCCATTCGGAAACTGCTTGTAACCAAGGCTAATACTCAACAATGCAAACCTGGTGTAATGAGCACAAAACCTGGACTTCTGAGCAGTGGAAGAAAGTAATATTGTCTGATGAGTCGTCTTTTACTCTTTTTCCTACATCTGGACGGGTTTATTTTTGGAGAAAGCCAAAGGAAGCCTTCAACCCGCATTGCCCGTTCCTCAACTGTGGTGGATCTGTTATGGTATGGGCAGCCATCTTATGGAAGTCTTTGGGTCTAATTAATACTCTGCATGGTAGAATTACAGCCAAGGAATACAAAGGTATTTTAGGCAACCAGATTCACCCTATGATGCAAACATTATTTCCTCAAGATGTTTCCATATTCCAAGATGACTACGCCATCATTACACACTGCTAAACAGATTCAACAGTGGTTTCATGAACACCAGGATGAAGTCAAGCACCTTCCATGGCCTCCCCAATCCCCAGCTCTAAACATCACTGAACTTTTATGGGAAGTTTTGGAACATAGTGTGAAGTAGATTTCCACCACCTTCATCTCTCAAAAAACTGGAGCCTTTCCTTTGTGAAGAAAGTTCCAGTATCCCACTAGAAACAGTTAAAAACTTGTATAACAGCATTCCAAGAAGCATTGAAGCTGTTCTGAAGGTGAAGGGAGGCCCATCTCCTAATTAGTTCATAAATATTCATATATTATTTAGTGTTTCCATTATTTTGTCTACCCCCTGTAGATTTATGTATATATTTTTTTAACCTAAAAATTTAAACAGATTTTTAATATGACGTTGTTGAGACCGTAGATAATATGTACCAACTGTCGGACAAGTCAGATCGGCAGTGCTTGAGAAGATGTGTGCTATTTTTTTATTTTATTTTTTTAAATGGTGAAAATCCAATGTGGTGGACCATGTGTGCAAAAGACTCCAGCCCACTATTCTTTCCTTGATTTATTGCACTTTTTTGTAATTACTAAATGTGACCACCATACTTGATTTTCCAGCCAAACCATGTGATCTAGGGGGACTGGGAGATGTGGTCCATTGGGCCTCCTATAAATCTCCCACGGCTTGTGAGTTTTCGATAAACATTCTCAGATTTATAGCCGCCTATTCCCCAAAGTGACAGAATAATAATAAAAGAAAGACATCACCCACCGCATGCCTACCCTGTCTCAGCGTCTGCCCTCTTTGTAGTAGGTGGATGAAACGCTGAAAATGTATTAAAACTTTGCTACAAGATGTATTGCATTAATTATGAACACTGCCAATCATTCAGCGTTGCTGTTTTTTTATTATTATTTTTTTACGCGCATGCTGTTTTGCTGAACATGTCTGCCGACGAAACGGACGAGACCTCTGGGCACACGCTGCGTTTGGAGCCGTTCCACCCTCAGCCGAATAAAACCCAGACCCTTCCGTCCTCCTGCCGCCCGCACGGCTTTTTGATCCGGGCCCAAAGTGTTGCCAGTGCGCCAGGGCGAACTCACGGAGCGCACGAACTCCTGCGGGGATCTGAGCGTGAGCAGAGAGGTGCCTGGTCTTGAAACAATCTGTGGAAATGGGTCCTCCCCTCAGGTCCCCGCACAGGAGCGTTCTCCACGCAGATTTGCTCCAAACCGCTTCCCTTCGCCTGGGAAAGAGTGAAGCGATCGCTCGGCCCGTTCCCGTGTCATCTGGGCACCACATGGGCCGTCTGTGTGCTCTTTCACTGGTACAAGTTGTTCTGAGATTTATGCTCGCTTGTGCCTTATACTCACCGAGACGGGGACGCAAGGAAGACTGATGGCCTATGTGTCTGTACGGCAGCAGCGAGTCGGGCCAATGTATTCAAAAAGAGGCCGTAGGAAAAACAAGCACAGACACTGATAGCCAAATCTCTTCCGCCCCTGACTCAGGTTTTTTGTGCCCATGTCAACAGTTTCTTGGCTCCGCGTGGCGGCATTGCATCACGGCACAATGCGTTCTTCATTCCCACCCAAACGGGGCGACAAGCGAGCTGCCTGTGTGAGCCTGGCGGGCTTGTGAGGTCAGAGCTCAGCTCACTCTCTGTTGGGTGAAGCGTCTCCATCCAAGTAAACCTACTGGCACAAAATGGCGGAATGTTCCGGGGGACTTAGCCCCAGTGCAACTCTTATCTTTCTGAGTGCCTAAAGGCCTCTGCATGCTCGAAGGACAACAACATGACAGCAACACAACCAGGGCTCTGCAGCATCAACGCAGCCTTTGTGACCTACGCAGAGGGGGTTTCAGAGGGTGTCGCGTACCTAGCACAAAAATCTAACTCGCGACCGCAGCGCAACCGTTCACATAGATGTTGCGCATCATTGATTGGTTGGTTAGCTAATGGAGGCGGAGCTGTCATAGTTCATAGGTCACAGTTCATCGAGCTAGTAGCTAACGATATAGATAGCTAATATCATTTGTTCGACACAGAATACAATGAACCAGCTTCAAGAAAGATTGGCTGAAGAAGTTTGAAGGTACAGGAGTTTCCCTGCTTTCATGAAATCTTTATCGGCCTTGTTCAGTACATTGCCGCTTACTAGTGTACAGAAGTGTAAGGACACCATGTTGCATACGTTGCACAGAAGTATATATTGCAGAGTGCTTGCGGCATTGTTGAATTGCGCGAACCGCGAAGAAGTCGCACAAGTTACGCAGAAGCATGTAGAGGCCTTTACGAGTCGTGTAGCACTCCAACACCACGATGTTCACTGTGATTGAGCTCATAGCCCAGTCGAGTCTCAGACACCATGATGTTTATATATACATATCGTCACCTTCTTAAAATAATGACCTTCTTTTTTGAGGAAAATGATTTTTTTTGCCTAAGTCATCTCTTCATGATGCTGGCCACCTCTGGTAAAATTGCCTATGTCCTTAATTTGAAAAGATCATGCTGTTCCTACCCCGGTAGTATAATGGCCTACGTCAAGAGTGTGACTTAGGCCGTTTTATTTTTTGCCTAAGTCACAAGACAATGTGACTTAGGCAATTTTACAAGCTTTCAAGATGGCGGCTGCTTGCCTAAGTCACTTACTCCAGAAGTAATTTGGCCTAAGTCAGGTTTAAAATTGCCTAAGTCACAACCGCATGTTCGTAAATTGGCCTAAGTAATCTAATCCTCTTATGTTACAAATAACGCTGTCTGTCAATTATGTATGTCAATAGTCATATATTGTCATAACCTTTTTGTGTGAAATGATAAAAAAATATCATATATTCTATATTTGGTTCAGTTTATTCAGTTTTTTGAAAAACTTGAAAATATGACTTAGGCCATTATTTTAAGAAGGTGACGATATATATATATATATATATTGTTCATTGATGTTCACTATGATCCAGCCCATAGCCTGCCTGAGTTAGGGTGGGCACTGGACTTGTGCAAAGGTTGAAATTGAATAGACATTGACCAAGTACATACCGAGCCATTTGCAATAATGTGGTTTTTTTATTGCCAATTGTTGTTTGTTTAAGCTTTAAATCAAAGATATGAGTTTGACTCAATTACCTGTTGAGGCACACAATTGACTCAATGTGTGGTCGCATTGTGTATATCTATTTTTTTAAATTTATTGTCAAGTAAAACTAACCTCATTACATAAAGGATGTTGGGCCTTTCAAAAACAAACAAAAATTCAACTATATATATATATATATATCAGTGGGTGGTTTACTCAATTCTTGCGTACATATGGTTTATAATACAAATTTGTTTCATAGACCAAAAACAAGTTGGTCCACTCTTCAGTTAGTCTCCATATGTATATAAATATATATATATAAATGAAATGAAAGAAAATCTCTGAATATCAATCTTCAATTTTCTAACAAAGGAAAGCGGTCAACAAATAATCCACAATGGCCTTGTCGAATCAGAAGAGGATACACAGACAGACGCTAATTTATAATTGACATTGTGAAAACGCCTCCTATGGACCTGTGTGAGACACAAGTGCGGCAGACGCGCGAGGAGAGAGCCTCTGGTGTGCTGGTGTGCTAAACACTGCCAGAAGGGTGACGTCCAGAAGGCGGCTCTGTCGTCATCCTCGCCGGTTTGAGCACACGTTTTGAGCGGCGAGCCAAATCGCCCCCAGCACGTCAAACTCATACGCAGTGGTCCTGAACAACAGGGCCATTGTTCGTGCCAGAGGAGAGGCAAATTTAAGAGAGCGTTGTTTGTTTCCTGTCAAAATTCGACTGGATCCTTGAGTTTGATGTGGGCTCTCGCCAGTACAGTGACAGTGAGCAGGCCAGCTGAGACGGAGTTTAACGCTGTCCTCCCTTAATGTAATTTAATGCTTATTTGTCTCCGTTCAGTTCAACTTTATTTCACCAGGATAAGTCCACTCAGTAATAATACTGTTTTCCAGGGAGTCCTGGGTACATTTACTAAGACAACACGAGACAAAAATAAAAACATTTAAAAACAAATCAATAGCATGACGTTCTATGCATCCCAATCCTGTGTGCTAAAGTCCAGGTCTGAGTTTATATCTGAAAGGCTGCAGGTTTGTGTGTTCCCTGGTAGACATGTCTAGCTGATTCCAAACAGTGGCTCCACAGTGCTGTGGGCTGCCTACAGTAATGCAGTGATTCTGGCCGTAGGGATTTTCAGGATTTTACATTTTAAGCATTTAGCAGATACTCTTATCCAGAGCGACTTACAAGATGTGCATCAATACATGGTAAGATCAATCATAGTTCGCAAAAGAGATCAGTGCAGTAATACAGTGATAGACATCATTTCAGGCCATACCTGTAACACTGGGAAGGAAAAGGTTAGTAAATTCTGTAAAAAAAAATATTCCGTGGTCCTGACCGATTGCGGAAGGTCGTTCCACCAGCGAGGGGTCAGGACAGAGAAGAGGCGAGACTGCGAGGAGCGGCTGCCGGGCGCCCGGAGGGATGGGACAGTCAGTTTGCCCAAGGAGGCGGAGCGGAGGGGTCTGGCTGGGGTGTAGGGGGTGATGAGTGTCTGGAGGTATGGGGGAGCTGTCGATTGCACTTCTCATGAGCCTGAGTTGCTGACCTTTTGCGACCGAAGCAATCAGGAGTCCGTGATCAATATCAGCTCATCTCTGGACGAGACGAGGGCCCCCTTTACACAGTTAATGAATGCGCTCTTAGAGTAGATTAGAAAACCGTTAGTATCCCAAAAGAGGGAAATTCATTTGGCACCTTCAATACACATTAAGAACATATTAAACACATTACACAAGACACATTAAAACATTAAAAAATTTACGAAATAATAAATAAAAAGCATAGAGAAAAAAAGGCACATATATACTGTATAAGAAGGCATCTAGCACATTCAGGGCAAATTCCATTGTTAAGGTGCAGAAGGGCATGTAGGCCGGTATATTTAGGGCATTAAAAGTGCATTTAGTGCAATCAGACAGAGCTGTGATCCAGCGTTATGGCAGCTGGGATAAAAGAGTCACCCCTTCGGCTGCTCATCGTACTGACCCCATAGAGTCACCCCTTCACCTCTGAGTCTTGCTGCTCATCGTACTGAGCCCATAGAGTCACCCCTTCACCTCCGAGTCTTGCTGCTCATCGTACTGAGCCCATGGAGTCACCCCTTCACCTCCGAGTCTTGCTGCTCATTGTACTGACCCCATAGAGTCACCCCTTCACCTCTGAGTCTTGCTGCTCATCGTACTGACCCCATAGAGTCACCCCTTCACCTCCGAGTCTTGCTGCTCATCGTACTGACCCCATATTGTCTTTCAGTCGGCGAGCTCAACTTGATGTGACTCCTCCAGCCTTGCCTGCTCTTCTGGGTCGATGCAGCTGATCTGGGGCCTGTTTCTATCACCAGACTCTGTTTGTTCAGAGGTCTGACAATCCAGCATATGGAGCCTTCTCCAGTGCGCATTTCTTTTTTGTTTCAGATTTTCCAGTTTTTCTCCCCAATTCGGAAGCCAATTATAACCTGTATTTATTTCAAATAAACCTCTCCCCACAAACTCACCACCCGTCTCTACGGGGCAAGCTAATCTCCGAGGCCGGCGATGATCCACCTCCTTCGAGAGAGAACTCACCGACCTCCTTTATGGAGACTCCCTTACGTGCTTCACGGCGAAGCCAGCCCCCTCCCCCTCCCTGGGGTGGACAGCCAAACGCCGCCCCGATCGGGGCTGACGACCAGGGCCGGTCTGGTAGAGACGGGTTTCAAACCGTGACCCTGACAGGCAGCGCACACCGTATCAGACCAGCCAAGATACGGTGTGTGTCTTGGCTGGTCCGATCAGTCTTTTTTCAGCAGGAGCATATCACCTCCTTCTCCCTGGCAGTGTGTGTCTGCGTGTCTGTGTGTGTGTGTGTGTGTGTGTGTGTGTGTGTGTGTGTGTGTGTGTGTGTGTGCGTGTGCGCGTGCGCGCGTGTCTCTCTCTGTTTTCTCTGTTCCAGTCGTGAGCGTACGGAAGCTAGCACACCGTGTTTATAAGTTGAGGGTCACTAGCAAAGAATGTGAAGTGGAAGGTTGCCTTTCTTGGCGTGCAATAACAAAGTCCCTCTTCTTACCGAAAGCCATTTGAGCCACAAGGAGGGACGGAGCCACAGGCATTCCCCAAAAAACAGGCAAGGCCAAAACAAATGGACCCAGGTGGATAGTGCGCTCTCAAATCGGCCAGCTTGTAGAATTCTGACCTGAGCACAAATACATTTTGGATGCAATTTCTACCACATTTTGAAAGAAACAGACTCGACAATCGTGTGATCGTTTTAAACGCAGAATGCACTCTTACTGCGGAGTAGCATTTTCCATGCTAAAAATACATAAAGGCACGTACATGAATACATAAGTAGAGTGTGTTTCTTTGCTAAAATGTGTGTTGAATTGGGCTTTTAAGTGGTTTCACAGAAATGCCGTTTTGGTCTTGTGTTATCAGGCCGATCTGTCTAAAGAACTTGTCGAACCTTGGGTAAACATCCCAGCATTTTTTCCCGCGTAAGGTGAGCCGACGGAGAGAGAACTTCACGACAAGCGGTGACGGTCCTTGTCCCGCCTTCCCCGTCACGTCCAATCAGAATTCTGGCCTTCCCCGTCACGTCCAATCAGAATTCTGGCCTTCCTGTCACGTCCAATCAGAATTCTGGCCTTGCGTTGCTGACTGCTGCTGCTCAGCCAGGCCACGGTGTGATGCGCACGGCAACGCTCCACTGCTCTTCACATGGCAACGGTGGAGCGACACACAAGCCCCAGAACAGCCACACGGCACACAGGGGCATTCTGGGTGCACAGGAAGGGGGGTCTCCTCGACCCTGAGGAGAGCAGCCCTGAGGAGAGCAGTCTTGAGGACAGGTTTATATTTAGTAATTTATTTTTATATTTATTTCTCGGGCCCAATAAATTATATAAATATAACTTCTGGTGGGGAACGGAGCATACAAACTTCTGCTGCTTCACAGAATTACCACCACAATCCTAGCAGTGCTAACTGTGTGTCTCTCTGTCTGTGTGTGTGTGTGTGTGTGTGTGTGTGTGTGTGTGTGTGTGTGTGTGTGTGTGTGTGAGAGAGGAGGGTGGTGTGTGTGTGTGTCTGTGTGTGTGTGTGTGTGTGTGTGTGTGTGGTGTGTGTGTGTGTGTGTGTGTGTGTGTGTGTGTGTGTGTGTGTGTGAGTGAGAGAGAGAGAGAGAGAGAGAGAGAGTGTGAGAGTGTGAGTGTGTGTGAAGAGGGTGGTGGTGTGTGAGTAATTAAATTTGGGTATGAAGGGCCTGGCTGAATGGCCGTGTCTCTGGGCTCTGAGTTCAGTCTCTCACACAGTGATGGAGTCGTGTGGAACTCAGTTGCTCAGAGCGCTGGGGCGACTGGTTCAACTCAGGGCAATCTCTCTCTCAATCTCTCGCTCTCTCCTCCCGTTTTCTGGCCCATCAGACAGGCCCATGTGAGTTCTCTCTCACTCCCTCTCCCTCTCTCTCACCCTCCATCTCTCTCTCTTTTGCTCTCTCTCTCTCCCTCTCCCTCTCCCTCTCCCTCTCTCTCTCTCTCTCTCTCCCTCTCTCCCTCCGCTCTGTCCATCTCGTTAGGCGACCCTCAGCTGCCCTCTCTTCCTTCCCCCGCTCCCATCCCAGAGCGACGTAAACGCTGCAGTTACACCTCATAACACACTGGAGGAGTGCAGGGATGTTTTGCATGGCGATTACTTTTACTCTTAATGTGTTCTTAATCTTTGTTGTCTGTCCCCCTGCCACCATTGTTCTCTCTCACACACACACACACACACAATGAGATGTGTATTTGCACTGGCAACAAAACGTGTTAAGTTGTGAAAGTAAAACTCAATTTTGCGTCAGTTAAAAAAAAAAAAAAAAAAAAAAAAAAAAGTCATTGAAAACGTTAAATTTGTCATTGAAATGTTGTGGAGAATGTAAATGTGATTTGAGGGGGAACCCTGCGTGTTGTAGGAAGTCAGAAACCCGACACTTCCCTGCCCAGAGGGTGCGCGGTGCCCTCGTGTAGTGGCAAGGCAAAGCTGGCGATATCAATTTCCTCGCGTGTGTTGTGAATGCACAGGGCAGTGCGGTGATGATACACCAACACGGAGACAGCTGGAGACGTCCAGGGATTCCACCGCCCTCGTCTGTCTGTCTGTCTGTCAACAGCCGCTCACAAGAGCATATTTACGAGCGCTCGTTCATGTGATACGGCCCTGAGCTGAGGGTGGGAGTGCTGCTGTAGATGGGACATTAAATCATGGCCTGTAGCAGAATGTGGAGATGATTTACCCCGGTCACTCTGGCCGTGGCAGAAAGTGTGACTGATCGGGAACTGTCACCCGGTTTCTCCACGGGAGCTGAACTCCAGCAGTGCTTCTCCTTACAGTGTAGGTGAGGGAAAGCCATGGAGAAGTTAGCCTCAGTACGTGATTGGTCCTGAAAGCTAGCCTCAGTGTGTGATTGGTCCTGGAAGCCAGCCTCAGTGTGTGATTGGCCCTGGAAGCTAGCCTCAGTGTGTGATTGGCCCTGGAAGCCAGCCTCAGCGTGTGATTGGCCCTGGAAGCTAGCCTCAGTGTGTGATTGGCCCTGGAAGCCAGCCTCAGCGTGTGATTGGCCCTGGTGCCTGTAGAAGACTGCTTTAGCGTCTAAGTGGCGTTTAATAACTGCTGTGTGCGCGGCTAGCTGTAGTGTGTAAAGTGTGTAAGTGTGTAGTGTGTAAAGTGGCGTTTAGTTGGGGGCGGTGGATAGCGTAGCGGTCTAACACACCGTATCTTGGCCGGTCTGATACGGTGTGCGCTGCCTCTCAGGGACGCGGTTCGAAACATGACTGTAATGTAATGTAAAACCCGTCTCTACCAGACTGGCCCTGGTCATCAGCCCCGATCGGGGGTCGCGTTTGGCTGTCCGCCCCAGGGGAAGGGGGGAGGGTGAGCCGGCTCGGGTCCGCCTTGAAGCACGTAAGGGAGTCTCCAGAACGTGGGTGAGGGTGAATTCCGTCTCAAAGGAAGCAGAGTTCGCTGCCCTCTGAGAATGAGCTTGCC
>JAINUG010000091.1:3240000-3260000 GCA_029706075.1 Aldrovandia affinis | reverse complement strand
TCTCAGCAGAGCTGAACGGCCGCCCTGGGGCCCTGTTTACTCCAGGGGTGAGGGCTCTGTTTCAGAATATTTCCTGCTGTTAATTGACCGCCCCCAGAAGTCATTTTTAAGAGCCCATTAAAACTAGTTTACTCCAGGGCCGAGTTTTTCAATTCAAATGGATTTTGGTATACCAATGAATGGCCTTCTGCTCTTGGGTTTAATGGACTCTCTTTTCCATGGCAGAATATTTCACTGCTGTTAATTGAGCCAGTGAGTTGGTTACTTTGTTAGACGTTTTTGAACTAAGTTTTCGGTCAGAAGTCATTTTTAAGAGTTTAGCTTCAAAAATATAGTGCATTAAAACGTTTTTAAGTCTAAACAGCGGGTCCCAGTTGTGACTCTAAAGTCACTGTTATGCAAGTCTTAAGTAAGTCTCAAGTCTTAACCTTCAAGTCTCAAGTAAAGTCCCAAGTCACCGTGTTCAGGTCAAGTCAAGTCACAAATTTCAGGAGTCAAGTCCTCAAGTCACAAGAAACAAGTCTCTCTCGAGTCATCCAGCTCAAGTTCAAGTCTAGTCTCAAGTCATACACATGCAAGTCTAAGTCAAGTCTCAAGTACTTTACTATTTTTGCAAGTCAAGTCTGAAGTCACAAGTCAGAGTCCACAGCTCTGTGTAACGGTAATGAGACAGCCCGGGCACTGTGGGGCGCTGTGGTCTCTAGCTCTGTGTAACAGTAATGAGACAGCCCAGGCACTGTGGGGCGCTGTGGGGTTGGTCTCTGGCTCTGTGTAGTGGTAATGAGACAGCCTGGGCACTGAGGGGCGCTGTGGGGTTGGTCTCTGGCTCTGTGTAGTGGTAATGAGACAGCCCGGGCACTGTGGGGCAGGTCTCTGGCTCTGTGTAGCAGTAATGAGACAGCCCGGCACTGTGGGGCGCTGTGGGGCAGGTCTCTGGCTCTGTGTAGCAGTAATGAGACAGCCCGGGCACTGGGGGCACTGTGGGGCAGGTCTCTGGCTCTGTGTAGCAGTAATGAGACAGCCCGGGCACTGGGGGCACTGTGGGGTTGGTCTCTGGCTCTGTGTAGCAGTAATGAGACAGCCCGGGCACTGTGTGGCGCTGTGGGGTTGGTCTCTAGCTCTGTGTAGCAGTAATGAGACAGCCTGGGCACTGAGGGGCGCTGTGGGGTTGGTCTCTGGCTCTGTGTAGTGGTAATGAGACAGCCCGGGCGCTGTGGGGCAGGTCTCTGGCTCTGTGTAACAGTAATGAGACAGCCCAGGCACTGTGGGGCGCTGTGGTCTCTGGCTCTGTGTAACAGTAATGAGACAGCCCGGGCACTGGGGCGCTGTGGTCTCTGGCTCTGTGTAGTGGTAATGAGACAGCCCGGGCACTGGGGGGCGCTGTGGTCTCTGGCTCTGTGTAGTGGTAATGAGACAGCCCGGGCACTGGGGGGCGCTGTGGTCTCTGGCTCTGTGTAGTGGTAATGAGACAGCCCGGGCACTGGGGGGCACTGTGGTCTCTGGCTCTGTGTAGCAGTAATGAGACAGCCCGGGCACTGGGGGCACTGTGGTCTCTGGCTCTGTGTAGCAGTAATGAGACAGCCCGGGCACTGGGGGCGCTGTGGTCTCTGGCTCTGTGTAGCTGTGTAATGAGAGACAGCCTGGGCACTGGGGGCGCTGTGGTCTCTGGCTCTGTGTAGCAGTAATGAGACAGCCCGGGCACTGGGGGGCGCTGTGGGGCAGGTCTCTGGCTCTGTGTAACAGTAATGAGACAGCCCGGGCACTGTGGGGCAGGTCTCTGGCTCTGTGTAACAGTAATGAGACAGCCCGGGCACTGTGGGGCGCTGTGGTCTCTGGCTCTGTGTAACAGTAATGAGACAGCCCGGGCACTGGGGGGCGCTGTGGTCTCTAGCTCTGTGTAACAGTAATGAGACAGCCTGGGCACTGGGGGGCGCTGTGGGGCGCTGTGGTCTCTGGCTCTGTGTAGTGGTAATGAGACAGCCCGGGCACTGGGGGGCGCTGTGGTCTCTAGCTCTCACCCGTACGGTTCCAGGCCGGGGGGGTTGAGGACGGCGATGACTCGTCCCCTGAGGACCCCCTGCTGCTGCAGCTCCAACACCATCACATCCCCCGCGCCTGAGAGAGACATCACACACTCATCATTATATACACACACACACTCATTATATACACACACACACACACACACACACATTATACACACACACACATTATACACACACCATCACATCACCCCCGCGCCTGAGAGAGACATCACACACTCATCATTATATACACACACACACATTATACACACACCATCACATCACCCCCGCGCCTGAGAGAGACACACACACACATTATACACACACACACACACACACACACCATCACATCCCCCGCGCCTGAGAGAGACATCACACACTCATCATTATATACACACACACACATTATACACACACCATCACATCACCCCCGCGCCTGAGAGAGACACACACACACATTATACACACACACACACCATCACATCCCCCCCGCGCCTGAGAGAGACATTATACACTCATCATTATACACACACACACACATTATACACACCATCACATCACCCCCGCGCCTGAGAGAGACACACACACACATTATACACACACACACACACACACACACCATCACATCCCCCCCGCGCCTGAGAGAGACATCACACACTCATCATTATATACACACACACACATTATACACACACCATCACATCACCCCCGCGCCTGAGAGAGACACACACACACATTATACACACACACACACACACCATCACATCCCCCCCGCGCCTGAGAGACACACACACACACACATTATACACACATTATACACACATTATACACACACACACATACACACACACACCACACACACACACACACACACGTGCTCTACAAACTTTTTACTTAATTTTTATTTCAGAGTTTTTCCCGTTTTTCTCCCAATTTAGTGGCCAATTACACCCTCTATTTATTTAGACTCTCCTCCCCCACATGAACCCCCCGCCCGTCTCTACAGGTCAAGCTAATTCCCCCGAGGCCGGCGATGATCCGCCTCCTCCGAGACGGAACTCACCCCCCTGCTTTCTAGAGACGCCCTTCCTGCTCCTCGACAAGCTCCTGCCAGCTCACCCTCCCCCTTCCCCCTGGGGCGGACAGCCAAACGCCGCCCGCGATCGGGGCTCCCAGTCAGGGCCTGTCTGACGCAGTCGGGTTTCAAACCGCGAGTGCAATAGGCAGCTCACACTCGCAAAGCACCAGTGCGTTAGACCGCTACGCTATCCGAGCTGGGCTGGCGTACCTGGGGATCCACACGGTGCCTCTGACCGCCAGCACGCTGTGAGCCTGCAGGTGTGGAGGGGCGTGGCTCGGTGGGGTGGGGGCGCGGCCTGGCGGCTCGGGGGCTGGGCGGGGCTCGGTGGGGGCGTGGCCGGCGGGCTCCTCCTCCCCCGGTGGCTCCTCCCCGTCCGTGGAGAAGGGCGCGCTGGCCGAGCTGAGCGCGCCCGAGCTGGAGCGGCCCATGTGACCGAGCCGCTCGGACGCCGAGGACGACGCGGACGACATGGAGCAGTAATCCGTCAGCGAGTCGTCACGGCGAACCATCTGCGTGCCCGTGTCCTCGCTGTGCAGGACCGTCACCCCCCCGGGACTGAGCTCCTCCGAGGGGCAGGGGGAGGGGGGCGCAGGGGAGGGGGGGGGCAGCTCCACGCCGGCCGGGCTCCGCACGGGGAAGGTGTCCCGCAGCGGGTTGGGGTCACTGCAGTCGTACGAGGCGCAGGGCTGGTAGCTGGCCGCGTGGAACATCAGCAGCGTGTTGGTGAGGTCATCCAGACACCACACGGCCTCCTCCGCCCAGCCGCCGCCGGAGCTGGAGGTCAGGGACGCCACGGAGGAGGGGTGCGCGTAGGGCTCGAGCCGCCGGACCGCGCGCAGCGAGACGCAGTCCACCACCAGCAGGCCGGGCCCGTTGGTGTACCAGAGCTCCGAGCCCCCGCGCACCAGCACCATCGCGCGCACGGCGAACGGCTTCTGCCGCGGGTCGTGGTCCTCCAGACGGAACACGGACTTGTTGAGCGTGTGGGAGCACAGGTAGCTCTCCCCCTCCAGCGGCATGTCGTCCAGCAGTCTGTACACGGCCACCAGGCCGTCCGCCATGCCCGCAAACACCAGGGGGAGAGACTGGGGAACAGAGAGAGAGACCACGGCTTACAATGTGTGCAATGCGTCTTTTCTTTCCATTTTGTTTCTGATTTTTATCCCATTCTCTCCCAATTTGGTAGCCAATTACACCCTCTCTTTTCATGTAACCCCCCCCCCCTCGTATTATGAGTTCGCTGCTGTAGTCCTGAGACCAGCAGTGACAAAGGTGAAGTATCGTCTCCTCCGAGCCGGCACTCGCCAAGCCGTCGACTGTAACCTGGTACTCCAGAACCACTCCTATACGCAGCGAGTTAATATCGGCTTCCCTCCCCCCTCCCTGGGACGGACAACCAGTTGCCGCCCCCGGTGTGGCCCAGAGCCGACTCTGGCGCAACAGGGAATCGAACCTCGGTCACCGTGGCCAGCGTCGGACGTTGAAACGACTAGACCACATGGGAAGCCTGTGTAGTCTTTTAATGGTGTGGTGTGATGTTGCACAGTCTGACTTGTTATTTATTGTGATGCCTGTTTTACTGTGTTTATGTATTTGAGCTATATATGGAGCCAAAGGCAAATTAAAAATTTTAACTGAAATGGACAATAAAGCTTTTTGAATTAGAATTTACCGGCTGCACCCCTCCCCGGGGCCCCCTAGTGGTTAACTAGGTTAACGCGGGCCAGGCTGCACCTTGCTGGAGCGTTTCATCAAATGCAAAATTCTAAAAACGAAAGATACTTTGTGTGATTTCCTGGTAACAAGTTCCCGGTTCAGCCAGTTCAATTAATATATTTTTTGCCCATTGGAATAAAATGAGTGTGTATTCAGCTGGAATTTAAGCCATCTAGAGTGAATTAACCTTTCAAAAATACAAATAAATAAATAAATATATATATATATAGCTCCACTACCACTGAAATCTGTACATCTAAGTGTCATCACCACTGCTTACATGTTTAATACTGCCTTTAGTAATATGTATCCTAGTTTAAAACTTTCTCAAACAAAATAAAAGCAAAATAAAAATAAAATAATAATCTCCTAACCTTTTCCCTCCCTGTATTACAGGTACGATGTGCAGTTGCCAACAATGATGTCTATCGCTGTATTACTGCACTGATCTCTTGCGCAAACTATGATTGTTCCTACCATGTATTAATGCACATGTTGTGAGTCGCTGTGGATAAGATAAATGTATAAATGTGAGATGATGTATGTAAATCCTCTTCCTCTCCTACAGTAGGACCCTGCTGTGCCCAGGCAGAACAGATGCTCCCGCTGGACTCTGGAGTTGAGCCGTCTGCCTTTGACACAGAACCGCCACTGACACAAACCCCATAAATTAGGAGACATCAAAGCCTCCCTCGGCCCTAAATGTGTGTTTATGGAGGTGCGTCCCATGGCAGAGGGGCGGGGCCTGGTGGGACCTGCACCTGGAACCCATAACGGCCTGTCCCGGGGACTTCAAAGAGCTGGGGAAGGACAGGAGGGGGAGGAGGAGGAGGAGGGGAGCTTATTAAGGAAACTTCTCCTGTTTGAACGCAATAAAACGTGCTTTTCCCACAGCGGTCAGCGTGGCACTGAAACGGCCTAATAACACGTTCACACTTTCAGGGAGAAATCTGTCGCTGTCTGAAATTACCCGGTCCGTAGCCCCGCCTGCTGTAAATGTACCCTGGAGCTGCAGGATGTGGGAAATTATTGTTGTTATTTTATTTTATTCAGATTTTTTTCCTGTTTTTCTCCCAATTTAGTAGCCAATTACACCCTCTATTTATTTAGATTTTACCCTCCCCACACGAGTCCGCCGCTCATCTCTACGAGGCAAGCTAATTCTCCGAGGGTAGCGAACTCCGCTTCCTTCGAGATGTGATTTGCCCCCACCCACGTTCTGGAGACTCCCTTACATGCTTCACGGTGGACCCGAGTCGGCACAACAGTGCGACTTGCCTTAACTGAGACCTGCTATCACCGTGTGGGTTTCTGGATCAGAGATTAGGAGGTAGTACTGGGGCCTCGGGTGGCGTAACGGTCAAAGCATTCGCTTGGGAATGCAAGTTGCCTATCACAGAGCAAGTTGCCTATCACGGACGCGGTTCGAAACCCAGCTGTCCCAGACGGCCCTGGCCAGGAGTCCCGATTGGGGGCAGCGATTGGCTGTCCCCCCAGGGAGGGGAGCCGGCACAAGCTCGCCGAGAAGCATGAAGGCTGTCCCTGTAAAAGTTAGGTAGGCGAATTCCGTCTCGGAGGAGGGGGAATTATCTTGCCCCGCAGAGACGGGCGGCGAGTTTGTGGGGGGGGGCGAATCGAAATGAACGGAGGGTATAATTGCCCACTAAATTGAGAGGAAAATGGGGAAAAACAAATGTAAATAAAATAGGAGGTAGTTCAGTACGTAGGATATAAGCGTCTCAGTGTGGCCTCGGTCTGATAACCCACGCAGTGCGCAGACTGACGCACGCTGACTGACTGACGGACGGACGCTGAACTCACGTCATCGTTGCCAGGCACCGGGAACATGCAGGTGACGACGGCGGGGCAGGACAGCTCTCTCTGCGGCCGGCTCAGGGGGCACATGTCCTTCAGACTGTAGATGTGTATCTGCTGCTCCTGTCAACACACAGAACGCCGCACATGAGCTCCTGTCACTGCACGCGACGAGGCGGAGGTTACGCAACCGTCTCCCACGGGCTCGGGGTGCGGTCTGCTCACATTCCAAACACTTCTTCTATTTTATGTCAGTGTTGCCGAATTTACTGGAAGCTTTGAAGCTCCGGGTTTTGCAACAGCTTGTATGACGCGTTAGGGTTAACACTGACTGTGGCGTTGCGTAATCTCCGCTCACGTGTGTGTAGAGCACATCCTTCTATAAACACTGAACACTGGGCCAGCTGGAAGATTCTGTCCTGACCCCTCGGTGGCGGAACGATCTTCCGCACTCGGTCAGGACCGCGGAATCATCTTCCGCAAGAGACTCAAAACCCACCTCTTCAGACTCCACTACCACTGACTCTGTACATTTTTACTAATTGTCATCACCACTGCTTTTATGTTTAATACTGCTTTTTGTAATATGCATCTATGTTGATGACTGTCCAACAAAACAACAAAATTTAATAACCTTTTCCTTCCCAGTGTTACAGGTATGGTACGCAGCTGCCAACAATGATGTCTATCGCTGTATTACTGCACTGATCTCTTGCGCGGACTATGATTGTTCCTGCCATGTATTAATAAACATCTTGTGAGTCGCTCTGGATAAGAGCGTCTGCTAAATGCTGTAAGTGTAGAAGCTCACCTCGGTCGCTGTCCACAGAGAGTTCTCCATCTTCATCTGACAGCTGAGTCTCCGGCCGGGACAGACCATCCCCCGCACCTCCACCTGTCCCTTATCGATGTTCACCACCGTGTAGTTCCTGCTCCGCCAAACCCACAGCACGCATCAGCACCACCGAGCAAGTCAAGAGCACAGCATCATTCACTGTGACGTTACTACTCATGTCACTTCATAGTCTTGAAATATTTATTACCTTTTTTATGTTTACATTTTAGGCATTTAGCAGACGCACTTATCCACAGCGACTTACACAGTTTACATTTCTTTACATACAATCCATTTATACAGCTGGATATTTTACTGAAGCAATTCAGGTTAAGTACCTTTAGCTCAAGGGTACAACGGCAGTGCCCCCACCTGGGAATTGAACCTGCAACCTCTGAGTTACAAGCCCAGCTCCCTAACCATTACACTACACTCTTGTCCACTGCCGTATTTTATCCCTCTTGGTCCCTCTATTTTGTAAACGCTCGATGGTGTCCCATAGGTCCACCGCATCGCTGCAACGCCTCAATCCCAGCTCCGGTTGTATTCCTCAGTAAAGCTAACAGCCCTAAACCTCAAACATCACAGCCATCATCACACTGTCATTCCCAAGACACATCGTCCACACATTGACAAGGTAATATAATGTCTTCTTACAGGACGCACACTCATCACAACATTACACAGGTTGTGGTTCTGTGTGGCTCAGTAGGTAGAGCGTGGTTCTGTGTGGCTCAGTAGGTAGAGCGTGGTTCTGTGTGGCTCAGTAGGTAGAGTGTGCTTCTGTGTGGCTCAGTAGGCGTGGGCTTCTGTGTGTGGCTCAGTAGGTAGTGGTTCTGTGTGGCTCAGTGGTGAGCGTGGTTCTGTGTGGCTCAGTAGGTAGAGCGTGGTTCTGTGTGTCTCAGTAGGTAGAGCGTGGTTCTGTGTGGCTCAGTAGGTAGAGTGTGGTTCTGTGTGGTTCAGTAGGTAGAGCGTGGTTCTGGTTCTGTTCTGTGTGGCTCAGTAGGTAGAGTGTGCTTCTGTGTGGCTCAGTAGGTAGTGTGGCTCAGTAGGTAGAGCGTGGTTCTGTGTGGCTCAGTAGGTAGAGCGTGGTTCTGTGTGGCTCAGTAGGTGTGGTTCTGTGTGGCTCAGTAGGTAGAGCGTGGTTCTGGTGTGGTTCTGTGTGGCTCAGTAGGTTGGTTCTGTGTGGTTCAGTAGGTAGAGCGTGGTTCTGTGTAAGTCGCTTTGTATAAAAGCGTCTGCTAAATTGCATATGTTATATTACACACACACACACACACTCATTACACAGGCTGCTGAATGAAGGCCGTGCCAGTAGAGGCACTGGTTTATATGGCCGTGTAAAAGCAGGCTGTAGCCCAGGTGGGACTCTGGGTCTCAGGTTACACGCGCAGGGCAGCGCTGAGGCTGGGGGGGGGGGTCAGCTGGGGGCTCAGCTGTTCCTGCGCTTTTATTCTGACAGATTACCAAGGAGAGGCAATACTTCTAATTACCAACACCTGCACCCGGAGATAAAAGCTGATCTCATCGCGCCCGCAGTGCTGCTGGACACACTTTACAGTACACAGCGGTGGAGCTCGACCAAAACAGCAATTATCCCCCCAACCCCCATCTGGGAGTGATCTTCTCCTTCTAGAGCCATCCGTGCACAATCAGTCACATTTACAATTTCACACCCCCCCCCTCGTAAAATGTCTAAATGGATGCAGCACATTCCCTCCAGACACGTGCGCGTATTCACCCCCACATGAGCACGTTTGGCCGGAGCGTTCTACAGGACTCGATCATGTTCATCCATCCCAGCCGCTCGATAACACTGGCGGTAAGTTCGAGTTGTTCGGATGACAAAAAAAATTGCAGGACTGATAAAAATGCACCTGCCTCTGGGCGTTCGGGAGAACAGGATGAATATGAGAGAACACACCGCCCCCTGCTGACCCTGGGGAGAGTCACACACCTGTGGGCCCAGTAGAGGGCGCTGTGGGGAGAGTCACACACCTGTCTCCACCCCAGTAGAGGGCGCTGTGGGGAGAGAGTCATACCTGTGTTCGTTGTCTCCGGCCCAGTAGAGGGCGCTGTGGGGAGAGAGTCGTACCTGTGCTCGTCTCCGGCCCAGTAGAGGGCGCTGTGGGGAGAGAGTCGTACCTGTGCTCGTTGTCTCCGGCCCAGTAGAGGGCGCTGTGGGGAGAGAGTCGTACCTGTGCTCGTTGTCTCCGGCCCAGAAGACGGCGCTGTGGCCCTGCTGGGAGGACAGGAACAGCTGGCTGTGGCTCTCGCAGGGCAGCAGGTACTTGAAGCAGGGGAAGCTGGGCTCCTGCATCTGTCTGAGCAGCAGCATCGCCAGGGGGCGCTGTCCCAGGACGGGGAACACACAGCGGTCACACACACACACACACACACATGCATACGCACACACACACACACAGGGCACAGACAGCGGTCACACACACATACGCACACACACAGGGCACAGACAGTGGTCACACACACACACACACACACAGGGCACAGACAGCGGTCACACACACACACACACACAGGGCACAGACAGCGGTCACACAAACACACACACACAAAGGGCACAGGGGCACAGACAGCGGTCACACACACACACACACACACACAGGGCACAGACAGCGGTCACACACACACAAACACACATACATACGCACACACACACACACACACACACACAGGGGAACAGACAGCGGTCACACACACACACACAGGGCACGGGGGAACAGGAAGCACGCACCAGCAGGGCGTGATTGGGTCAAACCCACACAGGGACAATTTTTATTAACTTTAAAAAAAATACATATACATCTTTTTTTAAAGAATTTGTTTCAGATTTTCTCCCATTTTTCTCCCAATTTAGTAGCCACTTACACCCTCTATTTTTCATGTTAATCCCCCCCTCGTATTGTGAGCTCGCTGCCGTAGCCCTGAGACCGGCAGTGACAAAGGTGATGTACCGTCTCCTCCGAGCCGGCACTCGCCAAGCTGTCGACTGTAACTCCGGTACTCCAGAGCCACTCCTATACGCAGCGACCTCATATCGGCTTCCCTCTCCCCTCCCTGGGGCGGACAGCCAATTGCCGCCCCCTAGTGGCACTCCTGGCCAGAGCCGATACTGGCACGGTGGAATCGAACCCCGGTCGCAGTGGCCAGCGTCGAATGTTATCAACGCTAGACCAAACAGAGGACTTACTGTGTTATATTGTATAATAATAATAATAATAAAAAACTTTATTTATACCATGCTTTTCATACACGGCGCACTCAAAGCTCTTTCCAACATAAAATGTCCGAGCGTTGAAAGAGCTGGCTGTATATTTGAGGAAGCTGCAGAATCTGCCTCGCTCAAAACTCCTATAAATTATGTAACAGCCCAGCTAGTCTGACAGGCACAAATGCACTAATATTTTTAAAGAGTCCCATTTCATAACTTTGGGTTATGTCTGGTGCTTTAGCGATATTAGCTTTTAAGATTTCCATCCAATATTTTCTCCTTTATTCTAATATTTGAATTCATAAATCTCGGAACACACACACAGTGGGGGGGTGATATTTCGATGGAATTTCACAAATAAATGATTGTCTTGGATTGCCATTACTGTTGCGACAGCCAAATTCCCAAGAATTCGGACTACTGAGAAGATGAGGTGGAAATACTTTTTCAGACGTTTGTTTTTAAAACACTTTGCATCTGTAGGGACACGCTCTTGTGGCCGCGAATACCAGTCATTCATCTGGCCGTGAGTGTAGTGTACAAGCCTGTTGAACCTGTTCGCAATATCAGCACACTGACATCGCTAGGGTGACGTCAAGCTGAGGAGTTAGCAAGAAATATGGGACACATTTCACATTTAAATAAGAATGAACTTTTCTGTTCTTCAGAGGTGAGCTTAGATTAACTTCCAACGTCACAGGCAGTAACACATTTACCCGCTCTCCGTTGGTCTTCTATGACTTTCTTGGATGAAGATTCTTCACACTTGTGAGATCTCTGCCTGCCAATACAGTACCAGTCAAAAGTCTGAGTACACCTTACATCTGGATTACGGATAATTGGGCACTCCTTCATTCTTCAGCAAGATAATGACCCGAAACACACCTTGAAGTTGTGCAAGAGCTATCTGGTGAAGGAGGAACGTGAAGGACAACTCAAACTCATGACCTGGCCTGCCCAGTGTCCAGACCTCAGTCCCATAAAACTTGCATGGGATGAACTGGACAGAAGAGGCAAAGCAAAGCAACCCGCAAGTGTCTCTGGGAATTGCTGCAGGAGAGCTGGGAAGACATGTCGGGTGATTTCCTGCTGAAACTCATTAACCGAATGGCCCATGTTTGTGAGGCTGTTATCAAGGCAAAGGGTGGCTATTTTGAGGAATCCCAAGATTACATTTTCAATTCAATTTTCTATGTGTTTTTTTGGTAATTTTCTAATATTTACAGAAACTTATACGGTGTAAAACATTGCCAGTTATGAGATAAACCTAGTTTCAGGCAGGTGTACTCAAACCTTTGACTGGTACTGTACGTCATAGCGAGGCAGCCCTGTGTAATCTGAACGCAGCTGAACAAGCGGCGTTGGCATGTAGCGGCCAGCAGGGCGGCGACACTCACCTTCTCTGGTTTGGTGTCCCAGCATTCGATCATCAGGGTCTGCAGACAGTGGAACTGCACCTCCTCCGGGCTGCCCAGCGCGGGGCGGATGCCCTTCGACAGCTTCTTGGCAATCTGGAGCTGGTGATGGCCCAGCACGGGCCTCCTGCCTGAGAGCAGCTCGTACAGAACCATCCCGTAAGAGAACATGTCCACCTTCAGAACCGGGGAGGGGTCAGCGTGATTACAGCGCTCTGACAACACCGTCACACACACACACACACACACACTCACACACACACTCACTCACACACACACACACACACACACACACACACACACACACACTCACTCACACACACACACACTCACACACACACTCACGCACACACACACACACACATACATACTCATACACGCGCACACACACACACACTCACACACACACATACTCACACACGCACATGCGTACACTCACACTCACACAAACACACCGTCACGCACACACACACTGGCACACTGACTGTCCCATCCCTCCGGGCGCCCGGCAGCGCTCCTCGCGGTCTCGCCTCTTCTCTGTCCTGACCCCTCGGTGGTGGAATGATCTTCCGCAATCGGTCAGGGCCGCGGAATCACTTGCGATCTTCCGCAAGAGACTCAAAACCCACCTTTTCAGACTACACTACCACTGAACTCTGTACATCTAGCTAATTGTCATCACCACTGCCTACTTGCTCAACACTATATACCCCTGTTTACTCCATTTAATTAAAAAAATTATTAACCTTTTCCTTCCCAGTGTTACAGGTATGGTACGCAGCTGCCTGCAATGATGTCTAACGCTGTATTACTGCACTGATCTCTTGCAAACTATGATTGTTCCTACCATGTATTAATGCACATCTTGTGAGTCGCTCTGTATAAGAGCGTCTGCTAAATGCATAAAATGTAAATGTACACACACACACACTCACACACACGCACACACAGACACAGACACACACACACACACACACATACTAACACACTGTCTCACACACGGAGGCACGCACACACACATGCACTCACACACACACTCTCATACACAGACACACACAAACACACTGTCTCACGCACACACACTTTCACACACACACTGCACTGGTTTACAATATTATCACACATCCGCCATGGGAAAAAACCTCCTTCTCATGTTAGTATGAAACGTATGGAAACTTTCAACACATTTATGAATGGACACACACATTAAAAAAGCGGAAATATGTTCCCCCCTCCCCTCCCCTCCCCCCAGTGAGTGGAGCAGAAGTGGGTGTTATGAGTGTGTGAGTGTTCACCAGCTGATTCACTGCCGTTTGCCGAGAGAAGGGACCGTGACTGCGGCTCTTAGAAACACAGCGCCCGACCGTAGACCGGGGCGCACACAGGCAGGCAGGTTCAGATGACGTCAGGCCGCATGCGCTCCAAACACGCAGACCGCCTTGAGCCAGAGGGCTGAGAGACGCTCACACGTCGAGGAAGTGTGTGGCTCTCTCTCTCCGAGGATAATGGATAAAGCGGACTCGTACCCAACACTATATTTACATTATAGTCCAATTATATCCCGGAGAGAACATCGAGGACAGAGAGATCGATCAGCAGCGTTTGGTCTTTAATCAGGAGGGAGAAAGGGCTGTTTTAGTGGACGTCTGCCTCCTGTTTGAGCCCGTCTCCCTGTAGAGGTGATGTACAGAGGAAGATTTAAGCCCCTGTAAAACACACGCAGAGACGGCTTCTCTGGAGACACACACACACACTCACTCACTCACACACACTCACACACTCACTCTCACACACTCACACACACACTCACACTCACACACACACACACACGCACGCCTCGTATTCACACACTCACACATATACACTCACACACACACACACACACATATACACTCACACACACACACACACTCACACACGCCTCGTATTCACACTCAGCTGGGCTTATTACAACTAGGGACATAAAAGGGCCACAAGCCTAACACTGGAGAGGGAGAGAGAGAGAGGGAGAGGAGAGGGAAAGGGAGAGAGGGAAAGACAGGAGAGTAGGAGGGAGGAGGGAGGGAGAGAGAGGGGGGAGAGGAAGAGAGACAGGAGAGGGAGAGAGAAAGAGGAGAGAGGGGAAAACAGGAGAGTAGGAGGGAGGGAAAGAGAGGAAGAGAAAGACAGGAGAGGGAGAGAGAGGTAAAGACAGGAGAGTAGGAGAGAGAGAGAGGGGGAGGAAGAGGAAGACAGGAGAGGGAGAGAGGGAGAGAGAGAGAGGGAGAGGGTGGAGAGGGAGAGAGAAAGAGGAGAGTAGGAGAGAGGGGGGGAGAGAGGAGAGGGGGGGAGAGGAAGAGCGAGAGAGAGGTAAAGACAGGAGAGTAGGAGAGGGGGAGAGGAGGGAGAGGGGGAGAGAGAGAGAGGGGGAGAGGAAAGAGAAAGAGGAGAGGGAGAGGGAGGGAGAGAGGTTGGAAAGGCTCCATGTGCCTGTGTCCTTTATGCTTTGTAAATCTCCGGCGGTGGAAGCAGAGAGCAGCAGATATCAGGGAGGCACTTTGAAGAGTATCTCTCTCATCTCCTCTCTAAAGCTACTTAAGGCATGCCAATCCATCACCACTGGCTCCTCTTAAAATGACCCAACGTGTATATCTAATCGCAACACTGGTGCCAATTAAAAATGTTCTGTAACGATCTACTTCTATTTGAAGATGAACCTCAGTGCATGGGGCTTGTACAGCTGATGTGTATCAGATCATTTGATTTGATGCTCAGCGCGTCCAAACGCTTTGCCCAGAACCACAATCTCACGCAGTAAATAACACTTAAAAAATAAATATATATATATACAAATAAAATGTTTCAGATTTTTTCCGTTTTTTTCTCTGAATTTATTAGGCAATTATACCCTCTATTTATTTCCCAAGGCCGGCGATCTCTATCTCCTCTGAGATGGAACTCGCCCACCTACTTTCTGGAGACACCCTTTGCGCTTCTCAGTGAACTCGAGCCGACTCACCCCCCCCCCCTCCCCTGGGGCGGACAGCCAATCGCCGCCCACGATCGGGGCTCCCAGCCAGGTCCGGTCTGGCGCAGTCGGGTTTCAAACCACGCCCGCAATAGGCAGCTCACACTCCCAAAGCCCGCACGGCGAGGTGCTTTAGACCGCTACGCTATCCGAGACCCCTAACGCTCCGATGAGGCTCCTGTGTGGGGCGGGTACCTTCTCGTCGTAGACGATGCCAGGCCTGATTTCGGGGGCCTGGTACCCCGGCGTGCCCTCCACGCCCAGCGCCCCCTCGTGGAAGGACTGGCGGGAGATGCCGTAGTCGGAGAGCTTGATGTTCACGGGGTCGCCCACCTCCAGGGACCACACCAGGATGTTGTCCGACTTCAGGTCGCAGAAGATGATGCTCTTCCTGTGCAGGTAGGCCAGCCCGGCCGCGATCTGATAGGCCGCCCGGAAGGTGAGCATGTGACCCAGGGGCATGTAGCGAGTGCCTGTGGAGGGAGGGGGCGGAGCAAACGCAGGTAAACTGGCAGGTGTGGAAGAGCCCGAGACCTATAGACACCTGTATCATACAGCGTGCAGGTAAACCTGTTTAATGTGTGTGTGTGTGTGTGTGTGTGCACATCTGTGTGTGTCTCTGAGTCTGTGTGTACGTGTATGTGTGTGAGTGTGTGTGTGTGTGCGAGTGTGTGTGTGTGCACGTGTGTGTCTATCTGTCTGTCTGTCTGTTGTGTGTGTGTGTATGTGTCGGTCTCTGTGCATGTGTGCATACATACACACGTGCACACACACACGCACTCCCACACAGACATGCACAGAGGCCGACACATACACACACATACACGTGCACATAGACTCACGTTTGTGTCTGTCTCTGTGTGTGTGCTTGTGTGTGCGCACGTGTGTATGTGTGTGTGTGCATGTGTGTGTTGGAGAGGAGGGCCAGTGAGATATCTGCTCTGTGTAATATGAGAGGAGCTCAGAGATGAAAGCTGATGATGATGTAATGTGATGATGTAATGTGTGCACATCCAGATGAACGAGACCCTATAATGTCATCACACACTTCTGTGTGTGTGTGTGTAGAGTGTGTGTGTGTAGAGTGTGTAGAGTGTGTGTGTAGAGTGTGTGTAGAGTGTGTGTAGCGTGTGTGTGTATATAGTATATAGTGTGTATAGTGTAGAGTGTGTATAGTGTGTAGAGTGTGTATAGTGTGTAGTGTGTGTAGAGTGTGTAGTGTGTATATAGTGTGTGCAGTGTGTAGTGTGCAGAGTGTGCAGTGTGTGTAGAGCGTATATATTGTGTAGAGTCTGTAGTGTGCAGTGTGTGCAGAGTGTGCAGTGCCCTACCCTAGGCACGCTCCTCCAGCACAGTGTTCAGTGTGTATAGTGTATAGTATAGTGTGTGTGTGTGTGTGTGTATATAGTATAGAGTGTGCAGTGCCCTACCCTTGGCGCGCTCCTCCAGCACAGTGTTCAGGCTCCCGCAGGGCGCCAGCTGCAGGGCGAAGCAGAGGGGGTGCAGGCTGACCCCCAGCAGAGCCACGATGCAGGGGTGCTGCAGGGAGTGGAGCATGCTGGCCTCCTGACGAAACTCAGAGAAGTTCCTGCTGGCGTCCATCGACTGTAAGTGTTTCACCATCGTGTCTGTGCAGGGAGAGAAACGGCGGCTTCAGCACGAAATTACACCTGAGAAATATACAGCATGGTCTGAGAAATATTCCACAGCATGGTCTAGGTTTCGTTTACTAACCAGGTGATTGTGCATTGACACTAAACCTGCCACTGCGAATGAGTTTGACACCCTGGGGTTTGATTCCACCACTGCGATCGCGGTTTGATTCCACGAGTCGGCTCTGGCAGTGAGTGCCACTAGGGGCGGTGATTAGCTGTCCGCCTCAGGGAGGGGGAGGGAAGACGATATGAGCTCGCTGCATATAGGAGTGCTCTGTGTACCGGAGGTTACAGTCGATGGCTTGGAGGAGGCTCGGAGGAGGCGGTACATCACCTTGTCACTGCCGGTCTCAGGGCTACGGCAGCGAACTCACAATACGTGGGGGGATTGACATGAAAAATAGAGGGTGTAATTGGCTACTAAATTTGGAGAAAAAGGGATAAAATCTGAAACAAAAAAAGAAATACACGGCAGCTCACCCATCTGATAAATAACATTCCCCCCCCCCCCACCCCCACCCCCACCCCCCCCCGCACGCTGTCCAGCCGTCTCTCCGGGAGCGACAGGCTCCATAAATCGAGGGGAAAATCAGGCTCCTGGATGGCCAATCGTGTCCTGAGAGAGCTCTCTCCTGACCAGAGGAAAAAGCACTTTGCTCTCCGGCCATGGAACACAAACAGCCCCTCTGGAGGGGGCTGGGGGCAGAGTGGGGGGCCTGTAACAACACCCTGGGTCTGTCAAACGGTGTTTTACCACGCTGCCCGGGGGGGGCGAAGCAGCAGAAGTAAACTTAATAAGTGCGCCCCCCCTTGTGTTTCTGTCACGCTGTGAAAGCAGCATTCTGCAGTCGCCTGGCACGTGACGTTTTGTTGCTCTTAATTAGGGAGGCTAATCTTGAGCAATTTCCTTGATCGATCGTCGCCCCCGTTAACAAACAATTAATCAATTCATAACAAATGTAGCGTATGACAGAGAATACAAAATGCATGTTTTTTTCCCCTCAATCAAAGCTTTACTCAAACTTTTGAGACACAAGCCTATTTTAACAGCATAAAACAACAAGAAAAGGGAATTAAACACCATTCAGTAGGGCTAACAACAAAAACAATATTCCTTCTGAAATTAATAGGGCTGTCCGGCAGCGGAGGCTTGGCAACTTTAAAAACTCTACAAACAAAATAGAACAAAAAAATGTTGTCATTGTAAATTGTTTCTTTTGTGAAATATTTTATAAAAGCAACAAGGTTTTAACTGTTGTTTCGAAGCAATATTATCACACTCACTGGAGTTTGTGCTATCGGATAACTCTGCTATGCTGTGATCGTTCATAATCGTTAATTTGATATGCTTGATCGATCAAATTCTTAACAGTACATTCTTCCACGTAAATGGAAGGTTGCAAGGTAACACATAATTGTTCCCATGGGATCATAACCTAATTAAGATCTTGCTTTTCAGCTGCTTTGAGGCCAAAGCAGGGCGTAACTAAAGCAGTGACAGAGCGTCGTACGCCCCAAAGATGAGGAGCACTGAATTTGTTGCTTCCTGTGGCGGGAGACAATGAGGTATTTAAAAAAATTTTTATTTTACCCCGTTTTTTCTCCCAATTTGGTAGCCAATTACCCGCTGTGCTTAGTTCAATCCCCTCCCTCGTAGTTTGCTGCCGTAGCCCTGTGACCAGCAGTGACAATGGCGAAGCACTGCCTCCTCCGAGACAACACTCGTCGTGCTGTCGACTGTAATTCCGGCACCCCAGAGCCACTCCTGTGCGCAACAAACTGTCGGCTTCCCTCCCCCCTCCCTGGGGCGGACAGCCAATTGCCGCCCCGATGGCACTCCTGGCCAGAGCCGACTCTGGTGTGACGGGGAATCGAACCCTGGTCGCCATGGCCAGTGTCGGACGTTGAAGACAATGAGGTATTGAATGGGCTCTCTGTGCATTACATTACATTACAGGCGTTTAGCAGAAGCTCTTATCCAGAGCGACTTACACAGTTTACATTTCTTTACAATCCATTTATACAGCTGGATATTAACTGAAGCAATTCAGGTTAAGTACCTTTAGCTCAAGGGTACAACGGCAGTGCCCCCACCTGGGAATTGAACCAGCAACCTCTGAGTTACAAGCCCAGTTACCTAACCATTATACCACACTGTGCAGCTATGGACTCAGCCTGGATCACCAGCACGTTGTGTGTACACACATCCAGGGTTGGGCCGCGTGCGAGCAGAGCTGCCTCTCAGCAGGAGGGCTCCCTGAGCGCTCTCAGAGGGGTCGGAGGGTGGAGGTCAGAGGTCGTGAGGGAAGGGCTGCCGGGTGCCACTTTAGCAGTCAGTCACACTGCCCCCCTAACACTGAGACTCCTGGGTCTGGTTACGCCCTGCGCCCCCGGAGTCACACCTGCGAGAATACCCCGTCTAAAACCGCTCAAATATTTGCTTACAAAAATAAATAAAAAAACCTGACAAAAAAATTAATGGCTGGCACAGCACTTTTCGAAAATATTTATTCATGAGAGAGGAAAGGGGAGGGGGGTTGTGTGTAGAAGTTGAGCTGCCTTATCTCCCTGACAGGCAAGGAGGGGTACCACACCACACGATAGAAAAACTCAAAGTTAAAGCTTGTTTTTTTTGCTGAAAGCGACTGAGAGTTCATCTCCGGGTCAGGGGAAAAGTGAAATAAAAAGCTTGGGCTTGCAGCTCCACGCCACACCCACCCCCCACCACCACAAAATCAGCTTTTCCGCTTCCTGTCATTAATGCGCACGATTACAGGACAGGCACCTCAGACGGCTGCCATCAGGGAGTGCGTTTCAGACGCGCTGTTTAAACGGCACTCTGCTTGGCGGGGAGTCTTAAGTCTGGGGGACTTACTCATTTGTGTATCGTGTGTGTGTGTGTGTGAGTGTGAGTGTGTGTGTGCGTGCGTGCATGCGTGCGTGCGCGTGTGTGCGTGTGTGTGTGTGGGTGTGTGTGTGGGCGCTAGCGTGGCACACAACAAAAAGTGCTGACTGCAAAAATCAGGATGGAAATGCAGTATTTATCTGACAGTAAGCAGGGTTTTAATACGAGAGGAGATTTTCAGCTCCACGCCTTGTGCTGCGTTCAGACTTCATCCCTGTGTGGCGGCCTGACAACGGTTTATTATGTTCGTCCAAAAAAAACACAATTTTCCAAACTAGAAGACAAGCGCTTTATAGCGGCGGAACAGCTGAAAGC
>JAINUG010000091.1:3202500-3235000 GCA_029706075.1 Aldrovandia affinis | reverse complement strand
GGCTATCAACTTCCACCTCACAAAAGACATGATGCTAATATATACTGCAAGCAAAGAGATCTTCCAGAAATGGATCCACAGGCTTGACAAGCGACACAAACAAAGCAACCACGACAGACCTGTGGTCCAGGCAGACAGCTGAGCCATATATACGTTTAACGCACTTTATTAAGAAGGACTCTGAGTTGAGAAGCCGCTGCTTGCAGACGCCGTTTCCCCGGAGATCACACGGGGGAAACACAGCGCTCCTTTGCTCTTTGTTGAAGAACAAAGATTTAATATTTTTTTTGATTATCGGCTTTTTCTTTTCTTTTATGACATATTTATGTTCAGTCACCACTGAAGAAAACATTTTTAAGGTTTAATTTATTTCTGTACTGATTTTATTTATACAGTGCTGTGGTGAAAGAAACAGCAGGACAGCTGCCTTCATTCAGTAATGTGATTAAGTTCAACAGAAACAGTTGAATAAAACATTTCAGTAGGCTAAACTAATATTGGGAAATTGTATTGTTTGGGTTCCCTTAATTCACTTCATGAGAGAGAGAGGGTGAGAGAGAGTGTGAGAGGGAGAGGGCGTGAGGAGGAGAGGGAAAGAGGGTGAGGAGGATGAGGAGGAGGAGAGGGGGAGAGAGGGTGAGGAGGACAGGATGAGGGTGAGAGAGAGAGGGCATGAGGAGGACAGGGTGAGGAGAGTGAGAGTGAGGGCGTGAGGAGGACAGGATGAGGGTGAGAGTGAGAGGGTGAGAGAGTGAGAGAGGATGGAGGAGAGGGAGAGGGTGAGAGTGAGAGGGAGAGTGAGGAGGACAGGATGAGGGTGAGAGCGAGTGAGAGGGTGAGAGTGAGAGAGTGAGGGTGAGGAGGAGGACAGGATGAGGGTGAGAGGGTGAGGGCGTACCGTGCTGGTAAGTCGGTCATGAAGATCTCGGGCACCAGCTCCTGCAGGGAGACGGGTCGCTCCGGGTGGTTGGGACAGGTCACATGGTCCTTCTCCACCGCAGCCAGCACACAGTCCTCCATGTTGAAGTAGTGCAGGGGGCGGGGGCCGGGGGGGCCCCTCTCACACGCCCCAGCGCAGTCAGGGCACGGGGCGTACTGCTCAATGAGCAGGGTGCCGTCACTCTCACTGGCCGTCAGCGCTGGACACAAACAGCAGTGTGGTGTAGGGGTCAGAGAACTGGGCTTCTAACGCAGAGGTTGCTGGTTCGATTCCTACGTGGGGGGCACTGCCGTTGTACCCTTTAGCTAAAGATACTTAGTCATGATTTCCTCAGAATTTCTCACTTCATCATGCTTCCCGATTTAAATAATTATTTCTGTAAATATACAATAAAAGCAGGAAATGTTTAGTATAATATAAGGAATTTGTGTTTTGATACATGTCAAAATCCTGCATAGATTTTTTTTTAAATTACTTTTTACCTTCTTGCCACTTGTATTCAACTTGTCTTACTTGGCAACCTGAACTGCTTCAGTGAGATATCCAGCTGTATAAATATAGCTCTACAGCGCTACAGTCTAGGCTGAGGATCGAGAGCACAGGCCAGCACCGATGCAGCAGATCAGGAGATGGAGCTGAGGGGGAGGGGGGGGGAGGGGGGGCGCTGCAACAGCGGGGGTGTTCAAACCCAGGCCTCAAGGGCCGCAGTGTCTGCAGGTATTTGCTCCAACCACGCACTACGCCACATGATTTCACTAATTAGCTCGCTTCCTGGACCAAGGAGGTAAAGTAATGATTCTAAATCATTACCCATGCTGGACCCTGGAGCTCTGGGGCCATAATTAACCTGAGAGGACGGCACCGCGTTTGGCCCAGTGGCACCCGGGCCAGGGCTAACGAACTCCGCCCTCCCGCTCGCTGTGGCACGAGCTCGGCTGTGAGTCACCTCGTCAGCGCTGGTTTAGGGTGCCCCTGTCCTGAGGGCGTAACGGGGCTGAGCGGGGCGTGGGGGGAGTCTGGGCGGGGAGGGGGTGGGGGGAGAGGGCCGGGAGGGGAGGGGGAGGTGAGCTGGGCTGGGACGGGACGGGGGGCTCACCGGGGAACCACTGCTCGATCAGGGAGTTGACGTGGTCGGTGATGAAGGCCATGGCGGAGAAGTCCCGCGTCTCAGACTGGCACAGGATCTTAATGCCTCCACTCTTCTTCCTCTTCCAGTTCACATCAGAGGACTCCACACTGGGAGAGAGAGGGAGAGGAGAGGGGGAGGAGGGAGAGGGAGGAGGGAGGGAGAGAGGGGGAGGGGGAGGAGGGAAGGAGGGAGGAGGGAGGGAGGAGAGAGAGGGAGAGAGGGGGAGAGAGAGAGAGAGGGAGAGAGAGAGAGAGAGAGAGGAGAGAGGAAACTGGTGTCACAGCGGCTCTAGTCTCTGACCAGCGCTCTCCTCACAGGATGGTGGCGTTCCCACGGGGGGAACCCTGCGCTCATATTTACGGCTCTGTGACGGACATCTGCAGTCCTGGCTGCTCTTCACAGGATGGTGGCTGTCAGACACAGAACAGCAGCAGTGTCCGTACTCTGTCCGACTGTGGTCTGTCTGTCTGTGCCTCACTCTCCTGAAATGACCGCCCACGGTCTCGCCCTTCAGAACCTTCCTGACTCATCGGTGGGAGGGGTTTTTGCCAAAAAATATAATGAGCTAATAAACAACATAACGATATTACACGCTCTGCAAACTGTCAGATCTTAAAATGAAATCTTCTGCAGTTCTGTCCGCTCTTCGCTGTGGGACACAGGAGCAGCTGCTGTAGATTGATACTCTTTCCTTTTCTTTTTAAACATTTGTTTTTAAAAATTTAACATTTTTATTTAGCCAATTACCCGTGTGCTTAGTTCAATCCCCCTACCCTTAGTTCGCTGCCGTAGCCCTGTGACCGGCAGTGACAAGGGCAAGCGCTGCCTCCTCCCAGACAACACTCCTGTCATGCGGCTTCCTTCCCCTCCTGGGGCAGACAGCCAATTCGCGGTACCCTGACCAGAACCACTCCTGTGCGCAGCAAACTGTGTCGGCTTCCACTCCACACGGAGGCCTGTCCCCCTCACCCTCTCAACCTTTAAAACCTCCTCTACCCCTCTATTCACCCTCTATTCACCCTCTATTCACCCTCTATTCACCCTATTCACCCCTCTATTCACACCCCTCTATTCACCCCCTCTATTCACCCTCTATTCACCCTCTATTCACCCTCTATTCACCCCCCTTATTCACCCTCTATCTATTCACCCCTCTATTCACCCTCTATTCACCCTCTATTCACCCCCTCTATTCACCCCTCTATTCACCCTCTATTCACCCTCTATTCACCCCTCTATTCACCCTCTATTCACCCCCCCTATTCACCCTATTCACTTCACCCCCCTCTATTCACCCTCTATTCACCCCTCTATTCACCCCTCTATTCCCCCCTCTATTCACCCTCTATTCACCCTCTATTCACCCTCTATTCACCCTCTATTCACCCCTCTATTCACCCTCTCTATTCACCCTCTATTCACCCTCTCTATTCACCCTCTATTCACCCTCTATTCTATTCACCCTCTATTCACCCTCTATTCACCCCTCTATTCACCCCCCCTCTTCACCCTCCACCCTCTATTCACCCTCTATTCACCCTCTATTCACCCTCTATTCACCCTCTATTCACCCCTCTATTCACCCTCTATTCACCCCTCTATTCACCCTCTATTCACCCCTCTATTCACCCTCTATTCACCCCTCTATTCACCCTCTATTCACCCTCTATTCACCCCTCTTCACACCCTCTATTCACCCTCTATTCACCCCCCTCTATTCACCCCTCTATTCACCCTCTATTCACACCCTCTATTCACCCCTCTATTCACCCCTCTATTCACCCCTCTATTCACCCTCTATTCACCCTCTATTCACCCTCTATTCACCCCTCTATTCACCCCTCTATTCACCCTCTATTCACCCCTCTATTCACCCTCTATTCACCCTCTATTCACCCCTCTATTCACCTGAATGAGGACGCGCTCGTAAACGGTGTAACGGAGCGGTTCATGTAACAGGGCTCTGTTAATGCTGCTCTGTTTAAGGGCTTCATTCACCCTCAGTGCCACGTTGGGTTCTGCGGCCTGGCACCACGCCTCGCGGAGGAGGCATCGCTGCTCAGACGCCCCGGCGTGGAGGGCCTTCGGGAACGCTGTGAGAGTCGGGAGCGTTACACAGACGTTCCTCCCGGAGAGCCAGCCCCACCCACCCCCCCGACCTCACAGCCCTGCGCCGTATCCGCCCGGATTGGGAAATAAACAGCGTGTTTTATTTTGTGTTGTTATTGTGTGCCCGCTAGTGCTGGCGAACAAGTGTAGTCTTATAAGTCTTGTAAACCTCGTAAGTCGCTCTGGATAAGAGCGTCGGCTGAGTGCCATCAGTGTAAAATGGAGTTTACTGCATGCAGCTGCAGCTGACGCACGAATGCCGTTCGCCGACTTCACCCCAATATACGCTCATACGCAAAGAGCCGTGAAAAGCAGTCGATATGTGCGCCGCTCACTTCACTCTCTGCGCTGGAGAGATCCTCCCTGATCACAGGATCCCAGTGTTGGGATCTCTGCGTGCGAGTTACGATACGACGAGTTACGATACGACTGACACGATACGCGATACGATACGACGAGTTACGATACGTTACGATACGACGAGTTACGATACGACGAGTTACGATACGATCACTTCCTCACACAGGGGCCCTCCAGACAGCAGCTGTTTATGACGTTGCTGTATTTTAATTATAATATCTATGATTTGCTACTTCTTAAAACATTTATTTTAACATGTGTTTATAGAATATCACATGATTTATCTATTTGTATTTATTTATTCTATTTCTCTGGTTTGTTTGTTTGTTTTTGTCGTGTCATGTGTGGTTGTTGTTGCCGTTGTTGTTTTCAGTCATTGTATGCACTGATTTTAAACTGTAACAGTGTAATTCCGCCCTACCACCACACCACCTCCACCTCATCCCCGCGCGCGTTTCCCAAAGTGACCGGGTCTGAGCGGGGGCAGGAGACCGGGCCGTACCTCAGGAAGCCCCCGTCGAAGGTGACCAGCAGCCCCTCCTTCCAGTAGATGGTCTGGCTGCGTCGAACCCGGAACGTGCTGCAGCGGTTCCTCTGCTGCGTCCCGGCGAAGCTGTAGATCACCGTGTTGCGCTTCCTCAGGCTCTTCGCGGTTTTTTTGTTCTCGAACGTCTGGAACGCGAAGAGAGAGAAAAACATCTATAAACACCGGCCTTAATTAATCGCCATTAAATTCGACATCGATGATGAAATTAGAAAAAAAAAAATTTTTTACTTCCAAAAATTAATGAATGCAACCACATAGCAATCAACATAATTTTTTTTCTTCTATTTTCTCATTTCCCATTTTCGTCTCCCAATTTAGTAGCCAATTATACCCTCTCTTTTTCATGTCAATTATCCCCTCCCTCATATTGAGAGTTCGCTGCCTTAGCCCTGAGACCGGCAGTGACAAAGGTGATGTACCGCCTCCTCCGAGCCGGCACTCGCCAAGCCATCTACTGTAACTCCAGTACTCCACGGCCACTCCCGCCGCCCCCTAGTGGCACTCCCGGCCAGAGCTGACTCTGGCGCGACCGGGTGGAATCAAACCCCGGTCACAGTGGCCAGCGTCGAACGCTCTAACCGCTAGACCACCCGGGAGGCCCCACAACCAACAGAATGAACCTGCCGAGACCAAATAAAAAGAATAATGGTAAGGCTTGCGCTTCATAGTGAATGAGAGGCCAGGCTGTGTGAAGCCCAGGCTGGCGGGGGCCTCGGTACCTGCAGGTCCATCTCGGTCAGGCTCAGCAGCATCCTGGCGATGAAGCGCTCCCAGAAGCCGGCCGGGACGAAGCTCATCTTGAACAGCCGCTGGATGGTGTTGGTGGTCTGCTGCCGGAAGCCGTGGATGTCCATGGCGGGCTTGGGGGGCAGGAGGTGAGGCAGCAGGTAACTGGGGACACGTGGAGGCGGGAGAATGAACAGACTTTTTTTGTTTGTTTGTGTCAGATTTTTTCCCGTTTTTCTCCCAGTTTAGTAGTCAATTACAACCTCTATTTATTTCGATTTGCCACTCACATTTGAGTCCACCACTCGTCTTTACGAGGCAAATTAATTCTCAGAGGGCAGCGAACTCCGCTTCCTTCGAGACAGAATTTTCCCCCACCCACGTTCTGGAGACTCCCTTACGTGCTTCACAGCGGACCCGAGACAGCTCACCCTCCCCCTCCCCCTGGGGCGGACAGACAAACGCCGCCCCCGATCGGGGCTGACGACCAGGGCCGGTCTGGTAGAGACGGGTTTGGAACCGCGTCCCTGACAGGCAGCGCACACCGTATTGGACCAGCCAAAATACGGTGCGTTAGACCACTACGCTATCCACCGGCCTTGCTTTTGAGAGACGTTTTTAAACCGCGAGGCACTGGTCCCACGGGAAGCATCACTGCGCCGTTGAGTGATCCGCTTTCAATATTGAATTACATCAAAGTACAAACGCAGCGAAAATTACAGTTTTTAACTGCCTCTATTCAATTACAAAGCGGTCTAAAAAAGAATTTATAGCTTACTTTTTTTATAGCTTACCATTATTGGAAAGTACAGAGAAACAAAAAAAGGACTAAATTAATCCTCCATCTGAAATGGCTTGGAGAAATGAGAGAGTTACTGTACAGTAAGTAACATCACCTCACATCACCGGAGTTTAGCTTTTATCCAGAGCGACTTACACACTTTCATTTCTGACTTAAAAGCTGTGCATTAACCCCCTGAGGTCCGTGCTAAGCTTTTAATGTTTTTAGATTTTGGCATGGTCTGATATTTATCTCAATTTCATCAATTTAACACACACTTACTCCAAAGTGTTTGATATTTTTATTTGAAGGACAATCACAGCTACATTTGTATGCCATCAATAGTTTGGTCAGTATCATATGCAGCTTGTAAATAGATCTACAAACACACAAGTTAAAAATAGTAAATTTTTCTGCTGTCACAAAAGATGTGAAAGCACACACTAAACTATAGTGACGAATTGTTTTGCCAATGTGCGTTTGTTCACCAAGGTCTTGGTTATGTAAGGGTGTGAAAATAGTTTAGCACATCTGAGATCTAAATAGCTAAAAACCTGTTTTTATCAGAACTGGTCACATTTATTTCAGGCTGTGGGAGGGCTAAATGCTAAATACCTGAATATTCATTTTGGCTCTTTGTTACGTTGCAACACGCGGAATGTTTGGCGTCACAACACGCGATATTCATAGGCTATATTTTCACGAGTATTTGAAAACAAGCTAAATAAAATTAATATCAGCATAGACTGTTGCTGGCAGATTGCAAGCGTAAACACAGACAAGATGTAAAAAAATAAAAAAACAAGCGAAATAAAATCAATAGCATAGACTGTTGCTGGCAGATTGCAAGCGTAAACACAGACATACGATATATTTTATAACATTTTACGCTGTTTGAAAAGTATTTTGTGTGCCTATTGCAATTTGTTACATTGCGACATGCGGAATATGTAGTCACAAGGCACGGAATTCATATATTTTCACGAGTATTTGAAAATATACTCGTGAATATACTGTTGCTGGCAGATTGCAAGCGTAAACACAGACATACGATATATTTTATAACATTTTAGGCTGTTTGAAAAGTATTTTCTGTGCCTATTGCAATTTGTTACATTGCGACATGAATATGTAGTCACAAGACGCGGAATTTATATATATTTTCACGAGTATTTGAAAACAAGCGAAATAAAATAAATATCAGCATAGACTGTCCTCTTCAGTTTGTGTTGTTTATGCCGGCGTTTTCACACATGGCCCGACGCACTCCCCGAAATTAGCACCTCGTTAACATGTCAATAGAAGGGGGACGTTACTAAAAGGTAAAAACTGAGTAAAAGCAAGGTTTACTTTTGGTCTAATTAAGCTAATTTTAAAAATCCCATTTGATTTGCCAGTGCTCAAATCGGAAAGTCGCGATTCTAAGGTTTCTGTCAATGTTTTTGCCGCGTGTGTATGATAAAATATCGCGAAGTTAGAAATAGTAATATACTTGTATTGCTGCTTGGATCGGCGCCGATCCAGCCGACCTCAGGGGTTAATACATGGTAAGAACATTCATAGTTCACGCAAGAGATCAGTGCAGTAATACAGCGATAGACATCGTTGTTGGCAGCTGCACACTGTACCTGTAGCACTGGGAAGGAAAAAGTTAGTTTAGTTAAAACCAATTTATACAGCTCAATATTTTACTGAAATAATTCAGCCTAGGTACCTTTAGCTCAACTGCAGTGCCCCACCTGGGAATCGAACCTGCAACCTTTGCATTACAAGCCCAGTCCCCTGACCGTTACACTACACTGCTGCCTCACTCTGTGTGTAAACACACAGGATATGCGTGTGACAGCTTGCCCGGACAGGCAGCAGAAGCAGAGATGGGGTGCGGTGTTCAAAACCAGCCTCGTCTCAGTGCTGGATTCTCTCTCGACAGTGGGAGGAAAATGACAAGCCCAGATGGGCTGAATTGGCTGTTTCTTGGCCTGTAACTGAACTCTTATGATATACAGCATGCCTCAGAGGTGATCCATCCAGATTTCTAGGGATCAACTTCCATCACAACTCAATCTTAATTGGATTATAAAGCCATGAGCTAAAGCCGCAAGCCGGGTTTCTGCTTCCAGCATGGATTGCTCATGTTGCCCAAACTCGCATTATATAATATCCAACACAGTAGGATCAATATTAAAACAACCGAATCAGCCACACTGGCTCATAAAATGAAGTTACGCAAGTGAAGGTGCAGCTAAAACGATTAGTGAGAAGCAGAGATATTAATGTAGTCTGTAATCCACATACACAGGGTGTATTTAAAGATGAACGACTGAGCAATATTAGATTTTTCTGGCTGAAAATCGCTTTCTACATCCAAACAGCACTTCTGTAGCTCGATGCAAATCTTTAGAAAAACATTAAAATGTCAGCACGTTACAACGGAAATGTTTATATTAGGAATTACTTTATTTAATGTCTGTGGCTGGTTGGGGATTGTACACAGTGGGATAGTACTTGAACATAACAATTTCTTTTTTCATTTTTCATTTGTGAAGGCTTGAAGATTAGTCATCCTTAATGTGAAACATCACGTACTTTGAAAAAAACATGTGTTTCACTGCAGAGTTTGGGAGCTGCAGAAAGGGCTTGCGCATCACACAAACCAAAGGGCATTCAACGCCAGCCACACAAACCTAAATTCGGGTCTCGTGATGTGAGGATGAGGTTTCACGAAAACCCATAATGGGGTGGAGCTATAACAAGCTGCCAATCACTTTGAACCAATCAAAAGAATGTGCTCTCCATTAGAAAAAAACACAACGATTGATTGGTTCAAATCAGAGTGTTGTTACAGGTATGGTATGCAGCTGCCAACATTGGTGCATATCACTGTATTACTGCACTGATCTCTTACGCAAACTATGATTGTTCCTACCATGTATTAACCCTCTGAGGTCCGTGCTAAGCTTTTAGATGTTTTTGATTTTGGCATGGTCTGATATTTATCTCAATTTCATCAATTTAACACACACTTACTCCAACGTGTTTGATATTTTTATTTGAAGGACAATCACAGCTACATTTGTATGCCATCAATAGTTTGGTCAGTATCATATGCAGCTTGTAAATAGATCTACAAACACACAAGTTAAAAATAGTAAATTTTTCTGCTGTCACAAAAGTTGTTAAAGCACACACTAAACTATAGTGACGAATTGTTTTGCCAATGTGCGTTTGTTCATCAAGGTCTTGGTTATGTAAGGGTGTGAAAACAGTTTAGCACATCTGAGATCTAAATAGCTAAAAACCTGTTTTTATCAGAACTGGTCACATTTATTTCAGGCTGTGGGAGGGCTAAATGCTAAATACCTGAATATTCATTATTCATTGTCCACACCTCTAAGAACTGTCAGATGGGCCATCTCACTGGGCCATCAGTGTTATATTCTGAGTTCCTGTTCTGTTGTTTTTGGCCTTTGTTTATTTTTCATTCAGTCCTTATTCATTATTCTTTATCCAGTATTGCATTTTCCCTGTTCTGTCACGTTCTGCTCCTGTCTGTCCTTGTTCCGTTTATTTCGAGATCCACACCTTGTCTTGTCATGCACTTCGGGAGTTTATACTTTTCGGGGTTTTTCCGCCTTCGCTTATTATCTCGTTTTCTTCCTTCTTACTTTCTAGATTGCACTTTGTATATATTAGGTAGATGTGTATAGAACTAACCAACTAATCTACTAACGTTAGGGATTTAGATTAAGTTACTAACACGCTGAATATGTTTGGCGTCACAAGACGAATTCATATATTTTCACGAGTATTTTTGAAAACAAGCGAAATAAATAACATTTTTAGGCTGTTTGAAAAGTATTCTTCCATAGATCTTGTGTGCATATTGCAATTTGTTACGTTGCAACACGCGGAATATGTAGTCACAAGACGCGAATTCATATATTGAATATATATACGAGTATTTGATAACATGGCAAATCAAATATAGTTACTTACTCTTCGTCAGTTATTGTCTTCGTCGCTTTTCATCAATACTCTCAAACACTGCAGCGCAGAAAATCTTTCCATCTTGAATAAAATTGTATGTCTGTATAAAATCTTGCTTCAAATTGTCGGGACAGTTTATGTGTTTACGCCGGCGTTTTCACACATGGCCCCACGCCCCTCCCACACACCTCGCCTAAACTCGCCCCTAGTTACCATGTCAATAGAAGGGGGACGTTACTACCAGGTAAAAGTAAAAGGCAAGGTTTACTTTTGGTCTAATTAACCTAATTTAAAAATCCCATTTGATTTGCCAGTGCTCAAATCGGAAAGTCGCGATTCTAAGGTTTCTGTCAATGTTTTTGCCGCGTGTGTATGATAAAATATCGCGAAGTTAGAAATAGTAATATACTTGTATTGCTGCTTGGATCGGCGCCGATCCAGCCGACCTCAGGGGGTTAATGCACATCTTGTAAGTCGCTCTGGATAAGAGCGTCCGCTAAATGCCTTTCTTGAAAAAGTCCAAAGAAGGGCAACTAAACTGATACCCGGTATGAAAAGTAAAAGTTATGATGACAGACTTAAGGCACTCAATCTATTTAAACTGAGAAAACTGAGACTTAGGGGGGATTTGATTGAGGTTTTTTAATTCCTAAAAGGGATTAACAAAGATTTTTTAAGATAAGTGGGGTCAGCAGAACAAGAGGCCACAGGTGGAAATTAGTTAAAGGCAAATTCCGCACAGATATTAGGAAGTTTTTCTTTACACAGAGAGTTGTCAATGCCTGGAACAGCTTGCCAGGTCGGGTAGTAGAGGCAGAAACACTTGGGCTATTCAAGTCCAGGCTAGATGCAGTACTAGATACTCTAGATTAGGACATGACGAGCCTAGATGGGCTGAACGGCCCATTCTCATCATTATGTATTCTTATGTTCTAAATGTAAAATGTAAATGTGTGTCACTGCCAGCTTGTGGTTGATGTCTTACTGCTTATTGCTGTATTACTGCACTGATCTTGTGCGCTAACTATGATTGTTCTTACCTTGTATCGATGCACATCTTGTAAGTCGCTCTGGATAAGAGCGTCTGCTAAATGCTTAAAGTGTAAATTAATGTCATGTAAATGAAAGTTACAGAAAGTTAAACTATCGTAACTATCGTTAAAGTGGACGGACATTCGCGTATTGCTCGTATCTGAATATGGAGACCACCACAGCAGTCTTCTCAAACTTACTTATGTTCGTGTTCTGAAATGAAGGCGTGGCATGACACTTGTGAGAATTGCTTAAAATGTAAAATGTAATGTCTTGATTTCCGTGACGCCTCGCTCCGCCGGCACTAGGTCCTCACCTGTCGCTGGCCACGGGCAGGGCGATCTCAAACTTGGCCAGGAACTGGAAGTACTGTTCCTCGGTCTGCTGGGTGAAGCCGGTGCCCACCAGCAGCATGCGCAGGTCCTCTGCGCGGATCACGCCGTTGCGCGCCACAGACCGCGAGCTCTTGATGTGGATGATGCGCTCCAGGCACTCCGGACAGCCACACCGGGTCCAGGAAGTAGAGCTTGCACAGGCCGTGACTGGTGTCCGCAAGTGCAGCAGGGTGCCCGTCTCGATCAGGAAGCTGATGGCTTGGCGGGAGAGAGAGAGAGATCTCTGGGTTGGTGGGTGGCGTAGCGGTCTAACGCACCCGTACTTTGGCTGGTCCTGTATGAATGTGAGCTGCCTATCAGGGACGCGGTTCAAACTGAAACCCTGTGCCAGACCGGCCCTGGTGGGGAGCCTGATCGGGAGTGACGTTTGGCTGTCCGCTCCTGAGGGAGGGGGAGGGTGTTCGGCATGAACTGGCTGTGAAGTACGTAAGGGAGTCTCCAGAAAGGGGGTCGGTGAGTTCCGTCTCGGAGGAGGCGGATCATCGCTGGCCACGGGGAGTAGCTTGCCCTGTAGAGACGGGCGGCGAGTTCATGGGGGTAGGGTTTCTGGCCAGGAGTGCCCCTAGGGGGCAGCAATTAGCTGTCCACCCCAGGGAGGGGGGGGAGGGAAGCTGATATGAGCTCGCTGAGTATAGGAGTGGCTCTGTGTACCGGAGTTATAGTCGACGGCTTGGCGAGTGCCGGCTCGGAGGAGGCGGTACATCGTCTTTGTCACTGCCGGTCTCAGGGCTATGGCAGCGAACTCACAATACGAGGGGGTTGACATGAAAAGAGAGGGTGTAACTGGTTACTAAATTGGGAGAAGATGGGGAAAAATCTGAAACAAAATCTTAATTAAATAAATAACAATAATAATAATAATAATAACAATAATAATAATAACTCTGGAGCGGTACCGGTGTGCAGGTCCTCGTACTCGATGATGTCGCTGCCGGGGTTCTGCTCGATGACCTGCTCCAGCTGCAGGTCGGTCAGGTACTGAACCTCATCGGCCGCGTCCCTCCTCTGCCGCTCCGCCAACACCGCCCCCTGCAGCACCAGGTAACTTTTGGGGATCTGAACACACACACACACACACACACACACACAGACACACACATATACACACATATACACACACACACACACACATACACACATACACACACACACACACACACACACATACATACATATACACACACACATACATATACACGCACACACACATATACACACACACACACACACACACATACACGCACAAACACACAACACAGAAACACACACGCATACATATACACACACACACACACACACACACACATACACACACACACACACACACACACACACACACATATACACATACATATACACACACACACACAAACACACACACACAAACATATACACACATTTTAACAATTTATTTATGTCCACATAAAGAAAAGCATACAAGGACACAAATACTGAAGGTGCAGTAAAGTTGCATTCACAGAATCATGGCACAGATCTTCAAGATACAAAACAAAACACATCACTTATGGGTATAAATAGCAGCGTCTCCGCCATATATGGCGGCTGCCAATGATAGCAGAGACAGCACAATATTTTGCTAGCCTTTTAGCCCCCTTTTTGGGCATCCCAAGTTGTTGAAACCCTCTAACAACCAACCTGTGAGTATGTCCTAGGCTGCCAAATATGAAAACGGATAGTCTGCACCTATAGCCTAGCTCTGAGATGGTATTTAGAAGTGGTTGGTATTTAATGACCTTGGTCATAAAGGCTTCCTCTAGGCTAGGGTCAAAGGTGCAGGCTATCTCTAATACAGACACTTCTCTGGCCTCTTCATTAACAACAACAACATCTGGTGTATTAGCAGACAACTGTGTAAAAATGTTTGGGTTACTATCACAGAGATGGAACATGGAAGGATTGACACGGGAATGTTTGTACATTCTCACTGAAGAAGAGAAATGGTTTGATATGTCCTTCACTATGAGGTCCACTATTCTGTCGTGACGTGCTATGTACATTCCTTTGTACGCATAACAGCCATTCAAGATGGCACACACATATACACACACACACACACACACACACACACACACACAACAGAAACACAGAAACACACACACAGGGGCACACACACAACACAGAAACACAGAAACACACACACGGGGAGAGGGTTGGGGGGCCTGAGCGAGCGTAGATCTTGGGTGTCCGTGTGACGTGTGTAGCCATGGCGATACCCACCAGTCTCCCCACCACCCTGTGCCCGCTGGCGGAGCCGGAGACGTCCCTCATGGAGCAGGACACATGGAACAGGAGCCGCCTCAGGCCGTCCAGCCCCTCCAGAGTCCTACAGGACACCTCGCTGTGGGGGGGACACACAGGCCCACCATCGCGCTCAGCAAAACAAACATGCTCATTTTTATTATCCTAAAAACCTACAAGCGCTTCTGAAGTCTCTGTGTGTGTATGAGAGCAGTGCATTACATTACATTTACATTTTAGGCATTTAGCAGATGCTCTTATCCAGAGCGACTTACACAGTTTACATTTCTTTACATACAATCCATTTATACAGCTGGATATTTTACTGAAGCAATTCAGGTTAAGTACCTTTAGCTCAACGGTACAACAGCAGTGCCCCCACCTGGGAATTGAACCTGCAACCTCTGAGTTACAAGCCCAGCTCCCTAACCATTACACTACACTGCCAGCCGTGGTTCTCAAACCTCTCCTCGGCCAGTCCATGTATTTGTTCAACTCCACCACCAGCACACCTGATTCAACTAATCAACGCTCGTTAAGTAGTAATGAGCTGAATCAGGTGTGCTGGTGGTGGAATTGAACAAATACACAGACTGGCTGCAGGTCCCCGAGGAGAGGTTTGAGAACACCTGCCTTAGAGGATGCCTTCTAACCCACGACAATGAGTTACTCTTCTGGATTTATCTGTTAACAATCGGAACTTAACTATCGAAGGGATAAAATGATTGGTGTCCAAGCTACAAATGTTTCAGTATTTGCCCGTCTGAATATTGGACAAACAGGGATGCTGTTGATGTTGACCACCCAAACAGTGGTGCTGCAGCTTCAAATGAAGTCTGTTCAAGTACAGCTGACACTAACTGTTCTGTTTCCTAAGCGGGTAACTTTGCTAAGTTTATGTTTTTTTTATTTTTATGGTCTATCTAATACAGTAATTACATTCCCAACACCGTGTTGTGTTGACAACATGTTCAGTTTATTACAGTAATTACGGTATCTAATGCCATGCTAGGTTTTAAGCCAGCTGTGGGCATGTTATGTTGTTGACTGCGAGGAGAGGCAATGGCTGTCATGTGTGACTTTGATTGTGTCCTGTGGAGTTAATTTACTCATTATCCCATTGCTGGGCCAATCCCATGTGCTGATATTTAAGAGTTTTCTGTTGCAACTAGATTATCTTGTGGAATGAGCTGCTAAAGAAGAAATTAAACATGCGAGGACAAGGGCGATGTTTGTTTGGCTGAGGGAGGGGGGAGGGAGAGCCGCCCCAGAGGGAGGGGGTAGGGAGAGTCTCGGCACGAGCTCACCGAGGAGCAGGGTAATGCAACCTGGTAAACATATTTGGTCGCCTCACAGCAGTCTCAGTCTCGGAGGGGGCGGATCATCACCCGGCCTCGGGGGTACAGTTAGCTTGTCCCGTGGGGAGTGAATGGTGTGGTGCCCTGTGATGGATTGGCGACCTTTGTATTCCTGGGGGAGGGTAAATCGAAAGAAATAGAGGTTATAATTGGCCACTAAATTGGGAGGAAAATGGAGAAAAAATCAGAAACAAAAAAACCAAACAAGAAAAAAAACGTGAAACAACAAAATGAAATCTGAAAGCTGGTTCATCGTTGTATCGACAGCTCATGTTGAAGTTTCCTCCTCTCCGACATTAGGGAGGACACACCCCTTCCTCCTGCAACACAGCTCCTAATCCAAGCGCTCGTCATCTCTCCCCAGGATTACTGCGACTCCCTCCTGCCGCTCGACCTCTCCAACTCATCCAGAACGCTGCAGCCCGTCTGGTGTTCAATGTTCCCAAATCTTCCCACGTCACCCCCCCTCCTCCTCCTCCTCCTCACGTCACGGAGAAGGGGAACCGCTCCTCCCTACCCCCAGGCTATGGTCAAACCCCAGCTCACTCACACCCCAGCTCACTCAAACCCCAGCTCACTCACACCCCAGCTCAGTCACACCCCAGCTCACTCACACCCCAGCTCACTCACACCCCAGCTCACTCACACCCCAGCTCAGTCACACCCCAGCTCACTCACACCCCAGCTCAGTCACACCCCAGCTCAGTCACATTTCGGTTCTGGAACATGTGGCCCTCCGACCCCTATGAGGAGGCAGCAGATCTCCAGGCTCCTCTGTGTCTTGTGAGAGCGCATGCCTGGATCACTGTGGTGCGCCTGTAACCTTTTCAATTCTAGAACGGAAAGCATTGCAGTTCCCTGTTGAATGCACGTCTGTTTTCAATTTCAGTTTACAATTTAAGTGCTTTATTTTATTCACCAATTTTTTTTCCTCTGTTTTTCTGAAATTGACTGAAAATAGCGGGTGTAATTGGCTACTAAATTGGGAGACAATGGGATAGAATCTGAAACAAATTGTACATTAAAAAAAAACACATTTTTTAAATGAACTTGCCTGGTTCAATAAATGGAATGCCGAAAGGTGGCAGTGTAGTGTAATGGTTAGGGAGCTGGGCTTGTAACTCAGAGGTTGCAGGTTCAATTCCCAGATGGGGCACTGCTGTTGTACCCTTGAGCTAAAGGTACTTAACCTGAATTGCTTCAGTAAAAATATCCAGCTGTATAAATGGATTGTATGTAAAGAAATGTAAACTGTGTAAGTTGCTCTGGATAAGAGCGTCTGCTAGATGCCTGTGATGTAAAGAACATAAGTAAGAGAGCAGGGCGACTCACTGCAGGTGTTTCCAGGTGATGTCGGGGTACCCGCTCGCCCTGGCGCCCGACGGCGATCGGCAGAGTGCCAGGATGTAGGCGCGCAGCGTGGCGATCCTCTCCGTGCGGAACTTTGTGTCGATGAGGTCCAGGTGCGTTCCCACCACCACCACGGCGGAGTTTGGGGCTCGGGCCTGCAGGGGCGAGGGGAGGGGACAGGTGCTGAGACCGGGGAGGGGGACGCGCCCTAAGACTGAGACCCGGGGGGACAGGCGCCTAAACGGGAGACCCAGGGGGGGCGCGCCCTAAACGCTCGACTCAAACCGTACATAATTTACCCTAACCTGTCTGCATCTCCCACTTAACTTAACGCTCGACTCAAACCGGCTCCATTTTCCCACCTCTCACAGAAACACTATTGTTGTTAATTTCCTCTAACGGGCGACTTGCCCACAGTGAAGATAAGGAGCACCACAGCTGCACCGCGGGTCTTAAATCACCTTTCTCTGCCACGCAGTAATAACACCGCTCTTTACAACGTCTGCCAGCTTCACTATCACACGAGAGCAGCCTGGTACATTCTCACCACCGGGAAGGAGTCACTCTCACACATATCCTCATTCAGAATTCAGCATGAAATAAATATAATCCTATAAAAATGTGAATGTATCGGCCCTGGTCGTCAGCCCCGATCGGGGGGCGGCGTTTGGCTGTCCGCCCCAGGGGGAGGGGGGAGGGTGAGCCGGCTCGGGTCCGCCGTGAAGCACGTAAGGGAGTCTCCAGAACGTGGGTGGGGGCAAATCACATCTCGAAGGAAGAGGAGTTCGCTACCCTCAGAGAATTAGCTTGAATTAGGCGGACTTGTGTGGGGAGGGCATATCTAAATAAATAGAGGGTGTAATTGGGCTGAGGGAGACAGAGAGAGAGGAACAGAGAGAGGGATAGAGAGAGAGGAAGAGAGAGAGGGATAGAAAGAGAGAGGTAGAGGGATAGAGAGAGAGAGAGAGAGAGACAGAGCGAGAGTGAGAGAGGGGGAGGGAGGAGGGGGAGAGAGAGGGAGAGAGAGGGAGAGGGAGAGAGAGAGAGTGAGAGGGAGAGAGGGAGAGGGAGAGAGAGAGAGAGAGAGAGAGAGGGAGACAGAGAGAGAGAGAGAGTGAGAGGGAGAGGGAGAGGGAGATGGAGAGAGGGAGAGAGAGAGAGAGAGGGAGGGAGAGAGAGAGAGAGAGAGATGGAGACAGAGAGGGAGGGAGAGAGAGAGAGGGAGAGGGAGAGAGAGAGGGAGACAGAGAGAGGGAGAGAGAGAGAGAGGGAGAGGGAGGAAGACAGAGAGAGGGAGGGAGACAGAGAGAGGAAGAGGGAGAGAGAGACAGAGAGAGAAAGAGGGAGGGAGACAAAGAGGAGAGAGCGAGAGGGAGAGAGAGAGAGAGAGAGAGAGAGGGAGGGAGACAGAGAGAGGGAGGGAGACAGAGAGAGGAAGAGGAAGAGAGAGAGAGGGCGGTGGGTTCCTCACCTCGATGTTTAGTAACCAGGACTGCAGGTTAGCCACGGCCTCCTCCCCCAGTGCCAGGTTCCACATCACCACGTACACGGCCTTATCCGTGAAGAAGCACTGATTAACCGTGGACATGCTGGCCGGACCCCCAATGTCCCACACGCTGAACTCCACTGAGTCCACCTGCTCACACGGGACAGGAGCACAAGCGCTGTGGAACCCCCAAACAGAGAGAGAGGGCCCCTCTGTCCCTCCCGCCCCCCCCATCGCTCACAGATACCCCCCCCCTTACCGCTGTGTGTGGAGACACCTCGCATTATCTCAACCTGCCCAGTTAAACTTTACCCCAGGAGAACTGGGGCAGCACAAAGACCCTTCATTAACATTAACAAGGAGGAACATAAAAAAGAAATCATTGTTGAGAGCGTGATTTAAGGGGTTGCTTTCGGGAATAATCTAAACAGTGTGTGTGTGTGTATAGTGTGTGAGACTGTGTGTGTGTGTATATGTGTGTGTGTGAGTGTGTGTGTGTGTGTGTGTGTGTGTGTATAGTGTGTGAGACTGTGTGTGTGTGACTGTGTGTGTGTGTGTGAGACTGTGTGTGTGTGTGTGTGTGTGTGTGTGTGTGTATAGTGTGTGAGTGTGTGTGTGTGTGTGTATAGTGTGTGAGAGTGTGTGTGTGTGTGTGTGTGTGTGTGTGTGTGTGTATGTGAGACTGTGTGTGTGTGTGTGTGTGTGTGTGTGTGTGTGGGGGGTACACAACCCAACATTACGACACAGGGGATTTAAATCACGCACAAATGAAACGCTGTGTTACTAACTAAAGTGTCCTAAATAAAGAGAGAGTGGGGTAAATCAGAGGCTGGCCGTGTCGTTAAACTGTCTCCGCTGGTACAGAGCTGTCCCCCGGGGTTATTACGCGCACACAAACGCACTCGCTCTCCTCTCTCTGAGTCCAGGCGGACAGGAAGCTGACTCAGGCCTTTCTGGGAAATGAAATCAGACTTTAGGAGGGTCTGGAGTCCCGGACACAAATTCCTCGCCCAGACGGCTTCTTGCACAGAAACCATCCTGGTCAAAATTTTTATTATTTTCCCCTTCCCCCATTTAGTGGTCAAGATGAACGCAGACGCAGCCAAATAAGGCTACTGTGCTGCTTTCTTTAAGTTTCTTTAAGATTCCGAAATAGCAGAAGGACCCAGCCCCCAGTTCCTGTCCCTACGGACACGCCCTGGGAGGTGTGAGTAAGGGTTACGTTCGCCAGCGTCTGTGGCTGCGTGAAAACCGCGAAGGGGAACCTTCTGCTCCACTGGACCGAGTCTGAGTCCCGTAAAGAGTGATGGTCGGGGGCATCGGATAGCGCAACGGTCAAAGCATCCGCGTTGGGAGTGCAAGTTGGGTATTGCAGCCGCGGTTCAAAACCCGTCTCTACCAGACTAGCCCTGGGCGTCAGCCTCGATCGGGGGTGGCACTTGGCTGTCCGCCCCAGGGGGGGGGGGAGGGTGAGCTCGGCACGAGCTCACCGAGAATCTCGAAGGGCGTCTCCAGAAAGTAGGTGGGCGAGTTCTGTCTCGGAGGAGGCGGATCATCGCCGGCCTCGGGGGAATTAGCTTGCCCCGTAGAGACGGGCGGCGGGCTCGTAGGGGAGGGTGAATCGAAAGAAATAGAGAGTGTAATTGGCTACTAAATTGGGAGAAAAAATCAGAAACAAAATAAAGTGTGTGGCGGAGGATGAGTCTCACGTTGGCCCGGACTCCACTCGGCCTCTCCAGGGTCCAGGCCACCGTGCGGATGCTGCTCTCCGCGGGGAGGAAGTGCCCCGCCCGGCCCGTCTGCAGAGCCTCCAGGACCGCGGTCTTGCCCTGGCGCGGTGGCCCCACCACGATCATCTTCAGCAGCCGGCAGGGCTCCGCCCTCCTCAGGTGAGCCCTCAGATAGGCCAGCACGGCCGCAGGGCCTGCGGGAGGGAGGGGCACAGGGGGGAGTCACATACACAGGGCTGGCAGTGTGGTGTAGTGGTTAGGGAGCTGGGCTTGCAACTCAGAGGTTGCTGGTTCGATTCCCAGGTGGGGGCACTGCCGTTGTACCCTTGAGCTAAAGGTACTTAACCTGAATTGCTTCAGTAAAATATCCAGCTGTATAAATTGATTGTATGTAAAGAAATGTAAACTGTGCAAGTCGCTCTGGATAAGAGCGTCCGCTAAATGCCTAAAATGTAAATGTAATGTAAGCAATGCTTCTACATGCTTCTGCGTAACTTGTGCGTCTTCTTTGCGGTTCACACAATGCAACAATGACGCAAGCACTCTGCAATATATACTTCTGCAAAGGCTATCTATAACATGGTGTCCTTACACTTCTGTACACTAGTAGGCGTCAGTGTATTGAACAAGATCGGTAAAGTTTTCATGAAAGCAGGAAACTCCTGTACCTTCAAACTCTTCAGCCAATCTTTCCTGAAGCTGGTTCATTTTATATCATGTCGAACAAATGATGCTAGCTATCTATATCGTTACCACACCTAAATTCCACAGATGGTAACTGCGGTGCAGGAAACATCATCCCCAACGGACACTGACAACTTCCTGTTTGACAGGTAGGATGAAAACCACTCCAGCGCAGTCCCCCGAGATCAGATTGAGACCAACACAATTTCTCAGTCTATTCATTAAAATAGAATGATCAATCGTATCAAATGCTGCGGTCAGATCCAGCAGCACCAGCACAGTACAGTCACCGGAGTCAGCATTCATCAAAAGGTCATTTAAGACCCTGAGGAGGGCGGCTTCTGTACTGTGATGGCGCCTAAAACCAGACTGAGATTTTTCAAATATGTTGTTGTTTTCTACTACCTCAAGGAGTTGTTTAGATACCACTTTCTCCAGGAGTTTGGAGATAAACGGTAGTTTATAAATCGGTCTATAATTATTCATGACCGAAACATCGAGGTTAGGTTTTTTAAGACTAGGCGGGACACTCGCAGTCTTACAGCTATCCGGAACACAGCCAGAGAGAGAGAGCTATTCAAAATGGAGAGTAGGTCGGGGCCAATAGTCACAATAACCTCTTTAAACAGACTGGGTGGAGTAATGTCTAAGGGACTAGAGGAGGGTTTCGTGTGAGACACAATATCAATAAGATCCAGCAGCGAGATGGGCCTAAAAGAGTTAAATAAATTAAGATGAGGGCAGTAGACCTCAATATAGGGCGCAGATGAGGTGATCTTAGATCTAATATTATCAGCTTTATGGAACAGCTTGCCAGGTCGGGTAGTAGAGGCAGAAACACTTGGGCTATTCAAGTCCAGGCTAGATGCAGTACTAGATACTCCTTAGATTAGGACATGATGAGCCTAGATGGGCCGAACGGCCCGTTCTCCTCATTATGTATTCTTATGTTCTTATTATCAACCTTCTCAACAAAAAAAGATAAAAACTTTTCACACAGCATGGGATGAAACAGAAACAGCGACAGGTACAGGGTTCACAAGGCGATCAAAGGAACCTAGAATTATGTTTATGGGCAGCGATCAAATCAGAGAAGTACTTAGCTCTCGCATCTTTAATCGCTTGATTATAGGAGGTTAAGGAATCCTTCATTAGTAGGTAATGTACCTGTAACTTTGTCTTCTTCCATTTCCGTTCAATCTTCCTACAGTCTCTTATTAAGCTGCGGATATGATTTATCCAAGGGGAAATTTTTAAAACAGGCTTTAGCCTAGTTTTAAAAGGAGCGATTGTGTCTAGAGTAGTCAGACAAACATTATTGAATGTATCTAAGAGCTCAGCTGTAGAACAGGAATGCGTTCAGTTTCCACTCGGGCTGATACAAGCAGCGGAAAACTGTCTGCTGGTTAATGATGCGAGAGCGGAAAATCCGTTTTTTGACAGAATGAATAACTGAGAGATTGACATCAAAAGTTACATAAGAGTAAAAACAAGGTCCAGGGTGTGGCCATGGTTATGCGCAGGTCCAGATACATGCTGCACAAAACTGAAGGACTCAAGAATAAGATTCAAGAATAGAGCTGCTCCTATACACAGCGAGCTCATATCGGCTTCCCTCCCCCTCCCAGCCAATTGGCGCCCCCTAGTGGCACTCCCAGCCAGAGCCGATACAAGTGCGGCCAGTGGAATCGAACACCGGTCGGTCACAGTGGCCAGCGTCGAACGTTGTAACCGCTAGACCACCCGGGAGGCCTGTTGGCTAACTGAGCCCTCTTCTAGTTCAGCTGCCCCCTCACCTCTCTGGGGCGGGAGTGACGAAGGCTTAACCGCCTAATGGGAGACAGAATCCGGCAAGCCCTTTCAGTTTCTAATAAATCATTAAAAAGTAAGCGCATGTCAGTTTGTTTTCTTAAACAAATCCTTCAAACTTGTTTGTGGCTGCTGCCATGTTTTAAAGTACAATGTGTGGTGCCAAGTATCGCCTGGGACATAAGCCAACGATTGCAACACCTTTTCGTCATACCCTGTTTGAAGGCGAGCAATGCCAAAACGTACGGTACGGTAATCTGTAATTAGCTTAACAAAGTGCGCAGTTAACCTTTAAATAAAATGCGGAGTCGCTGCCCTTATCCGTGAAAGATAGTAGTGCGAGGCATTGTGGGAATCGTCTCGGTTGCTGCTATTGTTTGGAGGATTTGAGTCACTCGGAGGAGGTCAAACACGTCGGCAGCAGCTCAATAAGACGCCCTGCCTCATTCTCCTGTATCGCCAGGGAGAAGCGTGTGAGAGCGTGCTGCCTTTGTCTGAGATGACACAAAACGGGATACAGGAAGTGATAAGGACGTCAATTTCAATTCACTCTCGAAAGGTCGGGAAATTACACTGTCGGGTGATGGTATCGGCAGGAGGCCGGGGAGTTCGGGTAAAGACGGGCGGCGATGGGACGAGCATTCTAAACAGCCGCAGGGCGCCGTCATTAAGAGTCACGCCGCCGCGGACCCTAAAACCATTTTGTTATAAATGACGACGAGCGCGCTTCTTATCTCATCGCTCATAAAAACAGGAAATCTGTTTTCTCTCCTCATTTACAGAACGCTAACGGCACCGTGTCATCCTTCTGGGAAGAAGCCTCGGCACGCTGACATTCTGCATCATCTTTTTAATCGGCCCCTGAATAAATATTTAAACATGCTGAAATTTAATGGCACAAACACTTCCGAGGAAGAAGGGGCCACACACACACACACACACACACACGTGCACGCGCACCTACGCACACGCACTCTCACACACTCACACACTCTCACACACTCTCACACACACACACACACACACACACACACACACACACACACACACACACACACACACACACACACACACACACACACACACAGAATTCGGGCCTACCTTCTTTCTTCACCTCTGTGGGGATGTTGGCGATGTTCAGGTCTTCGATGTCCAGTTGCCAGAGGTTGGCCAGCTGTCCCAGCTCTGAGGGCAGCTCTCTGATTCCGGGATTACTGCGTGGAGCACGGAGAGGAGAGGGCCTGATCAGCCAGCGGCCACATCCGCCAAGTAACTGTGCAGCTGTATTAGTGTTAGACTGAGGCGCGCGCTGCCAACGCCGTCATGGCGACGATGACCTCTCCTGTCCGACAGCGTGGGGACACGCACCCTGTACTACACTCTGGTTACCCAGGATTAACAACACTCACATTCAGCACTATCAGAGCTGGCAGCATGCCCAAAGGGGTACCCCTCACCCCCCTGCGCTGGGCGACCCAGCCCGACCCGGGCGGGAGAGGGGTCTTACCTGGACAGGTAGAGCTCGGAGAGGTTCCTCAGGTGGCACACTGACTGGGGCACTGCCTCCAGCTGGTTGTCGTTCAGGAAAAGCACCTCCAGAGAGTCCCTCAGGATTGAGGGAAATTCAACCAGAGACCCTGAGGAGATCACACACACACACACACACGTACACACACATACATATGCATGCATACACACACACACACAGTGAGACATACACACAGACACACAATGAATATGAGAAGGGCAGTGACTTCAAATGGAAAAGGTGTACACCAGAACATTGTTAAATTGGTTAATGTTGCAAAAAATGCTTAGGTAGAATCTCTGTATACCACTGAGCATAGCTCAAATACTTTTAATATCTTATACATAACTACACAGTAGTTAATATCTAACTGTTATCTTATATATAACTATGAAGAATATAGTTAACATCTAACTGTTATCTTATTATCTTATATATAACTATGAAGAATATAGTTAACATCTAACTGTGTTTAAAGCAGTGTGACTACGTCTCTTTGCGTGTTATTGTCTGATTCGGGTCGTGATGCGCACGTTCATAGATCATTCCGCTCGGCTCCACTGCACTCCTCTGAGAGTGATTTAAGAGCGGCGTAAAGACGCGCTCTTAACCGACCCATTTCCCCCCGCCACGGTCGGCCATCTTGTACCTGCGTCCGGATCCCGTCGGTGCCAGGTGGTGAAGAAAGAAGCCCGCTTCCTGGTCTTTGTGCCCTCGACGCTCCTGCAGACAAAGTCAGATTCATCGTCACTTCCTGTCGCTTAGTCCACACAAAAAAACCACGACAACTACTCGAAGAACGATGATTGAAAACAGACCGATCGTCATCCATTAAAATAACACCATAAACTGGCGTTTGTTTGAGCAAAGACGCTAACACAAGGTCACGGGTTTGGCGGGTGATCACTTGGCCACGATTAACAGCTACAGCAACAAGAGGAAGTTCACAAGAGTAACTAAGCATTCAGACAGCGGTGTGAACCCCTAACCCACAGGTGTCAAACTCATTCCATCGAGGGCCGAGTGTATGCAAGTTTCTGTTGCAACCAATGCACTACACCAGGTGATTTCACTAATTAGCTCACTTCTTCAACTAAGGAGGGAACCTAATTGAAATCACCTGGTGTAATGCATTGGTTACAACAGAAACCTGCACACACTCAGCCCTCGATGGAATTAGTTTGACACCCCTGCCCTAACCCCTGTGCCCCCAGCGATGGCATCTCGCGTCTACGGTCCGAGCGAGGTCAATCACTGTCAATCACTCGACTCGCACGAACCAATAAAATATACCGACTTTGATATCTGTGCGATTTAAACCAGATGATCTGTCGCTGGCTCAGATCACCGAGTCTGTAATAACACACAGTAGCTCTCCTCCCCCGTCGTTTCGGCGAAATGAGCGGGAAAGTATTCAGAAGAGGCTCGTGCCCCAGGGTAGCCCAGCGATGCACAGCCATCGAGAAACACTTGTTCCTGCTTCAGCTCTTTCTGGTCCTTAGAGAGAGAAAGAGATCCCACACTCTGCAGTCACTGGGACATGGTTCTGTGTGGCTCAGTAGGTAGAGCGTGGTTCTGTGTGTCTCAGTAGGTAGAACATGGTTCTGTGTGTCTCAGTAGGTAGAGTGTGGTTCTGTGTGGCTCAGTAGGTAGAGCGTGGTTCTGTGTGTCTCAGTAGGTAGAGCGTGGTTCTGTGTGTCTCAGTAGGTAGAGCATGGTTCTGTGTGTCTCAGTAGGTAGAGCGTGGTTCTGTGTGTCTCAGTAGGTAGAGCGTGGTTCTGTGTGGCTCAGTAGGTAGAGCGTGGTTCTGTGTGTCTCAGTAGGTAGAGCATGGTTCTGTGTGTCTCAGTAGGTAGAGCGTGGTTCTGTGTGTCTCAGTAGGTAGAGTGTGGTTCTGTGTGGCTCAGTAGGTAGAGCGTGGTTCTGTGTGGCTCAGTAGGTAGAGCGTGGTTCTGTGTGTCTCAGTAGGTAGAGCGTGGTTCTGTGTGTCTCAGTAGGTAGAGCGTGGTTTTGTGTGGCTCAGTAGGTAGAGCGTGGTTCTGTGTGGCTCAGTAGGTAGAGCACGGCGTTGGCAACACTTGTGGGTTCGATTCCCATTGGGACCACATATACTGAAGAATGTATGCATTCACTAATTTAAGTCACTTTGGATAAAAGCGTCTGCTAAAGGGCATATATATGATATATTATCTCAGCAGAAGATCAGGTGTTTTAGACGCACTTCCCCAGCTGGTTCCGGGAGAGGTCCAGTGATTTCAGCTGAGAGCAGGTCCAGTTGGCGGGCGCAGGCAGAGCGGAGAGCTGGTTCCCGCACAGCTTCAGAGAGACCAGGGCCTGTGAGGAACCAGAGCATTACCATGGAGCACCTCAACACCTCAGCTCACTATCGGCCAGTATCCTTCGCTCAGGGACCCAAGTTCAGGATGTCTCGACCCCGAAGTGTTCACACCCTTTTTTTTTCAGGTTTGTTTTCCCATTTTTCTCCCAATTTAGTAGCCAATTACACCCTCTATTTATTTAGATTTGCCCTCCCCACACGAGTCCGCCGCTCGTCTCTACGAGGCAAGCTAATTCTCAGAGGGCAGCGAACTCCGCTTACTTTGAGACAGAATTCGCCCCAACCCACGTTCTGGAGACTCCCTTACGTGCTTCACGGCGGACCCGAGCCGGCTCACCCTCCCCCTCCCCCTGGGGCGGACAGCCAAACGCCACCCCGATCGGGGCTGACGACCAGAGCCAGTCTGGTAGAGACGGGTTTAGAACCGCGTCCCTGACAGGCAGTGCACACCGTATCAGACCAGCCAAGATACGGTGCATTAGACCACTTAGCGGTATCCACCAGCCCGGTTCGCACTCTTTAAGAACACACACGTCTGTTTTCAAAATGGCAGACTGCTTCACCTTGGGTCACCTTTCGTTGAATTTCTCTCTCCCTGTCAAATATTTCTGTCTGTTAAGACACGAGAGTCAATCTTTGAATCAACCATCTTGTTTGACCTGTTCTAAACACTATTCTAAACACTGCAGAATTAAAATGGGAGGGGGGGGGAAATTACAGTCAATTAAACCTTGAACACCCCCTCCCGTTAAACATGGCACCCGTTACCGTTCTTTATTAATATCATGCAAATGTGATGATCTCTTTTAACCAGTGCAAACAGATTGACATAAGCATTTAAGACTAAGAGTGTGCATGGCAATGGTAATGCAAGGAATTGTAATCGGTGGGATAACATCGCCATCTTGTGGACAACAAGTGAAATTCCACATCTAATTTCTTTACTGCAATTCCCTCTTTCCGTAAATGCAGACTAGGTTCTCTCACCTCGAGCTCAAAGATGTAGGCGGGCAGCTCCTTCAGGGCATTGTCGGAGAAGTCCACCTCCCTCAGCTGAGACCTCCAGAAGATCGAGATGGTGTCTGGGAGGCTTGCAATCTCATTACCAGCCGCCCTGCAATACTTCTACAGGACAACAAGCACACAGACTGATATCACTCATGAAAGTGGACCGTAAAACCATTCACAAACGTTGTTATCGGGAGATTAAATTGGATTACTTTATCTAAAGTAATCATTTTTTTCGTGTGTGGTACACCGCTGTTATTTTACACATAATACATTCTGGGCCTTAGGGTGGCGTAACGGTCAAAGCATTCGCCCGGAATGCAAGTTGCCCACTGCAGCCGCGGTTCGAAACCTGGCTGTGCCAGTCCGGCTCTGGCTGCAGTGATTGGCTATCCTCCCCAATCATTTACATTTACATTTTAGGCATTTAGCAGACGCTCTTATCCAGAGCGACTTACCCAGTTTACATTTCTTTACATACAATCCATTTATACAGCTGGATATTTTTACTGAAGCAATTCAGGTTAAGTGCCTTTAGCTCAAGGGTACAACAGCAGTGCCCCACCTGGGAACTGAACCAGCAACCTCTGAGTTACAAGCCCAGCTCCCTAACCATTACACTACACTGCCGCCTTCATTACTGTAAGTCACTTTGGATGAAAGCGTTCTCTAAATGGCGTTGTGGAAGGCGTCGGTCTCGGCAGCGGATCAGGGCGATTAGCGGCCACGCCTACTGGCAGAGCAGCCAACGCACGCACCGGTCTGGGGATTACTAATCACATCGGTGTGCTTGAAAACTGTTCTGCTCTCTTCAGTAGGTGGCTGGAACAAGGATGATCCAGCCTATGGCCGTGCAGACCCAGGTGATGTGTGTGTGCAGACCCAGGTGATGTGTGTGTGCAGACCCAGGTGATGTGTGTGTGCAGACCCAGGCGATCTGTGTGTGCAGACCCAGGCGAACTGTGTGTGCAGACCCAGGTGATGTGTGTGTGCAGACCCAGGTGATGTGTGTGTGCAGACCCAGGTGATCTGTGTGTGCAGACGCAGGTGATGTGTGTGTGCAGACCCAGGTGATGTGTGTGTGCAGACCCAGGTGATGTGTGTGTGCAGACCCAGGTGATGTGTGTGTGCAGACCCAGGTGATCTGTGTGTGCAGACGCAGGTGATGTGTGTGTGCAGACCCAGGTGATGTGTGTGTGCAGACCCAGGCGATGTGTGTGTGCAGACCCAGGTGATCTGTGTGTCCTGTCGGCGTGTGGCTGTACCAGGGGACAGGCCCAGGGGTCGGGGAAGGCCGTGAGCTTGTTCCTGTTCACGTTCAGGCTAATGAGGGACTTCAGGCAGTGGAGCGCTGGGGAGGGGAGGGTCGTCAGGCTGTTATCCGACACGTCCAGCTCCTCCAGCTTACGCAGGCCGATCCAGTTGGTTTCTGGGAAACGTCCAGAGAATTAACGCTATGATTCATTCAGACTTTTTTCTTTTTTTCTTTATAGTATCAAATTTTTTCCCGTTTTTCTCCCAATTTGGTTGCCAATTATACCCTCTATTTATCTCAATTCACCCTCCCCCACGAGTCTGCCGCCCGTCCTCTGGGTAACGAGACAATTTTCCCCGGGCCGGTAGATCCGCCTCCTCCGAGATGGAACCCGACCACGGACGCCCTTCCTGCTCCTCGACGAACTCGAGCCGGCTCACCCTCTCCCCTCCCCCTGGGGCGGACAGCCAAACGCTGCCCCCGATCGGGGCTGACGACCAGGGCCGGTCTGGTAGAGACGGGTTTAGAACCGCGTCCCTGACAGGCAGCGCACACTCGTACAGGACCAGCCAAGATACAGTGCATTAGACCACTGCGCTATCCACCAGCCCGATTCATTAATAATTAATTATAGACGTGAATTCTATTAATTCACTTGAACTGAATCATTTTATGGAGACATCTTCTTTCACAGCGGGATAGATCTGATCTATCAAACTCTGAGCGCTGAGGAAAACGTGTCAAGACTGCTGTCACTACCAACGATAGGATGGGTAACAGCAGAATGAAAGGGCCTCATGTGTATTTGGTTTAATATACAGCCTTACTGAGACGTTTCTCTATCCCCTGGGTTGTCGATTTGAATTTGAGATCTGGCCCATCATAGTTTTTTTTATTTTTAAAGGGACTAATGAAATATCTCCAGTCTCTGCCTCCTGAGTGGTCTAGCGTTTACAGCGTTCGGCGCTGGCCACTGCGACCGGGGTTCTATTCCACCGGCCATGCCAGAGTCAGCTGTCCGCCCCAGGGAGGGGGGAGGGAAGCCGATACGAGTTATGGTCGACAGCTTGGTGAGTGCCGGATCGGAGGAGGCGATACATTGCCCTTGTCACTGCCGGTCTCAGGGCTACGGCAGCGAACTCACAATATGAGGGGGGGGATTGACATTAAAAAGAGAGGGTGTGATTGGCTACTAAACTAAGAGAAAATTCAAAAAAAATCGGAAAGAAACACTTCTGTTTCATATCTGTGTTTCATTTCAAGTCTCCTTATTGGCTTCTGTCCACAGCGGTTCCCTCCCAGTCACTCTTCCCCGACGTCGCGAAGCTGTGTACCGTTTGGGACGTCGAACAGCGCTCTGAGCTGGTTCTTGGCTGCGGTCAGCTTCTTGATGCGGGTCAGGTGCAGCAGGCCGGAGGGGAGATGGACCAGCTCGTTCTGAGAGAGGTTCACCTCACGCAGCCTGCAGGAAAAGGACGAGTACGGACACAGTTTGAAACTCGACTGTGTCAGTCCGACCCTGACCGGGAGTGCCGTTAGGGGGCAACGATTGGCTGTCCGCTCCAAAGGGAGGGGGAGGGGGAGCCGGCTCGGGTCCGCCATGAAGCACGTAAGGCAGTCTCCGGAATGCGGGTGGGTGAATTCCGTCTCGAAGGAAGCTGACAGTGTGACGGTGTGACAGTGTGAGGGTGTGACAGTATGACAGAGTGACAGAGTGACAGAGTGACAGAGTGACAGTATAACAGAGTGACAGTATGACAGAGTGACAAGAGTGAGGGTGTGACAGAGTGAGGGTGTGACAGAGTGACAGAGTGACAGAGTGACAGAGTGACAGAGTGAGGGTGTGACAGAGTGACAGAGTGACAGTGTGACAGTGACAGAGTGAGGGTGTGACAGAGTGACAGAGTGACAGAGTGAGGGTGTGACAGAGTGACAGTGTGACAGAGTGACAGAGTGACAGAGTGACAGAGTGACAGTGTGACAGAGTGACAGTGACAGAGTGAGGGTGTGACAGAGTGACAGAGTGACAGTATGACAGACTGACAGAGTGAGGGTGTGACAGAGTGACAGAGTGACAGTGTGACAGAGTGACAGAGTGACAGAGTGACAGTGTGACAGAGTGACAGAGTGACAGAGTGACAGAGACAGAGTGAGGGTGTGACAGAGTGACAGAGTGACAGTGTGACAGAGTGACAGAATGACAGAGTGACAGTCTGACAGTATGACAGTATGACAGTGTGCTGTTATGGCAGAGTGCTCGGCAGTGTGACAGTGTGACAGAGTGACAGTATGGCTGAGTGACAGAGTGACAGAGTGACAGAGTGACAGTATAACAGTGTGACAGAGTGGTGTTCCGGCAGAGTGCTCGGCGGTGTGGCTCACTGGGTGCAGATGATCTCCTGGGAGCAGCGGGCGGTGGGCAGCTCTCTCAGTTTGTTCTCAGAGAGGTCCAGGCTGCGGAGGTGGATCAGGCCCCAGGGCACCACCGAGGGCAGCGCCGTCAGCCCGTTAGAGGACAGGTCCAGCCGCGTGATCCGGGCCGAGAGGTCGATGAACCAGTCCAGCTCTATCCAGGGCAGGCTCAGCCCCGACCAGCAAATAGAGAGAGCCTGCGGACACAGACACCGCCAGCGTCAGCCAATAGAGAGAGAGCCAGAGACAGCATCAGCCAATAGAGAGAGCCCACAGACACAGCCAGCGTCAGCCAATCGAGAGAGACAGCGTTAGCCAATAGAGAGAGCCCAGAGGCAGCATCAGCCAATAGAGAGAGCCCACAGCCAGCGTCAGCCAATAAAGAGAGAGCCAGAGGCAGCGTTAGCCAATAAAGAGAGCCCACAGCCAGCATCAGCCAATAGAGAGAGAGCCAGCCAAATACAGTGTTAGCCAATAGAGAGAGCCCACAGACACAGCCAGAGACAGCGTTAGCCAGTAGAGAGAGAGACAATGCCAGTGTTAGCCAGTAGAGAGAGAGACATGGCCAGCGTTAGCCAGTAGAGAGAGAGACATGGCCAGTCTTACCCAGTAGAGAGAGAGACATGGCCAGTCTTACCCAGTAGAGAGAGAGACATGGCCAGTCTTAGCCAGTAGAGAGAGAGAGACATGGCCAGCGTTAGCCAGTAGAGAGAGAGACATGGCCAGCGTTAGCCAATAGAAAGCCCTCAGACACAGTCAGAGCCTTAAACCTCAAAAGATGTTTTCTTAAGTGGTGACTGAAAATAAATGACATAAATGAAATTAAAAGTTGGTAATCAAAAAAATATTAAAAAATATTAAATCTTTGTTCTTCAACAAAGAGCAAAGGAGCGCTATGTTTCCCCCGCATGATCTCCGGGGAAACGGCGTCTGCAAGCAGCGGCTTCTCAACTCAGAGTCCTTCTTAATAAAGTGCGTTAAACGTATATATGGCTCAGCTGTCTGTCTGGACCACAGGTCTGTCGTGGTGCTTTGTTTGTTTCGCTGGTCAAGCCTGTGGATCCATTTCTGTAAGATCTCTTTGCTTGCAGTATATATTAGTATATATATTATATGTCTTTTGTGAGGTGGAAGGTGATAGCCTCTGTGATTTCGAACATTTTCGAGAGCTTTTCTTGTAAGGCGTTGCATTTTCAAATGCATCCGAGATTGGTGCTTGCTTGGGCTGGGACTGAGTCTGGGATGTGATTTTGGTAAATGAGTTCTGGGGAGACAAA
>JAINUG010000091.1:3085000-3197500 GCA_029706075.1 Aldrovandia affinis | reverse complement strand
TCTACGAGGCAAGCCAATTCTCTGAGAGCAGCGAATTTTCCCTCCCCCTGGGGCGGACAGCCAAACACTGCCCCCGATCGGGGCTGATGATCAGGGCCGGTCTGGTAGAGACGGGTTTAGAATCGCGTCTCTGACAGGCAGCGCACACCGTATCAGACTAGCCAAAATACGGTGCGTTAGACCGCTACGCTATCCACCGCCCCAATAGTTTTTGAAAAACGTACAAGAAAATGTACACTGTCAGTTTATTTCAGAGGGAAAAAAAAGAAAGAAAAGCAATTAATTAGCAAAGCACTTCTGTTCAAGGGCTCACATCCTCTGTGACTTCCTGTTTCCACTCCGCCACTCGCAAACCGCCACTTCATCCACACGCTCTCGTCTACGGACCGTGCGAGCCCCACTCCGAGGTCTCGGGGGACATTAATCTCGGCAAACTGCTTTTCCTCCTTGTGCAGCCGAGCACGCGAACGGTAGATAACGATGTCATCTCTGCAGGACCATGTTCTTCATAAATTAGTTTTTCCGATTTTACCCCGTTTTTCTCCCAATGTGGTAGCCAATTACTCCCGCTGTGCTTAGTTCAATCCCCTCCCTCGTAGTTCGCTGCCGTAGTCCTGTGACCGGCAGTGACAAGGGCGAAGCGCTGCCGCCTCCGAGACAACACTCGCCGTGCCGTCGACTCTAACTCCGGTACCCCAGAGCCACTCCTGTGTGCAGCGAACTGTGTCGGCTTCCCTCCCCCTCCCTGGGGCGGACAGCCAATTGCCGCCCCCTGGTGGCACTCCCGGCCAGAGCCGACTCTGGCGCGACGGGGAATCGAACCCCGGTCGCCGTGGCCAGCGTCGGACGTTGAAACCACTGGACCACGCGGGAGGCCAGGACGATGTTCTAAAACTGAAGTGGAGAGAGCCCACAACACGCTGGGTTTGGGTAAACGCACGAGGGCGCTGTGGCTTCATCAAACCGGGCACACCTTTAGGTCCCCCCCCGCCTGTGGGGCGTCTCGCAGAAAGAACATTACGCCTCGCCACATCGTCCGTATTCACGTTACAGGGCACACTAACGCATCGGCTGAGAGACCATCGAGGCCGCAGCTGCCCTCTGTCCCACATTTTAAGCCACTTACAGCACTTAGGAGATTTGCAGAATGCCCACCCCAAACGTTCTCTTACTTTTTGCCATTTTTGATGTGTTTCTCAAACACACTGAGCTTTTTATCACCATAATCGCACACACATTTTCTGTGGCAGTCCTTATAAGTCCTTAAAGGGATTTGTGCAGATCTTTGTATGTTTTTTGTATGTGGAATGACCAGCAGGCCATTTTTGTATGTTTTTTGTATGTGGAATGTCTGTCTTTGACGGCTGCAGCATGGGTGAAAGCCCAAGCCAAATTTTCCACTTTGTGGGACAATAAAGTTAATCTTGAATCTTGAAATCATGTCCTCCAAGATCGCACGCTTTGTTCCATCAGTTCTGACGTATTTTCTGCTGCCGTCATCATTCAGCCAGTAGTGAGGACCATTACGCAACAGCACACGACACTACACCGTCTGCACGCTGACATTAATCGTCTCCAGAATCTTAGCTGCATGACAGCGAGTGGTTCGGGCGACCGCAAGTCCACGCGAGGCTTGGGCTTGGACACGACAGGGCTCACGTCTGAATGAAGTCGCTCATCGTGGCGTGCTGAAACACACTCCCTCAAACACAGAGCGGAGAGGGGCCCCGGGTAGTGTAGCGGCCTAACGCACTCCGCCGGGAACGTAAGCTGTAGTTGCAGTTCAAAACCCAACCGCGTCAGACCGGCCCTGATTGTCAGCCCCGATCGGGGGGGTGGCGTTTGGCTGTCCGCATCCAGGGGGGGGGGAGGGTGATTCGGCACAAGCTCGCCAAGGAGCAGTAGGGGTGTTCCTAAAGAGCAGGTGGGCGAAGTTCCGTCTCAGAGGAGGCGGATCATCGCCGGCCTCGGGGATACTGGCTTGACCCGGAGGACGGGCGGCGGGCTCGTGAGGGGAGGGGGATTTTGGGTAAATAGAGGGTTGAATTGGCTACTAAATTGTGATTGTTCGCGTTTCCTCTCAGGCCCTCCTTGCTGATTGGACGGAGCGCAGCATTGGGTGTGTAAACACATCTCTCACCATGGCGACAGCGCCGTGAGTTCTCACACCATCCCATTCAGAACAGAGAGGAGGGGGGAGGCGGGTATCTCAGAACTAGGCCAACGAGCTCCTGACTTCATGTTTCACAGCGTGGCTCTGGTTCCTGTGGAAGGGGGACTGATCCCTCCACGCTCCGACAAACCGCCGGGGTTTCTGGGTATTCGCCTGATGGTGAGATGGCATGTGGGAGCGCTCTGCCATGCCTTCATCCACAGGAATATTCGGGAGTGAGGCAGGAGCACAACAGTGAGTCACATCTTGTAAGTCGCTCTGGAAATGTGAAATGTAGGGGCCTCCCGCGTGGTCCAGTGGTTACAACGTTCGACGCTGGCCACGGAGACCGGGGTTTGATTCCCCGTCCCGCCAGAGTCGGCTCTGGCCGGGAGCGCCACCAGGGGCGGCGAATGGCTGTCCGCCCCAGGGAGGGGGGAGGGAAGCCGACATGACGTTCGCTGCGCATAAGAGTGGCCTGCAGTACTGGGTTACGGTCGACAGCCTGGTGAGTGCCGTCTCGGAGGAGACGATGCTTCACCTTCGTCACTACCGGTCGCAGGACTACGGCAGTGAACTCACATTACTAGGGGGGGATTGACATAAAATAGCGTGTCTAATTGGCTACTAAATTGGGAGAAAAATGGGAGAAAATCATAAACAAAATCTTAAAAATAAATGTAAGGCTTTAATAAGAGATCGCAGTGTTGATGACGATGATGATGGCCTGATGAAGCCCCCCTCCTGGGACCCCCCCTCTCTTACCTGCTCCAGCCGCTGCGCCCCCCCTCCCTCCGCGCAGGAGACCCGGATCAGCTCCCGGGCCCGGCTGCTCTCCCCGACGCGGTACGCGGCCCGGATACTCTCCAGCGTGGGCGACGCGCTGAGCGCCGGACTCCCCGCCAACGACTGCTTTCCTCCCATACCGGCAGCGCCTGAGACAGAGAGAGAGAGAGAGAGAGAGGAGCCCCTCCATCAGGACAGACACACAGACACACAGACAGACGGAGAGAGAGAGAGGAGCCCCTCCATCAGGACAGACACACAGACACACAGACAGACGGAGAGAGAGAGAGGAGCCCCTCCATCAGGACAGACACACAGACAGACAGACAGACAGACACACAGACAGACAGACGGACGGAGAGAGAGAGAGAGAGAGAGCGCTTCCATCAGGACATACACACAGACAGACGGAGAGAGAGAGAGAGGAGCGCTTCCATCAGGACAGACACACAGACGGAGAGAGAGAGACAGAGGAGCCCCTCCATCAGGACAGACACACAGACAGACGGAGAGAGAGAGAGAGGAGCGCTTCCATCAGGACAGACACACAGACGGAGAGAGAGAGAGAGGAGCCCCTCCATCAGGACAGACACACAGACAGAGAGAGAGAGAGAGAGAGAGAGAGAGAGAGAGAGAGAGAGAGAGAGAGGAGCCCCTCCATCAGGACAGACACACAGACAGACAGACGGAGAGAGAGAGGAGCGCTTCCATCAGGACAGACACACAGACAGACAGACGGAGAGAGAGAGAGCAGGCAGCAGCAGCCACGCAGATGGGCACTGAGCGCTGAATATAGGTCACGCTTATAAAGAACGCACGCAGCGCGGATCATCCCAGAGATCGGCTTCATGTGAGACACTCGCGTGTTGTTTCAGATTTTTATCCTATTTTTCTCCCAATTTAGTAGCCAGTTACACCCTCTCTCTTTTCGTGTGAATCCCCCCCTCGTATTGTGAGTTTGCTGCCGTAGTCCTGAGACCGGCAGTGACAAAGGTGATGTACCGCCTCCTCCGAGCCAGCACTCGCCAAGCCGTCGACCGTAACTCCGGTACACACAGAGCCACTCCTATACGCAGCGAGCTCATACCGACTTCCCTCCCCCCCCCTCCCTGGGGCGGACAGCCAATCACCGCCCCCTAGTGGCACTCCTGCCCAGAGCCGATACTGGCACGGCCGGTGGAATCAAACCTACTGAGCCACGCAGAAGCACAGTCCTCCCTTGCGTGAGGCGAGGGGCCGGATCCCTGGAGGACCATCAACCTCACGCTAACGCTAACGCTACAGCTGCAACCACAGCCACCAGGCACTGCAGCACGCACACAAACAAGTGCATTTACTAACAACGCAACATCTGAGAAGACAGCAAAACACAAACAAACACAGCAGCTGGTGTAATAGTCTGAGCAATAGACTATGTACATTTTTGTTTTCAGACCAGTTTTCTCCCAATTTAGTAGCCAATTACTCTATTATTTATTTTACCCTCCTCACACGGGTCCGCCGCTCGTCTCTACGAGGCAAGATCATTCTCAGAGGGCAGCGAACTCCGCTTCCTTCGAACCCACGTTCTGGAGACTCCCTTACGTGCTTCACGGCGGACCCGAGCCGGCTCACCCTCCCCCTTCCCCCTGGGGGGCCGATCGGGGCTGACGACCAGGGCCGGTCTGGTAGAGACGAGTTTTGAACCGCGTCCCTAACAGGCAGCGCACACTCGTATCGGACCAGCCAAGATACCGCTACGCTATCCACCGCCCCTTGTTTTAGTGGCATCTAAACCTAAAATCTTCTCTCTGGAAGAAAAATGGCCAATGCACAACCAATACATTTCAATCAACATGTATATAACGTAGGCTATAAAATCCAACAAGAAGAGACTCAGGTTCTCTGGGAAAAACCTTCCGAGTTTAATGTCAGTAAATGTGTCGTACAAAAGTGTGTACTAGATAAGTGACCCTTGCAGTGTTCACTGAGAAACGCCTGACATGCCTGACCAAACTCCTTTCTCTGGGAACACGGTCTTCTGGGCTCTGCCCTAAGTGCTCTATAAATAGTCCACAAGTTGAGTTTGACGGGAGCGCTGAACCAAGGTGTCATTTCATCTTGCACCCAGGAACTGTGGAGTGACTCAAATGACTGTTGGACTGTATTGTACTGTATTGTCACACATTACATTACATTACATTACAGGCATTTAGCAGACGCTCTTATCCAGAGCGACTTACACAGTTTACATTTCTTTACATCTATTTATACAGCTGGATATTTTACTGAAGCAATTCAGGTTAAGTACCTTTAGCTCAAGGGTACAACGGCAGTGCCCCACCTGGGATCGAACCTGCAACCTTTGCGTTACAAGCCCAGTTCCTTAACCATTATGCTAACACTGCCTATCAGAGATGCACGCTGTGAATGACGGATTCTCTGTTCTCCGCCCCCTCCTCTATCACTGGAGCACCTGTGTGTGTTCTTTATTAGGCTCGTCTTACACCATGTCTTTAACACTCTGGCTACATTCAATTGCATTTACACTGTACCACGTTGGCTGAGTGTGCGTGCGTGTGTCTGTATGTTTGTGTGTGTGTGTATGCATGTGTGAGTGTGTGTTTGTGTGTGTGTGTGTGTGTGTGTTGTCTATGTGTGCGTGTCTGTATGTATGTATGTATGTGTGTGTGTCTGTGTCTGTTTGTGTGTGTCTGTATGTGTATGTGTGTATGTGTGTGTGTGTGTGTGTGTGTGTGTAATAATAAATCATAATAAACTTTATTATTGTTGCACCTTTTATACAAAATGCGGCACAAAGTGCTTTTACATTAAATTACATTAAATAAAATAAAATAAATAATATAATTAAATAAAACACACAATCCAAATGGCATCGAAAAAATCATGCAAGTCAAGGAATAAAGCAATTAAAATAATAATATAATATAAAATAATGAAAAAGTGGATAAAATAAATAATTGAAATTAGTAAGTGTTACTAATTATAAGATAGAAATATAAAAAGGTGTGTTTTCAGCTGCCGTTTAAAAATGTTCACTGAGCCCACTTCTCCAATACTTTTTGGGACGGAGTTCCACAATATTCTTTTGAGGGGCCTTCTGAACGTTTAAAAGACCTGCTACAGAGGACCTAAGGGCTCGTGAAGGGACATAAAACAACATGGAATCTGTGATGTAAGAGAGTGCTAGACCACTTAAAGCTTTGTATACAAGTAGAAGGACTTTAAAATCAATTCTAAAAGATACAGGGAGCCAGTGCAGTGTAATATGTTCTCTCTTCCTTGTTTTCGTTAAAAGTCTAGCAGCAGAGTTGTGAATTAGCTGTAGTTTCTCAATTGAGCTTTTTGTGAGACCGGTGAAAAGAGCATTACATTAGTCCAGCCTACTTGAAATAAAAGCATGAATTAACTTCTCAGCATCCTGTGTCTGTGTGTGTGTGTGTGTGTGTGTGTGTGTATGTGTGTGTGTGTGTGTGTGTGTATCTGTGTGTGTCTATATGTGTGTGTGTGTGTGTGTGTATGTGTATGTGTATGCGTATGTGTCGTAGTGTGTGTGTGTGTGTATCTGTGTGTGTGTGTGTGTGTCTATATGTGTGTGTGTGTGTGAGTGTTGTGAGTGTGTGTGTGTGTGTACACAGAGTGCACACAGCAGGGATAGGTAGGGAAACCTACTAATTGAAATGCTTTGGAGTCACACCCCTGTACAAAAACATCTTCTCCCCACTCTCTTTGTTCCTCTGATGTTATCCTGGCAGAACAGACGTCTTCGGTTAATGATCCATCCGCAGGATAATCTAATTCTCAGCGACACACTTCTGACACTCCTCCGAGAGAGGAGACAGACCGAGAGATTCTGGAGGGGGAGGGAGCTTCTTTCGGTTCACCACGTCCTGTGGGCTTAATATCAGAGCTGATATGAATAATTAAATATCTGAGTCAGATGATCTATCTGAGAAAGCCTGAGGGAGAGTCGCCATTAGGCCAGGGGGTGTGCATCGATACGGCCCATCACACTGCAGAGCCAGGGACAGTGGGCTTCAAGGGCAAACCGGAGACCGCAAAGAGCCACGATGCCTGCCCAGGGCCCACAGGCTCCGCCCCCTTCCCATCTGCCCAGCAGACTGAGCGATTAGCTATTCTACAGGACCACTTAACGATCCTTTATCTTCACCTCTTTCACAGCGAGCAGGGAGCGGTTGTTTAAAAACCACTCACTTCACAATAAAGCTCATAGCCAAACGTCTATAGGACAGACATTCACCTGCAATGAAACTAAAAATAGTTTTTCAGGGATCAATTTTAGCTGTGGTGTTAGCACAGTGGTGTAAACAGTCGGGGGAAGAGCTTTTAGCTGTTCTGCACCTCGCCCCTGGAACTCAACTCTGAGCCGTATCAGAGGTGCAGCTACAGTCGGCTCTTTTGAATCGGGTCTTAAGACTTATCTGTTCTCGTGTGCCTATTCCTCCTAGTTTGAGCTTTTAGCTCATTTTGATTTTAATTTTAATTTCAGAATCTCTTGTAAAACGCTTGGAATTACTTCCCTTGTTCTCGTGTGCCTACTCCTCCTAGTTTGGACTGATTCAGATTCATTTATTTTTTATTATTTTATTGACTTATTTATTGACTCTATTTTTTCTCTTTGTAAAGCGCCCTGGGTTTGTTCCAAGAAGAGTGCTACATAAGAGCTTTTTGTGCTGTGTTGTATTATGGTGTGTTGTGTTGTATTATGGTGTGTTGTGTTGTGTTGTGTTGTATTATGGTGTGTTGTGTTGTGTTGTGTTGTATTATGGTGTGTTGTGTTGTGTTGTGGTGTATTATGGTGTGTTGTGTTGTGGTGTAAGAGCAAAAGGCCCGTTAGCTTCAGTTAGCCGTTAGCTCCAGTTTGTTTCAGTACATGGGTGAGACACAACATGCTGCCACCTCCAATTTAAATCCATCCAAATATACTTCTGCATATTCTTTTAGCATATAGGCTACTGCTACATAGAGGCTTAGTATTGAGTTATAAGAGAGGAAATGGCAATATGGGTGAAATTAAAGAACAGGCAGACCGCAACAAACGCTTAATACTCAATGCAAATCAATTTATATAAATATACTCTGTACATTTTTACTCATTGTCATCACCACTGATTTCATGTTTAATACTGCATTTTGTAATATGTATCTATGTTGATGACTGTCCAAAAAAAAAAAAATCTACTAACTTTTCTTTCCCTGTGGGGTGTGCAGCTGCCAACAAAGATGTCTATCGCTGTATTACTGCACTGATCTCTTGCGCGAACTATGATTGATCTTACCATGTATAAATGCACATCTTGTAAGTTGCTCTGGATAAGAGCATCTGCTAAATGCCTTAAATGTAAAAGTAGAGAGGAATTTGGGGTTAAAAGTACATAATCTGCTTTTCTACCAGGGTCAGCACTGTTTTGTCATTATCTGCATCTCAGCAAAATAGGACACGGAGACACTATCACATTCAACACTGATAACAGGATCTGCCTTATCTGCCTCAGGCACAAAGAGAATCTAGAGCCATCTTTCAGATTTAAAGCAGGTGAATCATGAACAGGCAAACTGTTCCAGTTGCGAGCGCGTAACCAGAGCTGTTTACGGCAAGTTTATACGATTACATCATTTCAACATCTTAGGAGGCATTTCACAGGGATTTAAGGGGCCCTAATCTCTGTACTGAACCACACATTTCACCAGCGTCTGCATCCGTCCACACCACACTTCATCTGCACATGTGAATGACCTCTTCCTTCCTGCGGTCTCCTCTCAAAGTTCTTATACGATACAACACAACGCAACGTGAAAAGCTCTTATGTAGCGCTCTCCTTGTGAACAAACCCAGGGCGCTTTGCAAAGACTAAATAAATCAAATAAGATCAAAATAATAATAATAATAATAAAATAAATAAATAATCTGGATCAGCTAAAAGTCCAAACTAGGAAGTTTGGCTCAGTAGGTAGAGCATGGCGCTGACAACGCTTAGGTTGCAGGTTCAATTCCCACTAGGATCGCATGTACTGTAAAATGTATGCATTCACTACTGTAAGTCGCTTTGGATAAAAGTGTCTACTAAAGGGCATATTTATTTCCATTCATATTTAAGAATAGACGCATGTTGTAATACTATAATACACATCATAATCTATGTTGATGACTGTCCAAAAAGAACAAAACTAACTTTTCCTTCCTTGTGTTACAGGTACGGTGTGCAGCTGCCAACAATGATGTCTATCGCTGTATTACTGCACTGATCTCTTGCGTGGACTATGATTGTTCCTACCATGTATTAATGCACATCTTGTAAGTCGCTCTGGATAAGAGCATCTGCTCAATGCCCTAAATGTAAAATGTATAATATCAGGACGCAGGGACAGCAGTTCTAATGCGTGGCACAGTACCATTACAATGGGAGTAGCGTATAAATCTGAGCGGTCACACAGGTCCTTAGCGCACACAGACGGGGCAGACTGCAGTGATGAGCGCTAACGTCCACTCAAGTCTGATGTAGCTCCCGTTTGGACTCCTCACAAACACACACGGCCACTGTCCCGGGCCTCAGCGGAGTGCGGTTAATCCGAGACGACCATTACTCTCACAGAAAGTGCATCACGACACCGTTATCAAATATTAATCTCATATTCTCTCATCCCTGTAACCGCGAGGAATGACCTAGTTTGATAGTTTGAGGTTTACTGTAATTAACCCCCTGATTAACGGGACAGCCTTTGGATATGAAGCTAATAATGAATATCTGCAGCGTATCACTGTTCATAAGTGCAGGGTAGCTGTGTGCTTGAGTCCCACAGAGACTGAAAGGGTGATAAAAGGCTTATAAACGTCCCTTATCAAAGGGAAGTGACGGCCCGTGTGTGAATCACACTGCCTGATTAGATCAGCAGCCAAACTGTGATCTCTGTTCGTTTAGCTGCTCTAAGCCCAATTCTTGAAGGCGAGTTTACTTTTCTCCTCCTCAAAGGGCCCTGTGTCCTGTAGCAGAGAAGCATTAGGGACTGTTGCCCTGCTGATAGAATTAAAGTTGACAATCGAGGCAGGGGAAACGGCAGGCTCAATAACAACGTCAGAATTAACATGGTAAAGAGCAGCCAGGACAGGCTGTTCCCTTAATACAATGCCTTAATACAATGCCTTAATACCATGCCCCATATTGTTCCAGACTAATACACCATGCCTGTACTGAATATCTACCGAACCAATTACAGCCAATCAACCAGCAAGGAAAGAATCTAAAACATCAAAGACAAACAAACAAAATAACTATTTTTATTCTTATTTTAGTGTGTGAAATACACACACAGCACAAACACAGAACTCTCCCACGAGCTTCTGAGGGCGCTTAAGACACATTAGCTGAGACCACAAGCCCATTACACAATGAAGACTTCAGCGGGCACATAAAAGCACCTCGTTTAAAAACCCAAAGTAACTCTCCACTGCCAAGAACCCAAAGCCATAACCATAAAGTATAATAGAAAGCATGATATGAGCTTACATTAAAAATCGTTGAGACCCGTGAGGTCTCCAGGCAGGCAGCCAGGACCAGGGTCTCAGACGTACCTTGTCATATTGTGTGAGTGAAAGCTGCGGTCTTCTCTGCATCCACAGTTCGCCGTGACAACCCAGTCCCCCGCATCCTACTCCTGGTACCTCATCCCAGCACTAACATCGCCTCTCTGTGCTGCTCAAACCGCCATCTTTCACTGAGACTGCACTGCCTGCTGTCTGGGGTCTGATCCCCACGTGAACAAGGGAGGGAGGGAGAGGGAGGGAGGGAGAGGAGAGGGAGAGGGAGGGAGAGAGAGGGAGGGAGGGAGATAAATAGAGAGACAGAGAGAGAGATAGAGAGAGGAAGAGAGAGAGAGAGAGAGAGGAGAGGGAGGGGGGGGAGAGAGAGAGAGAGAGGGAGGGAGAGAGAGGGAGGGAGGGAGATAAATAGAGAGGCAGAGAGAGAGAGGGAGAGGGAGAGGGAGAGAGAGAGGGAGAGAGAGAGAGAGAGAGGGAGGGAGAGAGAGAGAGGGAGGGAGGGAGATAAATAGAGAGACAGAGAGAGATAGAGAGAGGCAGAGAGAGAGAGGGAGAGGGAGGGAGGGAGGGAGAAAGAGGGAGAGGAGGGAGGGAGAGGAGGAGGAGGGAGAGAGAGAGAGGGAGAGAGAGAGAGAGGGAGGGAGAGAGAGAGAAAGGGAGAGTGTGAGGGAGAGGGAGGGAGGGAGCGAGGGAGAGAGAGAGAGAGCGAGGAGAGAGAGAGAGAGGGGGAAGAGAGAGAGAGAGGGAGCGAGGGAGAGAGAGAGAGAGAGAGCGAGCGAGGAGAGAGAGAGAGGGGGAGAGAGAGAGGGAGCGAGAGAGAGAGAGAGAAAGGGGGAGAGAGAGAGAGGGAGCGAGGGAGAGAGAGAGAGAGAGAGAGGACGCTCCTTTGTTTATAAGATGAGCTCAAGTCCTCCTCCTCTCATCGTCCTGACGTGAAGGCTGGTCTCCACCGCCCTGCTGCCCATTACACTGAAATACAACCCTGCTCCTCCCGAGGACGTCCTGAGGAGGGAGAGAGGGAGGAGGGGAGGGGGAGGGGGAGAGAGGGAGGAGGGGGAGAGAGAGAGGGAGAGAGAGAGAGAGGGAGAGAGAGAGGGAGGGAGAGAGAGAGGGAGGAGGGAGGAGGGGGAGGGAGGGACCAGTTGCCTGAGGGGTGACCTCAGTAGCTGATTTCTCTTGTACAGCACCAGATGGCTGAAGCTCCGCTCGGCACACTGGTCTCTTTCTGTCCCGGAGCGCTGGCACAGAGCGCCCCTCACACTGAGCGGTCTGAGCGGGCGGGGCAGGGGGTGCTGTCCGGGGGGAGAGGGGGGCGCCATCTCCCCTTCTATCCCATCGCATGCTGATTCAGATTTTTTCCTGTTTTCCTCCCAATTTAGTAGCCAATCACACCCTCTATTTATTTAGATTGACCCTCCCCACACGGATCCGCCGCTCGTCTCTACGAGGCAAGCTAACCGCTTCCTTCGAGACGGAACTCGCCCACCTACTTTCTAGAGACACCCTTCGCGCTTCTCGGTGAGCTCATACCGGCTCTCCCTCCCCCTCCCTCTGGGGCGGACAGCCAAATGCCCCCCTCCCAGCGACACTCCCGGTCAGGGCCAGACTGGTGCAGTCGGGTTTCGCACCACGGCCGCAGTGGGCAACTTGTGTCCCAGTCAGACGCTCTTACTGTTACGCCCCTCTGCCCAGTTCTCGATGCAGACACACACTGAAATAAGTCTCACTGTAACTGTGCCACAGTGCTTAATTTGTCAAATAAGAGATGCCGGGGCTCAACTCGCCCCGGGAGGTAAAAGGGTAAACTTTTCCTACCTCTGTGTCGCTGCATTTCTGTCCCTCCCTCTGGTCTAATGGTATCTTTCCAGTGGTGGAGCAACAAGGGTTAATAACAGGAGCGATGATAAGGTTGCTGTTTTTAAAGACGCTCTTGTTGGCGTGCAGATTAGATTCATTTGTGAGAAACCTCTCTTGCACTCTGCGCTGGAAACTGCTATGATGTTAACAGCGGTTAAGAGATCTTTAAAGGGCTGTGTAACTTGTTCTCCCGATGTCTCTGTGAACACTCTGAAAGCACTAATTGTTTCTCGGCTGTTAAGTCGGTTAAAATATGCGTTGTTGTAGCACTTTAGATATTTATGAGCCCGGGGCTCTGATTCTGAGTAAGACATTTGCCAGGGCTGTGCCCCGCATTTGCCAGGGCCCCGGCACAAATGAAGCACTGCCGTGGCAGAGTACAGTGTCTTTACACGCCTGCCGTTTCAGTTCTTGCTTCTATTATTAGGCCCCACCGCCCGTCTCTACGGGGCAAGCTAATTCCCTGAAGCCAGCAATGATCCGCCTCCTCCGAGACAGAACTCGCCCACCTACTTTCTAGAGACACCCTTCGCTCTCCTCAGCGAACTCATACCGGCTCTGCCCCACCTCCCCCTCCCCCCCCCATCCTCCTGGGGCGGACAGCCAAATGCCACCCCCGATCGGGTCTCCCGGCCAGGGCCAGACTGATGCAGTCGGGTCTCGAACCCCGGTCGCAGTGGGGTCCCAGTCGGACGCTCTTACGGCTGCGCCACCCGGGAGGCCCCTCTGCCCAGTTCTCGATGCAGACACACACTGAAATAAGTCGCGCTGTAACCGTGGCAGAGCACAACACCTTTACACGCCTGCCCTTTCAGTTCTTGCTTCTATTATTAGCCCCCTGCTCTTGGCTTTCAGGCGCACAGATGCACTTCTGATCTCAGTTTGCGTTCACGCCTGAAACCCACAGGCTTTTTAAAATAAGCAGAAACCTAAAAACAACCGCTCCCATCTACATTCTGGTTCACTGCCCCCCTCCACCCTCCGCCCCGGGGGGATGTTAGATCTTTAAGGCAGCTGCGAGGACGCATGAAAAGGGGATGAAACCACAGTTTGGACGACCTTCAAAATCAAGGGTAGGGTGTAGGGTGGCTGGGTTTGTTGGAAAGGGGGGGCTGGGCCTTTTCAGCGGTACCAGCCATGGCACCCCCCACCCCATTTAAAGTATCCCACTCAAGTGTTTCATTTTGGCAGTTACCTGTACCTCACACCAATGGCAATGCTATTCCACACAAGCGTCACAGACTGCTCGTTTACGAAGCAGTACGAACGTGTCACCGCACAGGGATATCAACCACTACAATACTCTTTTTTCACTAAAGACATCTTTACTGACTTAATTCCTATCTCGTACAATATGCAACTTTACAGAGTCAGGCGAGTATAATGCTTAATCGTATGAGAAGCACTGAAGCTTTGGCCATTATGATTTAACTCTGGTTTAATGGCATACCACGGCTTTTCTAAAAACCAAATTTTGCAATCAAAGCAATTTCAATCTATCGTCAGTGCTGTCATTCAATGGGGAAGTGCATTTGACGTTGGAACATATAAAAACGGAGATGCCTCATTCACCCGGTTCAGATGCGTCTACGTGGACGCCATATGTTTGTTTTGTGTGTTTTTTTGTTGTTGGTTGTTTTTTTGCAAATAGCTGGTCTGTGTAATCAAGTTATGCAGAAATTTCTCACGTTTATAACATGCCAAATTTACCGAAAATTGAGCGAGTTACAGTAGATTTGATCAGGCGAAGTCTGCATCTCTCAATACACATGCGTTTGTTTAGACGCAGATCAGACGCATCGCTGCAACACACAACAGCAGCCAATGTACATCTATGTGTAGATACGGGAACGCACGTTCCGGTTCAGATTTAATATGTATAAATATTTTCAATTAGATATAAAGCAACTAAAGTGGCTATTTTAGGAACATTTTGAGACTACATTGATGCTCCCCAGCGAATGGGAAACGCCAGAGTGGATCCGGGTATCGTTGGTCCAGCCGATGGCTCTCTCTTTTTCACTTTCTCTGTCTGTCTCTCAGTGTCGCTACAGGTAGGCGGACAGACAAATGTTAAAAATGAATTCCCCGCAATAGCAATCGTTTACCCCTAAAGATACAATTGTTTGACCTGTGTAACGTGATGTTCAAAGCATTTAGACTAACCGTAACCTTTGTACTGACAGACAGTTACCTGCAATTTTCTTCTCAGATTCAGTCGGTTGGTAGTTATTGAAATGCTAGGTAACTAACATAGCTAGCTAGCGAGGCTAATCGCTAACGTTAGCTATAATTTTTACTAGCTACCTCACTACTTAGCTTCTCTTTAGTGAACGTAATAAAGAGGATCTCGTAAATATTCCTGAACAGCGTCATCTGTTGTCATAACTTGCTTGCCAAGCATTTAATTAATGTCATCACGAATTTAGGTGCATTTTAAGTCACAAGTCAAAAGCTTCGGTAACGTTAGCAAGCAAGCTAGCTAGCTAGCTATCCGTGTTAGCTAACGTTAATGTCAGGGCTCAAATCTATCATAATAAATTAATTGGCAGGCATTGTAGTAATGTTAATCATGACAACAATGTCATCATGAATGTATGCGCATTATAATTGGTTTTGTTTGGAAGCTAATATCGCTAACGTTAGTCAATGCTGTCCAGTACCTAGATACAATTTGTCACCATAAATTGACATCCTAGCTAACGTTACTGTGTTTATGCATAATATTATCATGCCTCAGTACAGTAGCTAGCTAAAATTGATAAATGCATAAATATCATAATAATGTAACGGTCAATTTAATTATATTTTTTAGTATCTTTGTTGCTACTGTATGGTATCCATGCAACGTTTACCCCTTGTCATATTTTGCTTGATAGTCATAGTATCAAGGTTACTCAACATTATAGTATAATAATATTAACATTATAGTATAACTTTTAATAAGTTGATCCATCAAATACATTTAAGCTTAGGTTATTCTTTGATACATTTAATACATTTTCAACAACTACACGGGAAACCAGTTTTTTTGCATCTTTGTTTTGCGTATTTTAAGGTGAGACACGGCAGGCAAAGAGTGCCGTTTTTGCTTCCATTCGTCAACTTTAAGATTTTGGGTTATTTTGCCTCTTTAACACTGATATCATGAAAATGGCCAAACTGCACATAAATATGTTTATTTTACTGTATTTGTTCGACTTGCGTCCACAAATGTATCCTAACTTTAGCTAACGTTCGCGTATTTGGGCGAGGTGGAAAAAAACCATACAGTGTAATACTTTGTTGTAAAGCTTGTTCTCTGTAGGGTAATGTTAGCAGATCAATATATGGTCATCTTCCTTGTAGTCGTGACAAAGTGGCGAAGGAACAAATGCTACTTTCTTTGTGTAAAAGCTACTCAAAGGAGACGTGAGCCGTTAGCTACTGCCAGAAGAATAATATCGAACGGGGAAGGTGATTGTCATCCGAAACCGGACGATGAGTCTGCCAGAAAGACAGCAGCTGTCAGAGCCTCAAGGCGCAAAATTAACGAAATGAACGAAGTTCCGGACGATCAGGATGACAGACCAGCCACACAACTGTGGCTTATAATGCATGTGTCGCGTTTTAGTGAGCTGCTGGGTGGGTTGCTATGTCCAAACTGCATGGGAATCGGTCGGCGTATAAATATAGAAACCCCACAAAACCTTGGGTTTGGAGCAGCAAACAGCTCATTTCCTGATTTTTAATACATTTTGTTCTTAAAAACATGCCGAAAACGCATTTTTAATCCCTCTATTTCCTGATTTATAAAATGAAAAAAGGATGTATCCAAAATCTGTTCTGTAAATACTTTTGTCTTCTAATATGTTGTCAAAATGTAATAAAAATGATAGTTATTTTCAATCGATTTGGCACATTTCTTCAAGCTAAGGTGCACTCTCTCAAAACAGTTAGTACAGCCATCGAAACACTTGATAATTTTGCTAAACTAATCGTACGTTTTAATTGTTTTAACACAAATGACAAAACAACAAACACCATTTTGCCAACCATTACAAACAAAACTATATAAAGTTCAAATTTAATTTCAATTTGCCATGATGTCACAAGACACGTGCTCAATTTCCACCACATTGATGTCAGGCGGGTTAGTAAATCACACAACACAGAAAGTGCTAATTGCTAAATTGTTCACTCAATAGTCACCACTTTGTTATGTATGAAAGGAGTCACCTGAAGTAACATTTTTTGTGAAAGCTACAGAGCCTGACCAAAGAATGGAGCAAGATGAGAGTTGTAAGAAGGAGAGGAGGTGGAGGAGGAAGAGGTGATGGGGAGGAAGAGGAAGAGGGGATGGGGAGGAAGAGGGGTTGGAGAGGAAGGGGAGATGGGGGAGGAAGCGGATATGGGGAGGAAGGGAGATAAGGGGATAGGAGAGGAAGAGGTACAGGGCCACTGAGAAGAAGGGTCTCAAATTACTTGAGAGCGACTCTAATTGACTTTGTCATCAATCGTGTTCTTTCCCTGAGAGAGGCAGAGCTTATGATTTAATGTGTGAATCATCAATACCTCTACCTTTTTAGTGTATCGTCAATAGACAAACATGCAAAAATGTCAGATATGACATTACCAAAATTGACATACTTTCCCCATGCAAAAATGTCAGATATTACATACTATAGTATTTCCCAAATTGTGATGAACAGATGTTTTGCATAAAGGAAAACAATTCATCAACAAATTATGGTAACATTTTTTAAATATATCAGTTGAAAAAAGGGATTGCTGAACTTTATGATAAACACTTTTTTGTTGGTTGGTTGGTTTCTGATTTTATCCCATTTTATCCCAATTTAGTAGCCAATTACACCCTCTCTTTTTCATGTCAATCCCCCCCTCGTATTGTGAGTTCGCTGCCGTAGCCCTGAGACCGACAGTGACACGTGCGGGGTATCGTCTCCTCCGAGCCGGCCCTCACCAAGCCGTCACCATAACTCTGGTACTCCAGAGCCACTTCTGTACGCAGCAAACTCCCTCCCCCCTCCCTGGGGTGGACAGCCAAATGCCGCCCCCTAGTGGCACTCCCGGCCAGAGCTGACTCTGGGTGGAATTGAACCCCGGTTACGGTGTAACCACTAGACCACCCGGGAGGACCCTGTGTGTGTATAGTTTTGATGACAATATTAGTTTTTCATAAAGATATTATCTGAAATGAAAGATCAGATGGCTGTGTTAACTGTTTTGAGCGCATGGACCTTAGTTTGGAGGAACGTGCCAAATCGATTGAGATAAACTAAGTGTGGCTTTATCCAATATCGAGATGTTTGTTTTTTAAATGTATGCGAATGTATGCATATTTAATATATATAATAATATTTAATGCATAACTTGTATATTTAAAGATACATTTCTTTTTTTTCAGAATTATGTAAGTCATCAACTGGCAAAGTTTCATGGTGATATCCTTTCGTTAATTTATTTTTCTATTCAGCAAGAGAAACTCCACCGAACCCCCCTAGTTAGGTTCTCCCAGTGAATCCTGCCCACTGACAGCACTGTGTCTATCATTGATCAGTAAAGGGACTGTGATATATTCAATAAGGTTATAAAATGTGCAGATTGCTCCTTGTATTACAGTACTCTTTGGCCCACGATCCCACATAATATTGTATCATAAATATGGGCGGCAGCGTAGTGTAATGGTTAGGGGGAACTGGGCTTGTAACTCAGAGGTTGCAGGTTCAATTCCCAGGTGGGGCACTGCCGTTGTACACTTGAGCTAAAGGTACTTAACCTGAATTGCTTCAGTAAAATATCCAGCTGTATAAATTGATTGTATGTAAAGAAATGTAAACTGTGTAAGTCGCTCTGGATAAGAGCGTCTGCTAAATGCCTAAAATGTAAATGTAAAAATGTATAAATGGCAAACTGTTACCGTATCAGTCACATGAGACAGAAGTACGAACGTTACTCTCGTCAATCTGATGCCATCAACATACAAGGGTCCTTCAATGTTGCTTTAAAAACAGACTTTTTCTAGTGTCAGTAACTTGTGCAAATTGCTAAATGGCCAAATGTTCCAACAGGAGCTTCCTGTTTGAGAACCAGAACATATTCTCACCTTCTTCCTCGTCCATGTTGTCCTCTTTGTCGCCCCTGGCCTCACTGAGCCCCACAGACCAGTACATACTTCACCCAACGGGCTGGACCAATCAAAAGAGCCCGACTTATTCCTGTCAATCAGTCCCAGTCAAACCGGTAACCTGCAAAACAACCAGATTGGCACCAAAAAAATCAGTTCCGCTTGCAGCCGCTGATACAACTTGATGAGCCACTGTAAAGATAACGTTTGCGTAAGGTTAGTAGCACCGTTGGAGAAAAATAGCACACAAGAGAAGCCACACGTGAAAGGAAAAGAAAAAGCACAGAACCACAGGCTAAGTCAAATCTTTTTTTTCTTTTCTTTTTTAAAAAACAGAGTTAGTATAGAGGTCAAATAAAACTACCTCCAAGCTGACTTATTTTAAAAATGTTTTATGATTTGTACATAGAAACACACAGTGGTGGACAGTAACAAAGTACTTTTACTTTACTTTTACTTATTACTGTACTTAGGTACATTTTTTCAAGTATCTGTGCTTACTTAAGTATTTCCATTTTTACTTTCACTCCCCCTATATTTCAAAGGCAAATGGGGTTAAATGTAGTGACTTTTTACTTTTACTGGAGTAATATTTTATCAGGGTATCTGTACTTTGACTCAAGTAAAGGGTTTGTGTACTTCAGGGGTGCCAAAGTTCAGTCCTGGAGATCTACTGGGCATGCAGGCTTTTGTTTCAGCCCAGCACTAACACACCTGATTCCATTAATCACTTCACTAACACACCTGATTCCACTAATCAAATGCTCGTCAAGGCAATGAATGTTCGAATCAGGTGTGTTAGTGCTGGGCTGGAACAAAAGCCTGCATGGCCAGTAGATCTCCAGGACCAAACTTGAGCACCTTGGTGTACTTCGTCCACCACTGGAAACACGCTGGAAGAAAACCAGTGTCATGAACGAAAAAACCACATGAAACTTATTTTCTATTAAATTCTCACGTTTAGACACTTGGATGTGGGCTGTGCACTGTTTTTACTGGAGAGCGGTTAATGGGCCAGCTTCTTATTCAGCTTCAGATTCAGATTCTCACAGCATCGCACAACGCAGGGGTTGGCAATAATCTCCACTAGACAAGTTCCTAGTGAAGCGTCACAGTTGCACCAGATTTGTAATTCAAGAAACAGACAGACATTACTCACTTCTTCCTGGACAGGAATATCGTTGGGCTACAACTATGACAAACTAAAAGCGGATCTGGAATACAGCACTTCTTGGGCAGAATTTCGACCAGATATATAACCATGTTTATGTATTTCAATGCTAGCTACCTGTACAGTATTCTGCCTCATTCGTTTTCACACGTTAGGAGTCGGGAGTCCACAAACAGCAACAACAAACGCCATGGTCCAACCCCGATAACGCGGGTCGCTGTTTAACTTGCTTTACGTTTCATTTAACTAGTTTTCCCGAAATAGTGTAAACAACGAACACTTTCTCAGTTCATAAACCGCACATTTAATGTACACCTGGTGTAAACATACCAAACTAAGCACGAATTGCTGTTGTATTTGACAAAATTGTACTTCAATCATCTTCGACAGAAAGTAGCCTAGCCTACTGTAAACAAGTCCGCGCGGTGCCAACTCAGAACGCAGTCTTTACGCACGTCTTAAAATAACGTAACTACAGTATAGGCACAATGTGAAAAAAGATTATCGCTGACGTACTGGTGGTTGCAACTGGCTTTACGCAAATAGCCACCGCATACAGTAAGACGTAGCCGTAGAGTAGACGCAAGTCTAGATTCAGGATTTATGTCGCTTGCGTTACACATCCCTCAATGTAACCTACGTGTGTTGCATTTCAGAAATGGGAGATTGTGTTGCATTTCAGAAATGGGAGATTGTGTTGCATTTCGGAAATGGGAGATTGTGTTGCCAGTGTGTGCGTTTGCACATGAGGTGGTACAGACGTCGAAAGAAGGCGATCTTACCTCATAGTTTTTGTGGTGCCGTGCGACTCGAACGTGGGTTCACTGCTGGATAATCTTAACAAGCAAGAGTAGCAGTTTAAAACAGACGAGTTTATTCCACAGTAAACCGCGTTTGGGTCGTGAACTGTCGAGCCGGAGGGAACCACGATCAGGAGGCGAAGAGTTGTTACTTCCTCAATCCTCAAAACCGCTCAAAGCATATTTATACTGCACTTAGGCGACTGTATACCCCGACACGGAACTTTCTCGCTTGTCTTCCACCGATTCCCGCATTTAAAGATAAATGTTATCAGAACATTTCATGTTGTTTTATAGCATGTAAAGCTGTTGCACTTTATTATTAATGCAACAGTTTGCACTAATAACAAAGAGCCCGTTTTGTGATTTATTTCCAGTAATTGATTGGAGTTGGGGAGAAATCGGAACTGAAATATTTACTCTTGCAAGCTAAATTATATGCACGAAAGTAGCTACGAACCCAGCACTGCCTGTTCCACCGCATACGTGCACCGGGGACAGCTCACCTCGCCAAACCCAGCTCATCACCTATCCGTTGTTTCTTGGTTGCCAGATATGTGATATCAGAAGTCCTCATCGCAGCATAGGGACTTAATGCCTTTTTCACTATCCGTTTCTCCGTCAACATGCCCCCATTCTTTCCAGCTACAGTATCTTGAAATATATTGGGGTTAATTAACGACTGTAATCATTAATACAAAATAATTATTACCAAAAAAAATTATAAATATATATATATATATATATATATATATATATATAAACACTCATGATATGCGTACAGTTTTAAAATGCGAAATGTGAATGAATTTTATTGATATGCGAACGGGGAAAATTAATCTCGTAAGATGTTTTTAAGAATACAGCAAACGTACATATTTTTCCAACTTTTATGTAAATTCAAAATTGGAAAATGTATCACTCCATACATTCTTCCCCCATATCTCATCACATTTTGGATTATTTGAATTTTACACTAACATGGCAACCCATACACAATTCACCTGTTACAACTTTATATGAGCAAAGCATTGTGGGTAAATTAGGCCTAATATAAATGTGTGTGTGTCTGAAGATTTCTTACTGATCCCATGCAGTGGAAATGGCTGCAGAAACATGTCACAGCTCAAGCCCTTGCATAATGTCCTTCATATTAGATCTCTGACACTATTTAAAAAGAGCATCCTCTACAATTTGTTATGTTTTAAATGAAATATTTCCATTTTATGGTGTCCTATGAATCTATTCATACACAGAACCAAAACCTCCAAACGTATGACCTCAATTCCACTTCCGTCAGGGATTCAGACCAGTTGAACTTGTACAACCAGCGATCTTCATTTGTGTGCACCAAACATGAGACATGAGCAAGGCCCACAGAACACTGCTGGCATTCATATTGTGATTAATCGTTTTTAAATGCCAATTTATGCCACTAAATGGGATTCTATTTCTCTATGCCCAGACCCAGATGAATATTTTATAAGACAGAAAGGCTTAAATGGAGCCACTTTACAGCCGATGTGTGTGCCAAGTTCACGGGAAACGCATAGCCAAGTGATCAGTTAGAACTTGGAAATATATTTAGAATAGCTTGAACATGATTTCAGATTTCTTATTATTTTTAACGACGCTGTTGTACAGCTTTTATTTTACTGTATTCATAGTTACTTCACTAAATGTTTATTAAACATTTATGAATTGATCATTCCTTCATGAGAACATATTGTTTATGGTCAAATTATGTGCATTCTGTCATACTTCAAGTAATCTAAAAGTTAAAAGTTAAAAACATAAGAAAATAACATTGATTTAAGACTTTTATTTAGTGGTTATGTTTACATATACATATAAAATGTCAAAGACTATCTTTATAACCAGTGCATGTCAGAAATTGCCTGACCATTTTATTATTAACAGCTGTACCATAGAATTAAGTCCAGAATTTCTTGACTATTTCTCAAGATACAAATCTAGATGTAGAGATACACAAATCAGCAGTCATAGGGGAACTCTTTGTTTCAAAATTTCATTTTGCTCATAAACTAATATTGACCTAATATTGATTCTAGTGCTTATATTATAGAAACGTTGTCAAATAAAAACTTGAAAATGTCTAAAAACAATATCTAAAAAACATTCTTTAAATAAGTCATCATGGAATGTACCATTATACTCTCCTTTACAAAAAAACCACACACACACGCAAACATAAAAGTCAGAATCTATTAACTTGTTAAGGGCAAGAATACACATTAAGGGCAAGAATACACATTAAAAACCTACACATTTCGTGGTTATAAAACGTATTTGAAACATTAGTTAAAATATTTCCATATCACATTATCATGACAAATCTCTATTTATTCAAAAAAATATATTTAATTAAACAAAATACATTTACTAAATTGTTGCATTTTCTTGTGTGTGTGTGTATATGTATGTGTGAGAGTGTGTGTGAGTGTGTGTATATATGTGTGTGTGTGTGTGTATGTGTGTGTGTGTGTGTGTGTGTGTTAACATGAAGCTTTTGGAATTTCAGAGCACTTGTTTGCCCTTCATTTTCTCCATAGAGGCTTGGGCCTAAACGCCGAACCAAGCAGATTTAAACCTGCATCGCCAAACTGTACCATTCAGCCCGTACTTCAGGAAATATAATACGCAAAAGCTGACGGTTCACAACCACTTATAGAGTGTCTCCAAATTGAACCTGAAATCAGATGGATGCTAAAGAATGGAGAGTGATCTGTGCTTTCACAGCGTGTTCATTTAACAGACCTCTCAGGTAAAGGCAATGCTGTAAGTGCAGTACGTTGTAATAACGGAAAGAAAATAAACAAAACATTACAAAGTAAAGTTGTCTCTCGTGTAGGAATAACAGTACAGGGCCGGACGTTCCTTAAGAGCTTCAGAGCAGTGATGCGTGTTGGCTTTAAGGTAAATATTACCTCCCTGGAAATGTGTGCCACACAATATCTTCCAGTCTTTTGAAAGAGGACAAAGATGCTTTACCTTAAGAGATGACAGCATTCCCATTAAATAACAATTAGCTCTATGTGCATAGTGCTTATATAAATAAATGGAGAGGAAAGAAAAATGTTTTGTGTAGCTTTATGTGAGAGCCATTAGTCTGGAGACCCATGTAGAAGTGGGACATCTCTCTGCGGTGCCTAGAAGGTGGGAATTTCACAGCTGAAAAAGTGCTGGTGGGGGTAGCAGCCTGTTCCCATGGCGAAGTCGCCGTCTCTCTCTCTGTCCCGTTCAGAGCTTCTCCGTGAGTTTGATGGTCACGGCTTTGACCTCGGAGTACTCTGCCAGGGCATACTCTCCACTGCAGACGCAAAAGAAGATACATAATAATCAGATATGGCATAACAGCATGGTTTGGTCATTTCATTCATTCACTCATTATCTAACATGCTTCTTCCTGGTCAGGGTCACCGGAGCCTAGCCCAGCATGCATTGGGGCGAGAGGCAGGAATACACCCTGGACAGGTTTGCCAGTCCATCGCAGGGCACTACATACACCATTCACTCACACCTACAGGGCAATTTAGACTCTCCTATTAGCCTAACGTGCATGTCTTTGGACTGTGGGAGGAAACCGGAGTACCCGGAGGAAACCCACGCGGACACGGAGAGAACATGCAAACTCCACACAGAAAGGCCCCCGGCCGGGATTCGAACCCGGGACCTTCTTGCTGTGCGGCGACAGTGCTATCCACTGCACCACCATGCCTACTAGTTTGGTCATTTGTCTGTCCAAAGGAAATGTCAGATTGCTCCTCTGGGGCAGACTGCTATGGAGATTATGGGGGTTCAGGAACACCCCTCCTGTGAGGAATCTGTCCTCAGACAGGCACAGAGAATAGTGTCTGACCCCACTCACATCTTCCGCCCTGAATTCAGGCTCTTACCTAAAAGATTCAGGGACCCTCAGTGTAGACTAAACCACTATACACACTCATTCCTGCTGTGGCAACCTGGCAGGCAGGTTAATAGGGCGCCATCTACTGGTCACACTCCTACATGTCAGGACCAAAATGACTGCCACCTACGATTAATTAACCACCAATCAACAGGGAATAAAAGGGGCCAGGTTTCTCCCTCATGAAGAGGCAGGCAGACAGACAGGCAGGCAGACAGGCAGACAGACAGACAGACAGACAGACAACGAGCGAAGAGGAGAAAAGTTTTGGAAGTGTTTGCAATGTGGAAAAGAAGCCGGTGAAGTCTGTTGACCAGCCAGGATTTGGAGAAGTTTCGTCTAAAGAAGTTTTTTGTTGTTTTTGACCGTTTATTTAAATGTTAAAGCCGTTTGAGTTTGCCTTCCCCATTTTTTTTGTGTTGAGTGCATTTCCCCTTTAATTAAATCTATTTTTGGTACATTTCACTGTTGATCTGTGTCTTGGTTTGCACTGCTGCACGTAACACCCACATTCACACCCAGTAGGGTGTTACACTGCCTGTGGTGATTACGTTTCTAAAAGCTAAGCGGTGAAGTGAGTTGTTGACCGCATGGCCATTTGTGAAATATGACTTCACTGCCATTACACCTTTCTGAATGATTGTGTATAAAACGATGTGAATGTGCAGATGTACTGTGTGGATGTATCTATGTAGTTTGTATTGTGTTGATGAGAATGTGTAGGTATACTGTGTTGTTGTACAGAATCTGTTATTTGATTGATGCTGCTCTTTTGAGGCACTCTTTTGATTTCTGTTATATGTGTAATTACTGTGAAACAGCTACCGAGAGTCCAAGACAAGTTTCCCCACAAGGACAAATTAAGTATATCTTATTGTATCGAAGTCTTACTCAAAAGGTCTGAAACGTTCATAATGGAGTATTGTCACGCAGACACTTCTTAAAACACCTTTTCAACGACATTGATCTTAGTCAACACGTAGCCCTTTAGAAAGATCTTTGACCGCGTAGTCCAATAGCTAATATCATAATTTGCATAAGCTCTTGCCTTCTGTCTGAGATGTTAGGGACAAAACAATGTCCATGGTCACTTGTACTGATCATACCTATCATACAATAGAAAAGCAAAACCATTTTGTTTGTGTGTAAAAATGTGTCATAATTTCAATATCCTCACATGTGTATTATTATAACTAGACATATTGAGCATTTCAATTTCAAACTCAAATATGAGCCTAGACACTGTGCATTACGTAATCCCCTGTACCCAACACACACGTCCTGCTCATGCGCACGGCATGTCGGCATGGACTACTCTTTCTTAATCTACTATTTAGAAAGAGCAAAACGTGTCAGATTTGATTCAGACTGGCTGGCAGTGTAGTGTAATGGTTAGGGAGCTGGGCTTGTAACTCAGAGGTTGCAGGTTCAATTCTCAGGTGGGGACACTGCTGTTGTACCCTTGAGCTAAAGGTACTTAACCTGAATTGCTTCAGTAAAATATCCAGCTGTATAAATGGATTGTATGTAAAGAAATGTAAACTGTGTAAGTCACTCTGGATAAGAGCATCTGCTAAATGCCTAAAATGTAAATGTAAATGTAGATGTAGATTTGTGTTGAATGTTTCCGAGTGAGTTAAAGAAAGTGGTCTTACAGCTCTCTTCCGTTTCCAGACATCTTGTAGCCCCCGAACGGCGACTGCGCATGGAGAGCATTGTAGCAGTTGACCCTGCGGGAGGAAAGGGCCAGGAGCAGGTGAGAGGGGCACCTTAGAGCACCTGTACCATGCACCTGACACACTCCACACCTCTCCAGAGAGGGTCAGGACACAAAACATTTGGGCTCTTCTGTCAGTTAGGACATTAGGAGGAGGTGATGGGGCCTCCTGTGGCCACTGTGACCGGGATTCCATTCCTCCAGGTTGCGCCAGTTTCGGCTCTGGCCGGGAGTGCCACTAGGGGGCGGCAATTGGCTGTCCGCCCCAGGGAGGGGGAGGGAAGCCGATATGAGCTCACTGCATATAGGAGTGGTCCTGTGTGTTACGGTGACAGCTTGGCGGGTGCCGGCTTGGAGGAGGCAGTGCAGCGCCCACTACGGGTCTCAGGAATATGGCAGTGAGCTCTCATACGAGGGGGGGATAACTGACATGGAAAAGAGAGGGTATAATTGGATACTAAATTGGGAGAAAAAAATGTGAATAAACAGAAAAATAGAAAATCTAAAACAATCTATGAATAAAGGAAGTAATATATAATACACTCTCCAAAATGAGTCGCACCCTTAATAAGATGAGCAAAGAAGGTTGTATAAAATAAACCATACCGGTAATGAGCTATATTGTTTGCTCAAAGAAATGTGGATATTATATTATTTTATACTATGGCAATTTGCTCAGAGAAAAATATTTTGTTCAACAAGATTTTCCAGCAAAAAGATGTGTCACAATTATTCACACGTCTGTTTCCAGTACTGTGCCCCTTCCCCTCGGATAACATGACAGTCTTCCTCTGTAGTGTTTCATGAGATCAGTGAACATATTGGGGGGGGTTTGACCATTCCTCCATACAGAATCTTTCAACATCCTTCGGTCTGCACTTGTGGACTGTCTTCAATTCAGACCATTTTCAACAGGCTCAAGTCTGGAGACCGAGATGGCCAAAACGTCTCTAGAACGTGGGTGGGGGAATTCCGTCTCAAAGTAAGCGGATTTCGCTGCCCTTGGAGAATTCCCTTGACCCAGAGAATGGGTGGTGTGTTCGTGAGGGGAGGGTGTAATTGGCCACTAAATTTGAAGAAAAACAGGAGAAAATAATCTGAAACAAATTAAAAACAAAAGATTGATGTTCCCAAGGCCCTGCGGGCGGGGGGGAGGTGAGGCGTACCAGACGGTGCCGGACTGCAGGGCAGAGGAGACGGTCAGCGCACGGTCCATACTGCGCGTGAACACGGCCGCGGCCAGACCGTACTCTGTGCTGTTCGCCCTCCTGATCACCTCCTCCTGGGTCTTAAACTGCAGGATACACTGCACCGGACCAAAGATCTGGGGAGGGAGGGAGGGAGGGAGAGAGAGGGGGAGGGGAGGGGGAGGGGGAGGGGGAGGGAGAGAGGGAGAGAGAGAGAGGGAGGGAGGGAGGGGGAGAGGAGGGAGGGAGGGAGGGGGAGGGAGGGAGGGAGGGAGGGGGAGAGGGAGGGAGGGAGGGAGGGGGAGAGGGAGGGAGGGAGGGAGGGAGGGGAGGGGGAGAGGGAGGGAGGGAGGGGGAGAGAGGAAGAGAGAGGGAGGGAGAGAGAGAGAGGGGGAGAGAGGGAGAGAGGGAGAGAGGGGGAGAGGGGGAGAGAGAGAGAGAGAGAGGGGGGAGAGAGGGGGAGAGGGAGAGAGAGTGAGAGAGAGAGGGAGAGAGAGAGAGAGAAAGAGAGAGAGAGAGCTGGCAAACGATGGACAATGTAGCGGTCTACCACACTGTATCTTGGCTGGTCTGATACGGTGTGCGCTGCCTGTCAGGGACGCGGTTCTAAACCCGTCTCTACCAGACCGGCCCTGGTCATCAGCCCTGATTGGGGGCGGCGTTTGTCTCGTTACCTGGAGGACAGGGGAGGAGGGTGAATTGAGATAAATAGAGGTTACAATTGGCAACCAAATTGGGAGAAAAACGGGAAAAAATTTGAAACTATAAATAAAAAATATAAAACAACCACAGGAGTGTGAGGGGAGGGGATTCCCTTTTTATCTCACCTGCCTGCTTTCAGCCACACCTCCAGCAGATGGCACCATCGCACATTTTATAGAGCTTTTGGTGAGACGAAGGCCTCTAGAAACCAAACTTTGGCGGTACACGTTGAGACCGCTAGGGGTGTAGCAGAACTAAGAACTAACACACGTGCAGAACCTTTTTTGTGTGCGGTTGCAGCAGTATTGACGGACATTTATTTAAGAAAGAAAGATATTTTACTTTGTTCAGTAAATTATGGCCAGTTAGCCACTGTTTACAAAGTTCATAATAAACGAAAAGCAATTTTATGTTTTGCATTTATTCCCCCACCCCCGCTGTGACTTCAAAACCGAGGTGCCGTGATCTGTGTGTACCGTTACACCCCTCGTTGAAACGTGTGTGGGTTCATTCCCGTTGCTGACGTGATGATGGCGTTAGGGTCAGGGTACCGTACCTCCTCCTTGGCGATGCGCATGTGGTCTTTGACCCCCGAGAACACAGCAGGCTGGATGTAGAGACTCCGCCCCTCGATCGCACTCCCGCCGCACTCCAGCCGGGCTCCCTCCCTCTTACCGCTCTGGATCAGCTCCAGGATCTTATCACACTGCTTCTGGTCAATCTGCAGAGACAACGCCCGTCACACCATCAACGCCCGCCACACCATCACACCCATCAACATCCGCCACACCATCACACCCATCAACGCCCGTCACACCATCACACCCATCAACGCCCGTCACACCCATCAACGCCCGTCACACCCATCAACGCCCATCACACCATCAACGCCCATCACACCATCACACCCATCAATGCCCGTCACACCATCACACCCATCAACGCCCGTCACACCATCAACGCCCGTCACACCATCAACGCCCGTCACACCATCAACGCCCGTCACACCATCACACCATCACACCCATCACTACAGCCACCATCACACCCATCACACCATCACACCCATCAACGCCCGCCACACCATCAACGCCCGTCACACCATCACACCATCACACCCATCACTACAGCCACCATCACCACCATCACACCCATCAACGCCCGCCACACCATCAACGCCCGTCACACCATCACACCATCAACGCCCGTCAGCCACCATCACACCATCACTACAGCCACTATCACACCCGCCACAGCCATCAACGCCTGTCAACGCCGGTCACACCATCACACCCGTCCCACCATCACACCCGCCACACCCATCAACACCCGTCCCACCATCACTACAGCCACTATCACACCCGCCACAGCCATCAACGCCTGTCAACGCCGGTCACACCATCACACCCGTCCCACCATCACACCCGCCACACCCATCAACACCCGTCCCACCATCACTACAGCCACTATCACACCCGCCACAGCCATCAACGCCTGTCAACGCCGGTCACACCATCACACCCGTCCCACCATCACACCCATCACACCATCACACCCGTCACACCATCACACCCATCACACCCATCAACATCCGTCACAGAAAAGCCAGGCCGTCACTCGCGCTGATCGGGAGTTAAAATGCTTAAAATACGGCACTTAGATTCTCCGTTAGTAAAGACCATTTCCCCTCGATCTTGCTTTACTCAAAGGCAGAGTATAATAAACACCTGCTATGCCACAAGGGGGCGAGGGGGGGGCTAGCAGGTGTGGCTCAGTAGGTAGAGCGTGGTTCTGTGTGGCTCAGTAGGTAGAGTGTGGTTCTGTGTGTCTCAGTAGGTAGAGCGTGGTTCTGTGTGGCTCAGTAGGTAGAGTGTGGTTCTGTGTGGCTCAGTAGGTAGAGTGTGGTTCTGTGTGTCTCAGTAGGTAGAGCGTGGTTCTGTGTGTCTCAGTAGGTAGAGCGTGGTTCTGTGTGGCTCAGTAGGTAGAGCGTGGCGTTGACAATGCTTAGGTTGTGAGTTCAATTCCCACTGGGACCACATATACTGAAAAATGTATCCAAATGTCGCTTTGGATAAATGGCATATGGTAGTGTAGGGCGGCAGTGTAGTGTAATGGTTAGGGGGAACTGGACTTGTAACTGAGAGGTTGCTGGTTCAATTCCCAGGTGGAGCACTGCTGTTGTACCCTTGAGATAAAGGTACTGAATTAACCCTAACCCTAACCCTTAACCTGAATTGCTTCAGTGAAATATTCAGCTGTATAAATTGTATGTAAAGAAATGTAAACTGTCGTCTGGAGAAGACCGTCTGCTAAATGCCTAAAATGTAAAAAAATATATATATACTGTATATATACACATACATATATGCACTGATCTCTTGCGTGAACTATGATTGATCTTACCATGTATTAATGCACATCTTGTAAGTCGCTCTGGATAAGAGCATCTGCTAAATGCTTAAAATGTAAATGAATGTCATGTAAATGAAGGCACGTACAGAAAGTTATTTTTGACTATCGTTAAAATGGACGGACATTCGCGTATTGCTCGTATCTGAATACGGAGACCACCACAGCAGTCTTCTCAAACTTATTTATGTTCGTGTTCTGAAATGAAGGCGTGGCATGACACATGAGAGAATTGTTGCAGGCCGTCTGTCAACGAGTGCGTTGCGTTGCATCCATGGCCGTCGTTTTGGTATGGCAAGGTAATGCCCTAAATGTAAATGTACCTGTGGCTCGGACGCTTAAAGACGCTCACCTGTGGCTCGGACGCTTAAAGACGCTCACCTGCGGCCCGTGTGATGTTCGTGGGTCGAGCGGGTCGCCTGCCACCACCTTCTTGGCGTTCTCGACGCTGCGTCGCACAAACTCGTCGTAGATGCGCTCCTCCACGAACACGCGAGAGGCGGCCGTACAGCACTGGCCCTGGTTGAAGAACGCCCCCTGCTGGATCTCCTCCACGGCCAGCCGCACTGTTGGGAGATCACATGACACATGACATCACATATCACATGACACATTTGACATCACATATCACATGACACATGACATCACATATCACATTACACATGACATCACATATCACATGACACATTTGACATCACATATCACATGACACATTTGACATCAAATATTTAGTTTAGTGGGGCCAGTTAGACTGTCACTCACAACAGGGGCCCTGAAACACACAGTTACACACTACAGCGCCGAATAATACAACATGTAATATACAGTAACATAATATAATATAATATATGCCACAGAACCACGCTCTACCTACTGAGACACACAGAACCACGCTCTACCTATTGAGCCACACAGAACACTAACACACTGTTACACACAACAGCCCTGAAAATATTAAAAATGAGCTGCAAATACTGTCAGGATTATTATACAAAACCAGATCCAGAATTGATTTCCCTCTCGTAGGCTGAGTAACAGACTGTACCAAAAAACAGTCATTAACACCAGTCATGAAAAACTCCTCTTCACATTTACCCTGACCTGACACTACTTCCCAGATTATAGAAGCTTAATTGAAGTCACCCATTATCATTGTCTCTCTTTCCTTTATATTACCATAGAGCGTAGTATTCATGTTTCTGTCTGAAGCTGGAGGTCTATAGCATACTCCTATATTAAGGCCCTTCTCCTGTTCTCCCAGCAGTCTAATCCAGATGTCCTCACGAGGAATGACAGGGTTCATTCCTGGAATGTTCCCACACAATGAGATTTTATTTCACGTAAAGTTTCATCAGCGACTTAATCACACTAATTTAAAGTCAGCGATGTTGCTCACGATCAGCGTCGGAGAAGACGATGCAGGGGTTCTTCCCTCCAAGCTCCAGCGTCACTCTCTTCAAATTACTCCTGGCAGCTGCTTCTTTGATCCGTTTACCCACCTAGAGAGGAAAGGCATTTTTTTCAGACATGAGCGAAGCTCATTACATTTTCATTTACAGCATTTAGCAGACGCTCTTATCCAGAGCAACTTACAAGATGTGCATTAATACACAAGAACATAAGAACATAATAATATATAATGACGAGAACGGGCTGTTCGGCCAATCTAGGCTCGTCATGTCCTAATCTAAAGAGTATCTAGTACTGCATCTAGCCTGGACTTGAATAGCCCAAGTGTTTCTGCCTCTACTACCCGACCTGGCAAGCTGTTCCAGGCACTGACAACTCTCTGTGTAAAGAAAAACGTCCTAATATCCGTGCGGAATTTGCCTTTAACTAATTTCCACCTGTGGCCTCTTGTTCTGCTGACCCCACTTATCTTAAAAAATCTTTGGTATTTCACTTTGTTAATCCCTTTTAGGAATTTAAAAAGCTCAATCAAATCCCCCCTAAGTCTCCGTTTGCTAAGTTTAAATAGATTGAGTGCCTTAAGTCTATCATCATAACTTTGACCTTTCATACCAGGTATCAGTTTAGTTGCCCTTCTTTGGACTTTTTCAAGAGCTTCTATATCTTTCTTGTAGTGCGGTGCCCAGAACTGCACACAGAATTCTAAGTGAGGTCTGGCAAAGGCATTATATAACATTAATATAACCTCCTTTGATTTATACTCAATACTTTTTGCTATGTATCCCAGCATCCTGTTGGCTTTTTTCACTGCTGTAGCACACTGCTTTGATGCAGATAGGCTTTGATCAACTACAATTCCTAAGTCTTTTTCAAATTGAACACCTACTAACTTTTCTCCTCCCATAAAATACTCCTGTCTAATGTTTTTATTTCCCACATGCATAACTTTACATGTCATCTGCTATGTATCTGCCCATTTTTGGATTTTGTTTAAATCATCTTGGAATACTTTAGTCGATTCCAAACTCTTTGCCAAACCCTCAAGTTTAGTATCATCTGCAAATTTAACTATTTTGCTACTAACGTCCATATCAATGGTAGGAACAATCATAGTCCGCACAAGAGATCAGTGCAGTAATACAGTGATAGATATCATTGTTGACAGCTGCATATCATACCTGTCACACTGGGAAGGAAAAGGTTAGTAAAATTATTATTATTATTTTCTTTAAATGAGGAGTAAGCAGGGATACAGATAGAAGAAGTATTGAACAAGTAGGCAGTGGTGATGACAATTGGCTAGATGTACAGATTTCAGTGGTAGTGGAGTCTCTTGCAGAAGATCTCAAAGGAACAAACAACATCTAAGTACATCTATTAACGATTCCATAACAGCACGAATTACAGCAAATTACATCCGAATATCCGCACACAAAGTTTAGTAGAGTAGATTCCCACTAAATAAAGCAGGTTATCAGTGCACCAAGGCATGGCACTTTTAGTTCTGCTTCACGATTTAATAAACACTTTGAGGGCCTCGGGTGGCGTAACGGTCAAAGCATTCACCCGGAATGCAAGTTGCCCACTGCAGCCGTGGTTTGAGTCTGGCTCTGGCTGAGAGCCCCGATCGGGGGCAGTGATTGGCTGACCGCCCCAGGGGAGGGTGAGCCGGCACGGGCTCGCTGAGAAGCGCGAAAGGCGTCCCTGTACGGGACAGACTGGCTTGCCTCTGAGGACGAGCGGCGGGCTCGTGGGGGAGTAAATTGAAAGACATAGAGGCTGTAATTGGACACCAATTTGGGAGATAAATGGGAAAAAATGTAGAAAAAACAGTTTAACATGAATGCAAAAAGCACTCAAACTGCTACATGCATAAAGGGACTCCAGTGACTCCAGTATATAACACATGACATTTAGTAGACGCTTTTATCCAAAGCACCTTCCAGTAGTGAATGCATTCATTTTTCAGTATATGTGGTCCCAATGGGAATTGAACCCACAACCTAAGTGTTGTCAACGCCACGCTCTACCTACTGAGCCACACAGAACCACGCTCTACCTACTGAGCCACACAGAACCACACTCTACCTACTGAGCCACACAGAACCACGCTCTACCTACTGAGCCACACAGAACCACACTCTACCTACTGAGACACACAGAACCACGCTCTACCTACTGAGCCACACAGAACCACACTCTACCTACTGAGACACACAGAACCACGCTCTACCTACTGAGACACACAGAACCACGCTCTACCTACTGAGACACACAGAACCACACTCTACCTACTGAGACACACTGAACCGCTACAGCACAAACAGTCCATGAATCTGATTACATGTGTTCTGTTCAGTTTGTAAAAAACAAAAAACAAAGAACAAAAAAACAGCAATCTGCATGAACAGGGAACTGAAGGCATTTTTACTATGTTTAAATGCACTTTTTGTAATTTGCTCTGGATAAGAGCTTCTCTTAAATGCCAAAAATGTAAAATGTCGAAGGACGGGCCCACGGGCTACATCACAGCTGTGTCCTCTCGAAATCGCGTGATTGATATTTATCATTAGCTGAATTATGCGGTGATACACAAGTATCAAGTGTTCTGCGTCTTATTAGAGCCAAGTTCAGCCCCCCAATCCGCACGGTCTACTGACATTCTCATGTACGTGCTTTCAATTAACATCATCTTCTGAGTGCAAGCCCCCCGCTAATGCTGTGAACCTGCGATCCCAAAGCCCCAGCTTTTTGATAATAACATGCATATGCATGCACTCTTTTAGACCCTCTTTAGGGGGCTTTAGCCCCCCTATCATTCATCTCAGCCCCCCTGAAAATGTTTAGTCATTGTTTTCTAAAAAACATTTTTACTCAATATCTATTTTTAAAATACCACAGATAGAAAGAGAGAGAGTAGGTATTTCAATTTTGAGAGCGACCACTATTGTGGTGTTTTTGTTTTGGCGGAATGTAAGAGTAAGTGAATAAAATGTAGGCTTGTGCTTTGCATGTGTACATCTCACATTGGGGGCTGAGCGCCCCCTAAAGGCCAGATCCTAGAATGGCCCCTGCAGCAAACGCAGACGCAAGAACAAACCGTGGTCTGGGTTTGAGGTTTCTGCACTAACCAGCTTCTGTACAAACGTAAAGGTGACGATCTGTTACCCACAACTGGAAGAGGCGGCATTTAGGGGCCGCAGGGTCGGCCATCTTGTGTTAGGTTATGAACCTTCCCTGGTCTCTGGGCTACACTCCATGACCTTCTGGTTATCCCCCTCCCCCCCCACCAAAGAATTCTGTGAGCATGCTATCCCAAAGCCCAAAGCCCGAAGCCCCAGCTTTTTGATCAGAACATTTCCAAGGAATTTTGGGTTATTGAGGTTTTTTTAAGAGCGATGCACTCACGTCAGTGGAGCCGGTGAACGCCAGCTTGTCCACGCCCATGTGGCTGGAAATGGCTGCGCCGGCGGTGGGGCCAAACCCCGGCAAGATGTTCACCACCCCGGGGGGGAAGCCGGCCTGCACGCACACCACAACAAAACCAAGAATGCGATTCATTAAAAACACAAAGTGGTTCTGTACTCAGTCATTACGAACGATAAAAGAGAAACAAGCGTAATAACTTAAGACTGGGGGTTTTCCACGGGCATACAGGGGTCCCTAAATGAGCTCAATTAGGGAACAGGCCCATCGGTGAACCAGAGACTAAGGCTGCACTATGACTCAAGCGCATAGGTTATTGTTTTGTTTTGTTGGGTTTTTTTCGGCCTTACTTATAACATGAGTGCAGGGGTGGAGACGGCCTCAGTCTTCCTTGGAACAGTTCCACTCTAATGTTCCTGCACGACTTTGAATTTTCACTGGCATCTAACAGGACAACACAGGGCTGGCAGTGTAGTGTAATGGTTAGGGAGCTGGGCTTGTAACTCAGAGGTTGCAGGTTCAATTCTCAGGTGGGGCACTGCTGTTGTACCCTTGAGCTAAAGGTACTTAACCTGAATTGCTTCAGTAAAATATCCAGCTGTATAAATGGATTGTATGTAAAGAAATGTCAAACTGTGTAAGTCGCTCTGGATAAGAGTGTCTGCTAAATGCCTAAAATGTAAATGTAAATGTACAATGTACAACTATGTCTATAGTTTGAAAAAAGTCTGAGAGGCTTTTAAGTGGTCTGGGCCCGCCACTGCCATGCAGATGCGCCCTATACCTGACGCTAGCAGGCCCCAGGGAAGCAGGACTCACCTCTTTCACTAGCGCCCCCATGTGGAGAGCCGTGAGCGGTGTCTGCTCGGCTGGCTTGATGACCACCGTGTTGCCACAGCAGAGGGCCGGAGCGATCTTCCACATAAACATCAACAAGGGGAAGTTCCACTGCAAATTTAACCCCCCCCAAAAACACACACACAGGAGATCGGATCAGAGATGACAGGAGCACCAGCACACAGCGCGTCTAAGTGGATTTAACTATGAGGTCTTGCTTAAAAGTAAGGACAGTCTTTGCATGTTTTTTAGTGCAGAATGCAAATACACTGGGGGAAAGAAATGTAATGCATCTTGTCAGTTGGCTGTACAGGACAATGCACAAGCAGTCGAAACATAAAAGAACCATGTTTACATAAGCAAATATGAAACAGTCATTTTTAAAGTATTGTTAACTTTTTTGCTTTCTTTTTTTTTTGGCTGCAGCGATTGCAATTACAGCTTTGTTGGCATTTTGTTTCCCAAACTCTCGCTTCCTGTTTTTCTTTTGCGATGATGACTCACTCTCTCTCTCTCTCTCTCTCTCTCTCTCTCTCTCTCTCTCTCTCTCTCTCTCTCTCTCTCTCTCTCTCTCTCTCTCTCTCTCTCTCTGTCCCTGTCCTGCGCGCCAGTAATTAAACACTGAACCGTTTAGTATGAATTTCATTTTTATGATATAATCTCCCATGTCTGACAACTGCATGGTTTTGTTCCTTTGTTGCCAAAGCAAAAAACCCAAGAAGATATATAGTCCTGTGTTTTACAGATAAACTGGAATGATTATAATTACCAGGGGATGCGAGACGATAGCGTTTCGAATCTGCAGTGTAACAGGATACTACTCCGCATTTATGATCTTTTGAGTAATGCTTCAACTACAAGTTTTATTTGCTGCAATTACTTCTTCTTTTTTAACCCAAAGATTACATCACCACTGAACCCAATTTGGCTGTAAATGTATATACCCCCCGGCCCCCCCCAATCAAAACCTTTTGCAGCCCTTTTTTCTCGTAGCCTTATCTTTTACAAGGATTAGGTTTGGGGCTTGTATGACTATGGGTGGGTTGAGATTAGGATAACGTTTCCACTAACTGTTCGGTGTTTCATTCCACTCCTGATAACTAGTTTTGGGGGGAAAACCATCAGGAACACGAACAGCTCGAGACCAGTTCATTGTTTCGAAATTAAACGGTGTAGTTTTTCATACTTGAAACCGTTCCAAAAAGGTCTAAAGAACTTGATTACGCAACACGCAGGCCATCCATTTACTGAACTATGTAGAAATATTTTTATTTTTTTTTTTGGGGGGTCCTTCTTTTCTTCCTTTAATAACTCGTATTTTATTGTATTTATTTAGAGCGAATATATGGAGCGCATGTAAGCGCGTATTTGGCCGGGTTTGGGGCGTGTCTCGTTGGTGCCGGTGCAGAATGTGTCGCGGCGTGTCTCCACCTCCCCTGCCAGTGAAAGGGAACACCTGCGCCCGCTTTCCCCCAAGTCCCTGTTCGGCGCTTCAGCCACGTTACGCCGCCGTGATAACATCGCGGCTCGGCACAAAGCGCGCAACAATGGGGGAACAGGATCGCGATCGGCGGGTAGGGAGGGAGGGAAGACACGAGCCCCTGTCTGCGTGTGACCGAGCGCGAGGGGAGCCGAGGAGGGGACGAGACGTCGCCGGGCTCGCGAAGGCACGGGCGCACGTGCCGTCTTTTACGGGGCGAGCGCGCTCTCGAACGGCCCGGGGGATCTCAGCGCGCAAAGAAACTGCAGAAAACACATCTCCGACAAAACCAACAGTGGTGGACACTAACGAAGTACATTCACTTTACTTTCACTTATTACTGTACTTAAGTACATTTTTCAAGTATCTGTGCTTACTTAAGTATTTCAATTTTTACCTTTATTTTTAACTTTCATTCCCCCCTACATTTCAAAGGCAAAAGGGGTTAAATGTAGGACTTTTACTGTTACTGGAGTAATATTTTATCAGGGTATCTGTACTTGTACTTGTAATGTAATAATATTTTAAACTTTGTCCACCACTGCAAACCAATGTATAAGAAATGAAAGTATCTGTTTCAAACCTCGTCAGTGAAATACGATGAGGTTTAAACAGGACATGCCATTATTCAAAGGCATCGCACAGTACAATGTGTTATGTAATAACAAAGGTTAAACATGTTTATGGCGCGATTGCTACGTGGCCATGCCTGTGGATTGAGACAAGCATCAATACCGTAATCCCTCAATTTGATTAATTTAAATCCTGACCTTACACTTTCATTTCCCTCCTGTTTCCCTTATGATGTCTGAAACATAGATTGTATCTTCACTTTGAATCTGTGCCAGAAGCAATAACGTGAACATCCCTAATCAATGGAAAACCTTTTTTTAAACTTACCGGAATTATTGCTCCACATACGCCCACTGGTTCATGTTTGGTAAAGCACATGAAATTGTCATCTGTCAAGAAAAAAGAAGTTATCATAATAATAATAATAATCAATTAATAACAATATATATTAAATACAAAAGATCAATAATTATATACAATTATCACTTAACAAAAGACAACTTTTCATTTCTACACATCTGGGCCCGTATGTACACAGACTCTAAGAGTAGGAGTACTGATCTAGGATCAGGTTTCCCCCTGTCCACATCCTAACCGTATCCATTATGAGCTAAAAGGCTAAACTGATCCTAGATCAGCACTCCTACTCTTAGAATCTTTGCACATAACAGCCCCTCGCAATTAATACACGGGCTACTGTTGGACGTGGCCATTAAAGGCTTAACACCGAAGGTCGAGTAATAATAAAAAGCGGAGTGAATCTCGGCCGGCCCAGAGCGAGGCTGCGCGTTCTCGGCGGAGGCGCGCTGTAACACGAGACGCGCAGAGCTGTGAAAAGACTGGGCCGCGAGTCAAGCTCTCCTGCCGACTCCGGCTCTGCCTCTGCCTCGCACCTTTGTTCGCCGGGTCTGGACTCCGCTTCTCCATTACTACCACGCCGCGGCATCGGGTATCGGAGCCAGAGGTGATTCAAGGTAGCTCTGTTGGAGCTATCGCTTTTATGGAGACGTGGGTCGGAACTTTTCACGTAGCGCTCCGCGCTTTCCTTGACTAACGAATGCTGACGAAGTCTTTAAGCAAAAACAGAATGCGTCACGATTATTCACGAGAGACGCGGATTATGGCAACGTATCCACGTTTTGTATATGCTACTGCTTCATGTGACATAGGCCAGTACGTAAATCTGGGGCCGTATGTACAAAGATTCTAAGAGCAGGAGTGCTGATCTAGGATCAGTTTAGCCCTTTTAGCTCATAATGGACACGGTTAGGATATGGACAGGGGGAAACCTGATCCTAGATCAGCACTCCTACTCTTAGAATCTGTGTACATCCGGGCCCAGATCATAAATGCTGAAAGCAAAAGACTACACCCTCTACAGAAGCCATGCTCTGGCCGTGACTCCTCACAGCCTCCTTCTATAGCTTACGTCCGGTCCAGTGGTCGCAACCCCACCGTTAACGAGGGCTGTTATGGGGTTAAACCTTTTTTATGCAAAAAAAAAAAAAAATCACTTAAAAAAGTGGTTTTGGGAGAAACGTATTCACCTCTCTCTGTGGTGGTCAGAGTTGTGATTCCGGACTCTGCGTGTTAACCTCGCTCTGCGTGACATGTGCACCGGGCCGAGATGGGCCTTAAACCACGCCCGGCGATCTGTTCAGGCCAGGCTTCCCATTGACATTATCATGTTTCCAAACGCCAGTGATTGCAGACAGCGAGACTCCCTCACAACAATAGTTACCTTTCAAACTGGTTATCGCCTGATTCCTCTTTGTGATCTGGCCCCAATTGGTTATCAAATGTTGGATTTGCATAGCGGAGAGAGAGAGAGAGAGACAGAGAGAGAGTTTGACTAAGGCCACAGGCAGGGCGGCGCAAGGCCTCAACGCTTTTCTCACTTCTGTGTTTACGCACTGAAGGAAAAAAGATTCACCGGTCGGTGATGGTCTGCAGTTCAAAATGCAGGAAATAAGAGGAAGAAGAGGCGGAAGAAAGGAGAGCGAACGAAAGCCGCGGAGTGTCTGAGGACCCAGGCCGCCGCGCCGATAACGATCGGAGCTTCTTCCTACTCCATTGTGCGTGCCGGCCTTCCCTCTTTTAATACTCGATTTGAATCTAATCAAGGGGCCCGCGCACGGAGTGATGTTTGGTCTGTTCACTCCGCTGGAGGGGCAGGGACTGCACGAGGGGTGGAAACGGAACAAGGCTGGATTACCCCCCCACCAGCACCCAGGGTAACAAAGACATCGCTACTTTACTGACCTCACTGACTTTGGTGAGAGTCTCACTTTGTGCTTCTGTGTGTCTCAGTAGGTTGAGCGTGGTTCTGTGTGTCTCAGTAGGTAGAGCGTGGTTCTGTGTGGCTCAGTAGGTAGAGCATGGTTCTGTGTGGCTCAGTAGGTAGAGCGTGGTTCTGTGTGTCTCAGTAGGTAGAGTGTGGTTCTGTGTGTCTCAGTAGGTAGAGCATGGTTCTGTGTCTCTCAGTAGGTAGAGCGTGGTTCTGTGTGGCTCAGTAGGTAGAGCATGGTTCTGTGTGTCTCAGTCGGTAGAGCGTGGTTCTGTGTGGCTCAGTAGGTAGAGCGTGGTTCTGTGTCTCTCAGTAGGTAGAGCGTGGTTCTGTGTGGCTCAGTAGGTAGAGCATGGTTCTGTGTGTCTCAGTAGGTAGAGTGTGGTTCTGTGTGTCTCAGTAGGTAGAGCGTGGTTCTGTGTGGCTCAGTAGGTAGAGCGTGGCGTTGACAATGCTTAGGTTGTCGGTTCGATTCCCATTGGGACCACATACACTGAAAAATGTATGCATTCACTACTGTAAGTCGCTTTGGATAAAAGCGTCTACTAAATATATATATTATATATATATATATAAAAGCATCTGCTAATATGCCATATTATTATTATATATTATATTAAAGAAACTCAGTGCACAGATACTCGTTTCGATGCCTTAATGACGAGGCACGTTAATGCAAAAAAAACTTTTGAAAAAAGTCTTGAGCTCATTGCAGAAAACAGGCTGGGACTGCTGGCATAGCAGATCGGATTTCTCCACCATTTATGAACGAGAGAAAAACCTTGATCAACTGGGAGGCAGCGCACGCTTTTCCACTGCCCACTTACCGACGGGCATCGTTTTGCCATGTATCTTGTCCGCCCAGCCGGCGTAGTATCGCAGAGTTTTGATACTGCCGTCGAGGTCGATAAAGAAGGAGTGCAGGAACGGCTTGCCTGTGTCCATCGACTCCATCGTCTGAAATCAAGAACACAACCATTTAAAAAAAGAACTGCCTGAGAGGCCTGTGCAGGAACTATGTCATTAGTTTTAAACGGTAAGTTAAAATCCTTTACTTTAAAGGAAGCAATTACCATGACAAAAAACTTTCAATCGAACCCCCCAAAAAACGAACAAAAGAAAAAAAACACCCCAATAATTCTCAAGACGTTTTGAGCAAAAACACAAACAGTACATGTGTGCATTTCCTCTATGAGACGCCCTGACAAGCTTCCGCTCGCTTTGTCTAACCGTACCGAGTGGCTCAAAGCTAAAGTGGTTGCTACACAAACAACGTTTTTATGTATGCTGCGCATGCCAAGAATTTGCCGAGGGAATTCTGAGGGAGTCCAAAAATAAAATAATAATAATAATAATAATGATAATAAACGAAGGCCACTGGCGAGATATGACCCAGAGTGCGAGGCATCTGCACCACCGCGCGGAAGCGACGGCCAGCAGAACGGTTTTAATGAGGCTTCGGGGGCGGGGGTGGCATGGGACGGCGGCCATTATTACTGAAAGGGAGCCTCTACTTATTTCTCTGCTCATTTTAGAAACAACGACGGGGCCTAATTCACCACCCCCCTCCCCACCTCCACAACACTACACCTTGAGATGCAGAAGTTTGATCTACAAAGTTATTTTTCTCATTACATGCTGTACATAGCATTTACTGGTCACTACAGCAAACTACAAAACTCATATTGTTTTTGGGTTTTTTTTTTAAAGTAAATGACCAATCAGAAAGTGAGATAAACCGCTCAATACTAAGAGACAAGCAGAGTGTCATCATAGTCCGCACAAGAGATCAGTGCAGTGATACAGCGATAGTTGTTTATTGGCATCATTGTTGGCAGCTGCACACCGTACCTGTAACACTGGGAAGGAAAAGTTAGTAGATTTTGTTTTTCTTGGACAGTCATCAACATAGATACATATTACAAAATGCAGTATTAAACATGAAATCAGTGGTGATTATAATTAGTATAAATGTACGGAGTCATTACAAACATAGAATTTAGTGGTCACTACAGCATACTACAGAACTCAAACCGTTTTAATTTTTTTAAGTAAATGACAAATCAGAAGGTGAGAGAAACGATCACGAAGAGACAAGCAGAGTGCTACTTTGTGTCATGGGTGAGGTCAAGTTGAATAAGTTTGAACTACAAAGTCATTTTTATCATTACATACTGTACATAGCATTTACTGGTCACTACAGCATACTACAAAACTCATATATAGTTTTTTTAAAAATGTGTAAAGCAAATGACCAATCAGAAGGTGACATAAACAAGCAGTTTGTCATGTTAGGTCAAGTTTAATAAAGAAGGATTGCTCCCTAAATAAATATGTAATGTATATATATATATATAGAATTTTGCATTTCTTTCATTAGTCTTAGTATTATATTTACTCTACATGGTAGTGCAGGAGGACGTACTCAGGTGGCCTCATGGTTATGGTATATATCAAAGAGCATCGTCAATAGACTGAACTAAAACAACGTCTCGTTTAATGCAGGGGTGGACAAAGTACACAAACCCTTTACGTGAGTAAAAAGTACAGATACCCTGAAAAAATATTACTCCAGTGAAAGTAAAAAGTCCTACATTTAAACCCCATTTGTCCTTAGAAATGTAGGGGAGTGAAAGTAAAAGTAGAAATGGAAATACTTAAGTAAGCACAGATACTTGAAAAATGTACAGTAATAAGCCAAAGTGAAGTAAATGTACTTTGTCAGTGTCACCACTTATTTAATGGCATGTCACTCATATAACAACTGATCCAGGGACATCAATCATTACATTACATTACATTACAGGCATTTGGCAGACGCTCTTATCCAGAGCGACTTACAACAAAGTGTTAACCGTAGTCAAGAACAGTTTATCTGAAAGCCACCCTAGTGGGAAGTACAGTTCCAGGTGCTAGGAGCAACCACATAGTTAAACTAGGACCCTGTAGGTAAATCTGTAGCCACAATTCAAAGGTAGTAATAAAGCAATCGATGCAGAAAATAATGCCTAAGCCTAATACAATACATAAGCAAGTAGACATGCGTAATACTAAGCAAGCAAAGCATCAGCTTTGTTGTTTGCTGGCTGTAGGGGCGGTCTCTCCAAAGCGCCTCTGCTGTGGTACTACATTACAGGCACTGAGCACACGCTCTTATCCAGAGCCACTTACAGTTTACATTTCTTTACATACATTTATACAGCTGGATATTAACTGAAGCAATTCAGGTTAAGTACCTTTAGCTCAAGGGTACAACGGCAGTGTCCCGCCTGGGGATTGAACCTGCAACCTTAATGTTACAAACCCAGCTCCCTAACCATTACACTACACTGCTGCCTCTCTGATCGATGCTGTCCCTTATTCAGTCTAGACCGCAGTGTACTTCATCCTCGACTCTGAGTAACACAATCTCTGTTAGGGTCTTACACAGCATCGTGAGTTTAATACTCCACAGTTTGAGAATGTTCATTCATAAATTACATTAAAATGTATGGCATTTGCTTAATCCTGTTGCTTCTTAATCCTGTTGTTTCTCTTCTGTTTTTTGTGAATTATATTATAATTATAGTCAAAACGGACACCTATTGTATGAACTGGTTTTCAAAACAACTCTATGTGAGTCTGAGGTGATGTATTGTCATGTCAGTCCTGGCTTAACTGTTGCCAAGAAATAGGCAAACAAGTCTAAAATACCAGATGGGGAAATATAACTATTGAACTGTAATTGAGATAGATATAATTTACCTTTACGTTGGCAAATCTGTTTTTTATTTACATAAATAGAGCTTGGAGTTGTGTCATTGTAATTAGAGACACCCAAGAGCAAAGTACCCCCAAAGACATGTTTGCAATTAGCAGTCACATGCAATCTCACAATATTACTTCATTCACATCTGTTACATCGCGTTTAAAAACGTGATTCCTAACTTTCAACGAAGTGAAAAGTGATGATTTTGAACAAGCCTTTAATTACAAAGATGATAATATATCTGACTTAAGAGAGGAACGACAAAGTCAGTCATACCGTAAAACCGAGAGCATTTGCGTGAAGTCACCCTCGTCGCGAGTAAAACTCAAACAGACTTTTATCATTTCAAAATCTACGGTACGGAGAGGAGTCATGGGATTAGGAGGGGTCATGTTTCTCATACGCCAACAAACGGGACTCGGACATCAATTTATTGCCTGTCCTGACCCCTCGGTGGTGGAATGATCTTCCGCAATCGGTCAGGACCGCGGAATCACTTGCGATCTTCCGTAAGAGACTCAAAACCCACCTCTTCAGACTCCACTACCACTGCGATTGTTCTTACCATGTATTAATGCACATCTTGTAAGTCGCTCTGGATAAGAGCGTCTGCTAAATGCTTAAAATGTATAACGCTAACAAACAGGACTTTATATCGCTCTTCATAAAATGCGTTATAGCGTAGTATTGCTGTCACTATTCTACTTAATAAAGCACTACGCACGAACTGTTCTGTTTTTCTGCCATTACTGCTATCCTCTACTAAAGGGCACGTTTTACTGTTATATTTTGTACACATGGCATTTTTTTTTTTACATTTGTGAAGGAAAGTAACGATTACTTAGTTTACCTAGTAAACAACTTTGAAAACAAGCAATACTTCCATTAACCATTGACATTATCTGATAAAAAAACAAAACAAACAACAATCCATTTCCCTCAATGTTTCTTCAGGGTAAATGTTGGCAGTGCCACTTGTGTCTGGAATGATGTTTTGTTGTCTTTGTTGATTAAATAAAAGATTAGGATGGCTGATTTCAGATTTAAACAGATTTTTTTTTTTATTTGTTTGTTTGTTTGCTGTTGTTTTTTGGAGACAAGCCCAGCATTAGTTAAAGCTTTGCTTCACTTTGTGAAAAATTAAAGTTTGGGTGCTTCATTACAGTTACGCAGTTGGAGTGTTTTGTTGAAGCGCACGGCGAGTAAGCAGACATTCTGCAGCAGACAGGGCCGGGACGGCTCGGTCTCGCGACCTGCGGAGGAACAGACCTGCGCAGAGTGGCTGTGCGTGCGCTCACCATCATTAATCAACGGAAGCTAATTACCAGGTGCAGAAACGTCGAAGCATTTCGGTAGAATTGGTCCTACGCAGCAGTATGTGGGCTAGCCAAGCGGACAGGCAACCGGACGGACGGACAGACAGGACAGGAGATTAAGACGTAGATGAACTCACCGCCAGCAGAGCCCAGTCTCTCTCCACCAGATCGGCCAGCTTGTTCAGCAGTCGCCCTCGACTGGACACGTCCATCTTCCTCCACGGAGAGTCCCTCTGTCCGGCTGCCCTCGCGGCCTCCACCGCCTTGTCTACGTCCGCCTGCGCAAAGCACCAGAGGCACCAGCCGAAACAGCGTTTCTTGTTTACACCCCGAAATAGTTTGTTGTTGTTGTTGTTCTGAGCTAAACTCTAAAGTTTTCTTTTCAGTTCTTTAATCCTTAGCGTTTTGTTTGGAGGTTTGTCGTCGTTTAGGCTTACGTGAAATAATTTACCGGTAGCCCATTTTATTACTTATAATACATTTAATTTCCAAGTTCCATCTGGAAGGTTTACCCTCGTTCGTTCCATACAACGGGTTCTGCCGCTGCCTTGTCAAGGTAGGAAGTATTACATTTTAATTACAGATAAATATGCAGAAGGTATCGGCTGAGTTAAGTGCCCAGAGTGGGAATAGTTGTGTAATTGATCATGTAGACTACGTATTTTGCTCCTTGGAACAATGTAATTTATCAGTTGTCTTTTTTATTTGATACATGATAGGCCATTGTACGCTATTCAATACATGGCCTTTATGTATCTCTTTACGATGTATATTTGTAAGGCATTTTGCTTTTATGGTGGGTTCTACAATAGCTAATTATATAGCCCACGGCCTGTAAAATAATCGTAAACCTACGTGGCCAATTCGAAATGCTTAAGGGTTATCTTTGATAATAAATGCATAAAATGGAATCAGTGCACAGCAGTGCAATCCCAAATCAGTGTGTGGCTCCATTTCAGCACAGCGATAAACTTAAAGCGTTTTTTAATGGTTGAAATGAAGTAAAAAAAAAAAAAATAAGACAAACATACTTTATCGGCCTCCTCCACGTCGCAGATCTTTGCACCTGTTGCCGGATTGTATGTCGCGAACTTCTGCCCACTGACCGAGGCGTGCCATTCGTTGTTGATAAAAATCTGTGGGTCGAAGAGAAGCACCCCTTTAAAAGACAAGAACGGCCAGAGGAATCCGGGCACACCTGCATACCGCGATGCGTGAACCAAAGCTACAGGACACATGCGCCACAACTGAGGCGGAGCACCAGGTCAATAATTAATAAAAGAACGGACATGAATAATGTGGGAAAAATGTGAAGTGCCAGAGGCAATGTTTGGTCTGACTTTTAATTAATTATAGCGCCTAAAGTTGCACAACTGGGCTACGAACAGTGTGTCAGTTTGCGAAATAGATATAGCTAAACAATTGAAAACCGCCCGATTGTGATGAAGAAAGATGGGACGCGTGAGAGAGTGCCTGGAAAGGACACAAACGTAATGTGATTATATAACCTAATGTAGCCTAATGCTGCTCGAGTATAGCATTATTAACCAGGTATGACCGACGTTAAAACAAAGTTGTAAAATGTGTTCTATCTTGGGTGTAGACTCGCGTACAACCGTTATCTCGAAATTAATAAAACCGGTACTGGAACAGCGCAATATTCGAACGAATGAAATGGAACCACTACTATTCGACCAGTATACAATTCACTGTAAAACTGTAGCATCTGACAGCTTTTTCACCTGCATTATCTTGGTGCAACTGTCAGATCGAAAGCGCACAGCAGACAGGCAGACAGTGTCCTATAGCGAGGTGTTCATTAAAGCACAGTGCATCGCATTGGAACAGCTGGTCACTTATTCCAGTAGCAATGCGGTCGCCTGTAGCCTATGCCTGGTGCTCTTGCAGGTAGCAGGTATGTTGCGATTCGTGTCCTCCCTTGAAGGCTGCTTCTTACCTTGGTGTGTCTCACTTCTGCGACCTTCACGGGCTGCGGGATGGTGGGGACCCCCCCCTCGGGCTGGCCGTTCTCTGTAATCCCGTTCTGTGCCATGATAGGTCGGTCGTTTGGAGGGTTTATGGATTACGTCGCGTCCGCGTGCTGATGTCTGGGTGTTCGAAACGCGCCCGACAGCCTTTATAAGAGCTCCGAAGTTCCTCCCTCCTGATGGGAGAAGAGAGGAGCGGAACTCCGCCCCTGCTCGGTGCAATAACGGGGTGATGATGTCCAGCGTTCTTCATTCATGGTACAGTCGGCAGCGTCGGAACCCCAAACACCTCTGCAGTTAAATAATTACTTCCAGGATGTTAGATTTGTATCATCATCATTACAGTACATGACATTACATTACAGGCATTTGGCAGACGATCTTATCCAGAGCGACGTACAACAAAGTGTTAACCGTAGTCAAGAACAGTTTAGCTGAAAGCCACCCTAGCGGGAAGTACAATTTCATCATCATCTAACGAATTTCATTTCACCTCAATCGTGGATATTTTAAAACGCATTCCATTTCATTTAACCTCAGTGGCGATTTTAGACCCTCTTTCATCTTTCATCTCAGCCCCCCTGAAAATGTTTAGTCTTTTCTAAAAAAATCTATTTTTAAAAATACCACAGATAGAGAGAGAGTGGTATTTCAATTTTGAGAGCGACCACCATTGTGGTGTTTTTGTTTTAGGGGAATGTGACAGTAAATTAATTAAAAATGTAGGCTTGTGCTTTGCATGTGTAGGCCTACATCTCATATTCTCATTGGGGGCTGAGCCCCCTTAAAGGTCAAGTCCTAGAATCGCCCGTTTCACCTACTCGTGTAAAGGTATCGGAGGTTATAGATAGCTGCGTTTGCGTGAGTGAGTTACTGAAGGCCCGTTTGCTGCCTAATGACACAGGTTTGGATCGGGAAGATCCTTTCCCGCGCAGGTGCGAGGCGTCAGAACCTGAAACATGATGGCAGCTGGCCTGCGGTGTTCTGTGCGCCGATCACCTCACGATGGAACACACGAGACAAGACGGTTGTAAAACTATACGACGTGAGTTTGTAAACACGGACTTGCTCATCCTTGAAATATTGTTTTGTGTGTTGACGCACATCGTTAGGGAGGAAGCACATTGCGATACACCCACCACCATGTGCGACTTAGAATATTTTTGCCCAATTCGTCTTGAGCCGGATTCTTTCTAAACAGCTGCTCCGGGCCGAATGCCCAAAAAATCTCCCATTCACACGCTTCAGCGCACAGACCCGCTCAGCTGATCTTTGTGTTAATCCTCCCAGGCTACAGGGCTTGTTACCTAAACAAGCTGACAACAGAGGCCGCTCCAATTTAGTCTGATTAAACGTATAGGCCTACAGCGTTGGGTTCGATTAACTGATACTGGTTTTTATTTACCGTGGTATACAGTACAAACCCACCACTTTAAGGAAGCATAATGTCTAGATCAAGGTCACAGTGGCTATTACCGTACACCAATAAGTATTCCTGGAAAACTATTAAACTCGCTAACCTCGCATGCTTAGAGCGGTTGCCCTATGCTGGAATCCTCGCCCCCTGTCCTTACACTCATGCAATGGAAGTGTAATGAGTGTGAATTAATTCTCCAGCTCAATATTGACATTGTGTCGGAGTGGCTTTGATCTGGTTCTGTAGGGGAGGGGAGGGGCGATTGGGAGCCACGCGAAGGTGTGATGAGTTGTGACGTTCTTCGCGAGGTTTTGCACCTGGGTCTGATGAAGTTTAATAGAGTTGAACACATGCAAACAGGCGCTTTTGTTCGCGAGGACAAAGCCCCGCGCGGCCCAGGGCTCGCGCTCGGACACTGTTGCCGTTGTTTTCCCCTCCATTGCCTCTTGTCACTCTTCTTGTCAAAGTTTAATTAGGACAACGAGCTTTTTCACAGGGCCCATTTCTCACTTCACCAACTTTCTTCACTTCTTTTAATGAGACAGAGACTCAGAGTGATTGAGCGCGAGAGAGAGAGAGGAGAGAGGAAAAACAGGAAGGAGTGGAGGATAGGGGGAAAGGGAAACCGTGAAAAAGGTGGGCTGCCAAAAAAAAACGAAAGGGAAAATTAAACGATAAGACATCATACGAGAGGAACGGAATAATTAAAGGCGGATAAATGTTGGATGATGCGCATTATGAAAATAAAACGGAACGTTCAAATAAGATATGTGGCCGTCCTAATTAAATTGCATTTAGGGCTTGGAACATCATTTATGCAAACAATGTGAAATTGTCTTTTGGATGTTGGCCTCTTGTCAACTGCAGCGCTTATCAGATAATTGATACCCAAATTGAAACGTGCACGTCATGGACTGGTATTTCCTATAGCCTACGGACTTCTACGGACTTTCCTATGGAATTCACTCGTGTCAGACGTAGCCCATTTTATTTTTTTTGCGGGAAAGGCTGAAATGTTTGGCTGATTGATAGTTTTGGAAAATAGGGCTATTTCTTAAAAGCGGCGATTATATACGTAATTATAATTAAAACGATAACAGCAATATGTAGGCTACTGTTACCGCTGCGCAGCAAAAATATCCAGTGTTAAATCAACTCTTAGATACAATTTATAGTTTGTTTCAGCACATTTTCTTCCTGTTGGACTCATTTCATTTGTACTAATTAACCAGTTTGAAGTTTGAATTAACCAGAACGTTTTACTGTGTGTTATTACCACCTAGCTACTACTACTACTACTGATAACAGGCCACTCACGTTTTGCACAGGCCGGTGACGCATACTCGCGTTTGCGCGCAACATTCGTGGGAAAGTTGAACCACCTGACGCTTTTACAGGCGCTGGCGCACCAGTTAATTGCCTAATTAATTAATTGGTTAATTGGCGATGCACACCTTTTTAATGAAGGTCAAGTCTGTCCGTTCATGCTGCTGCTAGACACGCAACAAGATAAGCCTTGTACCGCTAATCATGTCAACAACAGCAGTGCGCATAGTGGATAGGCATGTGGGAGCCGAAATATCATTTTGTTGATTTATATAACAAAAAGACAACGCAATTTTTATTTTAAATTCTCTGTTCATTCCAAAGTATTTTATATTTTGTTATTTTTAATTCACTATTGTATATCTTTCGCATTTCTAAGAGGATATTCCGTCTGAGGTGACATTTATAAGGCCACGAGGCACCGTACACGCCAAAAGGCAAGCGTTTCATCAAGATATGGGCATGTATAGTATAACAACCACATTGTATCCCACATTTCTGAAATTTGCAGTTAAACTGTATTTTTAAATATGAGTAAATTTAAACAAATCGTGATTTAATAAAATCGTCAACGTGTGCTTTCCATAAGTACGGTATACAATTAAGGCTGGAGTAATGATATATTCTTTTTAAGTTTAAGGGAATTTCAACTGATAACAGATTACGCAAATCATACAGCCTATTAATTAATTGTTGCATAAGTGTCTTCTACGTTTATATAAAAATACGTTCTGTATTTGGGGAACGGAGTGGGACAGACATGCAGTCATAATATATTGAATATGTCACAATAGGTTAACATTTACATAAACATTTACATAAATCGAAGTAGATATCATACATTTGTTTAATACATGGGGAATAGGTGGGACATTAAATGTACATCACCTCAATTTTAATGTACATATCCATCGGCACTTCTTCACTTTATATTTACAATATTTAAAACTATTACTCTTACTGTCTATATTCCCCATCTTACTGGTTCTGGAACTGCTGCTAATGTTTTACTGTTTTACTGCTGTGTATATTTTTTCTATTGTCTACTACGTAGTTGATGCTTGCCATGTCCTAAGAATTTCATTGTTCAGAAATACCTTGTGTTATACTGTGCACTTGACAAATAAAACACTTTGACTTTGACGAGAGATGAGGCGAGATCAAAATGGTGGTGAACAGTAATGGCTACACAAGGAATTATGGTTTGATGTGTTTTAATACACAGGATAGCTATCTGTTAAGCTTTTAAGTACTTATAAATGTGGGGCAAGTTGGTCGATATTTGTGAAAATAATATGTGTAAGATAAGATCAGGTGCTGGCCATTGCTGAAATGTTACACTGGAACTCAGGATGATTCAGAGCGCAACGCTGACGCTCGAAGACCAGAGGAAGTCTACTCACCGATTTTATCAGGAACACATTTATGTGTTTCATTCCCCCAAAAGAAAGGTCAAAGTTTGTGACGTGTATGGAGTACGATGCTAAATTGACAGTTCTTCAATCTTCACTTTAGGCTATGCATTTCATGAAAAAAATAAAATGACAAAAAAGATTTGTAATGGATAAAAAATAATGGCAGGGTATTGAAAGACAAATAACAAAAATACATTCACGTGATGTACATTTTACATTTACGTTGTGAAACGTGCACCAGTTACTGTATGTGAACGTCCACTTACTTACACGCCTTTTCCTTGAAGACGGGAAAACTTCCCTGTGTGAAAGTGAAAGTGTTGACTTCCAGGGCTTTAATAATTAGCAGCCAGACGCCATGTCATAAGAATGTGATAATATCTTGGCCCTGATGTTGGTGAGTGATGGCATGCCCGCTTGTGCGCTGAGGTTTCACTTTTTAAGAATCATAACATTGGTGCAACTCATCTAAAAATAATATCAAATCATATGAAGCTCATTAAATGTGATTAGTTTTGTCTGCATTTGGTCCTAAAATATATACAAACAATTTATTTAAGGGCCATCCAAGATTGGTTCACTGCGGTGAGGCCTATGATGATGATGATTTTTATTGTTATTAATTATTCATTATTATTTTTACATTGAACATTTTAAGCATTTAGCAGACGCTCTTATTCAGAGCGACTTACAAGATGTGCATTGTAGGAACAATCATAGTTATTATTATTATTATTATTATTATTCATAATAATAATAATTAGCCATCAATGTTTCTGTTATTTTTGTTATCATTACTAATTAGTATCAACCCCAATAAAATGTAGATTTCCTAACTCTAATTTGGCAAGTCAGGTTTGAGTAACTGAATGAGCATTTCCTCAGCACTTTGAATGGCCTTTCCAACGTGGCATGGCTCTACTCCCCTCAAACAGCAGGTGAGGATGGGTATGAGAGAATGACTTCAGGGCATGCTCAGCTGCAGGCTCTGAACACGAGTGTGGTCAGTGTTGGGGTGTGTGTGAACACTAGTGTGATCGGTGTTAGGGTGTGTGTGAACACTAGTGTGACCAGTGGTGGGGTGTGTGTGTGTGTGTGTGTGTGTGTGTGTGTGTGTGTGTGTGTGTGTGTGTGTGTGTGTGTGTGTGTGTGTGTGTGTGTGTGTGTGTGTGTGTGTGTGTGTGTGTGTGCGCGTGTGGACAGTTCAGATTCCCAGCACTTCCGCTCCTCCAGCTGGGCCCAGAGACTTGAGTGAACCAAGTGTGACCCAGCTGCAGTGAGCTGGGGCGGACAGATGGAGAGGGAGGGAGGGAGACAGCAGGAAAGAGAGAGGGAGGGAGGGCAGGAGAGAGAGAGGGAGGGAGGAGGAGAGAGGGTGGGAGAGGGAGAGAGCAAGAGAGAGATAGATAGAGAGAGAGAGAGGGAGGGAGGAGGAGAGAGGGTGGGAAAGGGAGAGAGGGAGAGAGAGGGGAGGTGGGAGAGCGAGAGGGGGAGAGAGGGAACGCATGAGATGACTCCCTCCAGGTGTTCATGGCCCAAACAAAGGCTCTTTTCAGCCCCTATGAGAATGAAGATACACTCTCACTGCGCTAAACATACTGCAAACAGCAGAGCACAGCTGCGCAGAACTGCGCTAAACATACTGCAAACAGCAGCGCACAGCTGCGCAGGACTGCGCTAAACATACTGCAAACAGAAGCGCACAGCTGCGCAGGACTGCGCTAAACATACTGCAAACAGCAGCGCACAGCTGCGCAGGACTGCGCTAAACATACTGCAAACAGCAGCGCACAGCTGCGCAGGACTGCGCTAAACATACTGCAAACAGCAGGACTGCAAACAGCTGCAGAGCAGGACTGCGCTAAACATAGGACTGCAAACATACTGCAAACAGCAGCGCACAGCTGCGCAGGACTGAAACATACTGCAAAACATACTGCAAAAACAGCAGCGCACAGCTAAACATACTGCAAACAGCAGAGCAGGACTGCGCTAAACATACTGCAAACAGCAGCACACAGCTGCGCAGGACTGCGCTAAACATACTGCAAACAGCAGCGCACAGCTGCGCAGGACTGCGCTAAACATACTGCAAACAGCAGCGCAGGACTGCGCAGGACTGCGCTAAACATACTGCAAACAGCAGCGGACTGCGCAGGACTGCAAACAGCAGCTGCAGGAGGACTGCGCAGGACTGCGCTAAACATACTGCAAACAGCAGCGCAGGACTGCGCTAAACATACTGCAAACAGCAGCGCACAGCAGGGCAGGACTGCGCTAAACATACTGCAAACAGCAGCGCAGGACTGCGCAGAGGGCAGTATTCTGTTACAGAGCTCCTAGAAAAGAAGGGCTGAGCCGCTCTGGTTTGGGCCAGCACTGAACGAGAGGCTTGTGCCTTCAGTGTTGTGCTCGTCGCCGTAGCTACCGCCCACGTAAGAGCGCGAGGCTATGTGTTCTCCACATGATTGATAGTTACAGGTTACAGGTTACAAGTTTTAACATTTCGTCACGAGAGGTGAACTGCCCTCTTTGAAGTACCTGGAGTGTTCAGTCTGTGGCTTGGCATTCTGTCTGTCCATGTGAAGCGTTTCGACAGATGTAGGCCTACCTGCGCTTATAGATAAATGAAAAGGGTTCACCCGCTGTAGCTAATGCACAGGATTAGCTGTGCATTAGCGGTTAAAATAGGCGGTGCGATCGGCAGTAATACTGTAAGCGTGTTCGGCCGTCTTTTTGTTGACGGGTTTTACCGTGTCGTTCAGTGAGTGGAAATACAGAAAATGCATAGATTCTACTCGTGTCATAGCTACAAAACTTCTAAAACAAGAATGAAAACATTGTCTCGCATTTATAATCTTTTGACTTCTTATCTGGCTCTACAACCTTAAATAATTAGATACAAGCTTTTTGAATGTGGGGAAAAAAAGGATTAAATGTTAATCTGTGCTTTTATTGTTTTCTGTCTTCCTTAAAACACCAAAAGTATGAGCACCCAGCTATTATTGGGAATTTCATAATCAAAGCCATCTTAATTATTTTTATTGTTATGTTCTAGTTCTGTGTGGGGCGGCAGTGTTAGCATAATGGTTAAGGAGCTGGGCTTGTAACTCAGAGGTTGCAGGTTTGATCCCAGGTGGGGCACTGCCATTGTAACCTTGAGCAAGGTACTTAACCTGGATTGCTTCAGTAAAATATCCAGCTGTATAAATGGATTGTATTTAAAGAAATGTGAGACTGTGTAAATCACTCTGGATAAGAGCGTCTGCTAAATGCCTGTAATGTAATGTAAAGCGTGGTTCTGTGTGTCCCAGTAGGTAGAGTGTGGTTCTGTGTGTCTCAGTAGGTAGAGCATGGTTCTGTGTGTCTCAGTAGGTAGAGCGTGGTTCTGTGTGGCTCAGTAGGTAGAATGTGGTTCTGTGTGGCTCAGTAGGTAGAGCGTGGTTCTGTGTGGCTCAGTAGGTAGAGCGTGGTTCTGTGTGTCCCAGTAGGTAGAGTGTGGTTCTGTGTGTCTCAGTAGGTAGAGCATGGTTCTGTGTGTCTCAGTAGGTAGAGCGTGGTTCTGTGTGTCTCAGTAGGTAGAGCGTGGTTCTGTGTGGCTCAGTAGGTAGAGTGCGGTTCTGTGTGGCTCAGTAGGTAGAGTGTGGTTCTGTGTGTCTCAGTAGGTAGAGCATGGTTCTGTGTGTCTCAGTAGGTAGAGCATGGTTCTGTGTGTCTCAGTAGGTAGAGCATGGTTCTGTGTGGCTCAGTAGATAGAGCGTGGTTCTGTGTGGCTCAGTAGGTAGAGCATGGCATTGACAACGCTTAGGTTGTGGGTTCAATTCCCATTTGGGGCCACATATAATGAAAAATGTATGCATTCAGTACTGTAAGTCGCTTTGGATAAAAGCGTCAACTAAATTGCGTAGGCTATATTATATTATTATATTATATTATTATTGTGTGTTCTCGGTTGCTGAGTTTCCGTCAGGAATAAGAGAAGACACTGTTCTGTGGCACGAAAGCCCCTCCCCAGAAATTCTAGCGCAGAAAGTCGAGCGCGATTATAAGTGAGCGTGAGGTGTTCATAGCCCCTCCACCTGCGTGAGACCGGCCCGGCAGCTCGCTCAGGCCGCGGCCTTTCATGTTGTAAAGAGCGAGTCTCATCCCAGGACAATTTCTCACCGATTCAGATAGCATTGAGACGGTTATTTTCGATCGTTAAAGGAGTGAGAGACCGCCTTTGTGCTTAAGATCAGAGCAATTTGCAGGCGCGTCGAGGGAGAGCTGGCCGAATGAAAGAACTTTAGATATAGAATCCGTCATCGCCGTTTCCCCGCTGACAGGAAGATTAGCTTTCACGGGTCCCGGAGAAAACTCCAGATTGTGCGACTGCATTGTCAGATCATAATACGAGCGGGCGTTGAGTAATCACGGCATGAGAGAAGTTTAATGGAAATGTAGTTTTGATATAAGATAAAGGTGTGGGTGTTAGTAGATTAAACACGCAGGAATGTGCATGCCCTGTCCTAGCGTCCAGTTCTAGTTTTTGCAGAGAAAACAGACCCCTGAATAAAAAGCGTTTCACAGGAACCAGGAAATTCTTCAAACATAACAACGCCGCAGCCTTTCATTTCAACATTGGCTTGCCAGACAAAAACAATTATTTAAACGAAACGTAATTTGCAGGCCACAGAAGAGATCTTTTTTTTTGTGTGCCTCTGGGGCATTTATCTACTTATATGCTGATCCCGGTGTATCGTTTCTTTGCATGGGACAGCGACGGAGCCATGCATGTCAGACATCACACAAAGGATTCAATTTAAAAAGTGCTCTCTTCAGATTACCCTTGTTTTTTTGTTTTTTTTCTATGGAATACAAACAAATGCGAGGCACTTGCTAAACACTACCACTTTGTTAGTTCCTCTGCCAAAACTCAAGAAATGGGATGAGACAAACTATTGTTTAAATCCGCTACACACAAAAAAGGTTAAGGACAAAGCCTGTTGCAGTCAGATCGAAAGAAGGGGGCCCAATTATAGTTCCACGCGTTTGCAGAATACCCCGCGATAACTGAAGTGTTTGAGGCTGGCTTATCCTTTGTCCTGCACTGTGCTGCATTGTGTTCCTGTTGTTGTGAGATGTTACTGAGGGGGGGAAGTCCACATTTCTCTTTTAGTCTCATAATCAGCTTCCACAGTGGATCTCGAGGGTGACACATTTGCTTCCAATCAGCTGTGTAACGCAATCGTGCCCGCGAGGAAGACATCGTGCCGTAATCTCGCTGCAATGCAAAAGAAAAAAACGCTGTCTGTAAAATTGTCTTTGAAGAATTGACTTTATAGGAGCTTGATTTAGATTTTGTATGAAAAACACTCCACTCTAGAGATGTGCAGACATACTTCATGATTAGTCTCATCTCGATGCTTCAGAATTAAAGTTGAGCCGCGGACGAGAGCACAGAAAGGGCCCTTTGACCTGCCCACCGATAATGACTCACAGTTCTGATACTTGTGGTGCCTTTGTGAAATGGATCTTACTTCCATTCTAAAAGGGCCCTTTCAACACGGTTTTTTATTTACCTGTAGCAGGTGGATCAAAGTTTCGTATTAAACGTTAAACAATGGGAGTGGCTGTGTTGACCGAGGCTTTACGGTGCGTGATGTATACAGCTGACTGACAAAATAAGGGAAACACTTGAGCAAAAGAGGGATACTGGCCACTCAGTTTTGGCGTGAGGTGCACTTTTCTGGCATGGTTTAGTTCCACTCAACCCCTTAGAGCAGTGGTTCTCAAACCTCTCCTCGGCCAGTCCGTGTGTTTGTTTAATTCCACCACCAGCACACCTGATTCAACTAATCAACGCTCCTTAAGTAGTAATGAGCTGAACCAGGTGCGCTGGTGGTGGAGTTTAACAAATACATGGACTGGCTGAGGATCCCTGAGGAGAGGTTTGAGAACCACTGCCTTAGAGGGCAAGATAAACACCAATAAATACAAAGCCATTCTGAGTGATCACCTTCATCCTGTGGTGAAGCATTTCTATCCTGATGGGAGTGGTCTCTTCCAGGATGACAATGCCCCCATCCACAGGGCACGAATGGTCACTGAATGGTTTGATGAGCATGAAAACGATGTAATCCATATTCCATGGCCGTCTCAGTCACCAGATCTCCACCCAAATGAACACTTATGGGAGATTCTAGAGTGGCGCCTGAGACAGCGTTTCACACCACCATCAACAAAACACCAAATGATGGAATTTCTCATGGAAGAGTGGTGTTGCATCCCTCCAAAAGACTTTTCTTGTAGAATCTGTGCCAAGGTGCAAGAAACAACCTATTAAGGCACTTTATGTTGCATCAGTTACCTGAATATGGAATACTGTGAATTATTGTGTTATTAAAATAACTCAATATAAAATGAAATGGTAAAAAGTGTTGTGACTATGTATTTTGCAGATGCAGTATTTTCTACACCTGTACATATCTTAAATAATTATCCAATGTCACATATATTGTGGGAGAGTGAGAGACCAAACAAAAAAAAACCTTTCTCTTAAGAATTTCATTGCTCACACAAAGTTTGCCACTTCAGTTTGCACTTGAGGCATGAAATGCCACTTCCACAGAGTTATGTGAGACCAGACCACGAAGTGGGAGGAGTTTATTCTGGCCTTAGTCGATGTTTGTGCAAAGTGAGTGACGGGGCCTTGGGTGGCGTAACGGTCAAAGCATTCGCCCGGTATGCAAGTTGCCCACTGCAGCTGCGGTTTGAAACCTGACGGCACCGGGCCAGCCCTGGCTGAGAGCCCCGATCGGGGGCAGCGATTGGCTGGCCGCCCCAAGGGGAGGGGGGAGGGTGAGCCGGCACAAGCTCGCCGAGAAGCACAAAGGGCATCTCTAGAAAGTAGGAGGGCGAGTTCCATCTCGGAGGAGGCGGATCATCGCCGGGGAATTAGCTTTATCCGTAGAGACGGGCGGCGGGCTCGTTTGGGAGGGCGAATCAAAAGAAATAGAGGGTAATATTGGCCACTAAATTGGGAGAAAAAGGGGGGAAATGTTCATGTGATTATGTTCATGTCTATGTTCCAGCAAGATCATCGTTCCGCAGGGTGGCTGTTAGGGTGGCTGCTTTGCACAGCTGTTAGGAGCACGCACCAGTCTCTTTAATGCACAGCCCCTGTACTCAGTATGAAGGCTTATACACACCCACACACACACATCCACACGCACACACACACACACACACACACACTCACACACACACACACGCACACACACACACGCACACGCATCTACACACACACATACACACACACACACACGCACACACATCTGCACACACACACACACACACACACACACACGCATCTACACACACACACATACATCCACACACACACACATCCACACACACCGGCACACACCCACGCTCACACACACACACACATACACACACACACTCACACACCCACGCACTCACACATCCACACATCCACACACACACACACACACACACACACACACTCAAATGGATTTGATTAAGCAGAGTGTATGTTTTGTAACTTTTTAGCAAATATTCAGCAGTTACACATTATCCCAAATCCAGTGTAGCAGCTGTTTGCATGATACTCTCAGCCCTCTGTTCCACTGCCTTTCGCTTGGAACTGAATATTTGCCTTTCGCTTCCAAAACAAACATGCATCCATTATAATGTGGAGAATGGCACAGACCGATTACTCATCCCGTTTCACAAGCGGCGGGGGCTTTGAGAACCACGGGACCTTTACGGCCCCCGGAAAAACACGGAGGAAGTGACCGCGAGGAGAGTCCGCAGCAGCGCACGTTATCTCCGGGAGCACAAATCCATTGTTAAAAAACTCGTAAATTAGGCCGGCCCTCCGGGAAAAACTTGTGCAGCGGATAATAACACGTGGAACTCCAGACCTTACAACGTAAATCGCCGAAAAGCATCAAAGCAGGAAAAGCAAACATAAGAACATAAGAATACATAATGACGAGAACGGGCCGTTCGGCCCATCTAGGCTCGTCATGTCCTAATCTAAAGAGTATCTAGTGCTGCATCTAGCCTGGACTTGAATAGCCCAAGTGTTTCTGCCTCTACTACCCGACCTGGCAAGCTGCTCCAGGCATTGACAACTCTCTGTGTAAAGACAAACTTCCTAATATCCGTGCGGAATAACCCAACAACCAGCTGAAGCCTGGCAGGCTTATTGTCTGTGGAAAGGTAAAGGGGGCGTGGAGGGAGGGGGGGCGGCACACAGCTGTATGTGTCTTTCATGTGGAGAGAATGGGAAGGGACGATGCTCGCGACACAATGCCCCATTCAACCCGAAGTTGTTATTTGGTAGGCAGCGCGAGGGCGCACTGGGAAAACCTCGGAAAGAGAGGAGGGAGGGAGGGAGAGAGAGAGGGAGGGAGAGAGAGAGGAGGGAGGGAGGGAGCAATAGGCAGGTTTCACTCGCTGATTATTTTATCCCTGGTGCCTGACTTTTGCCTGGAGGGTGGGCTCGGCGGTGCGGCATGCCGGAGCGGCTACAGTGGGCGATTGTTAAGGTGAAAGGCAGCCGGCGAGATAGTGTGTCGCTGGGGCGAGGCGCGGTATCAGCGGGCCTCATCGAAGGAGAGAGTGGAATGCGGCGAGCGCATTGTGTCGCGGACGCGAGAGGGGATCGCTGTCGGAGCAGCAGCAGCGCGCTCTCTTAATGCGGGGGATTGGGTGACCGAAGCATGTTTACATCTCGCCCCTTGGCCCTGGCGAGCTGTTCGCGGGCCGCTAGGAGGACTTGAGTGCTCTCAATGGCAACATCAATGTCGACTTTTTGTTTAACAAAGCACTTATTATGCCCAACATGGCCCGTGCTATTATCGGCACAAGGGGCTATGGTTGTAATGTAGTTAGGTTATTATACCCCTGTGCGTAATGAATGGGTGACCGTTGTGCGATTCATCCTGTTATTAAAGGGGAGAAGAATGAACGTGGGGGTTGTTTATTTATGTTTTTTTATGAAACCCATACCAACATTTCAAGATCCCCCCCCCCCAGAAGAACCAAAGTTGATGACTTCATTACACGCCAAGAAATTCTGGCAGTTGGTCAGCTATCTCCTTGTAATTTTTTTTGTGTATCTTTTTTCAAAGTTTCAGACCACAATGGTTCGAGTTTTGGCACGGGACGGGACTTTGAGGTTTTCATAAGCACGTCAGGTTTGAATCTGTAGACATTATGCATGAACCGTTTGACAGTTTCAGAGAGCGCTCTCTTTGTGATTAATCTGCTGAATTAATAACGTAAGCAGGGGGGATATCATTAAAGAAGATAAAAGCCTTTTAAAGTGGTTTGCGAGGCCGTCAGCGGCTCAGACGAAGGTTCGTCGTTTGCCAGAATGAAAAGAGCGCGCAACGTCGACGTCGAACCCCCCCCACTGACAAATCGAAACGCGAAACAAATGCAGTCACGCTTTCACGGTAAAACAAAACAAAACCCACATAAATGGTTTTCCGGAATTATTCCGCGTCCCTGTGTTTTTAAACGCATCGAGCGTTATCCTTTCCAGAGGGGAAACGCGACCACGCCGCGCAGTGTGTTTGAATGTTTTTGTTGAATGTTGACATCTCGCGCCCGCACACGGGCAACATTTGTACGTCACTAAAAGGAGACGTCAGAAAGCACATGGTTGGTTGCAGTGGAGGCCGGCTGCCTGCCAAGCGCTATCTGTTCCCTGCGGTGCGCCGAAGAATCTCAAATCGACAACTTCAAAGCGGTTTCGGTCGTTTTTTGAAGTGACTTTTTGATTAGGGTATTGACACATTGGCACGTGGAGAGAGGCGTGTGAAAATTACCCCCAGGAGGATCCTGGGTTGGCATTGAAGCTGGCCAAAATTGTTGAAGGCTCCTTGTCTGTTTGGCCAGCGATGTGCTTATGGTTGATATATCAGCAAGTCTTCATCAACGTCATACACGCCCCCTTCTAAACGTCAGTGCTGATGGAATCAGGACCTATCAGTTTCCATAAGCCTGTCAGTTCTGCCTCACTGACTGATAGAGTAGGGCTCCTCCCATTTTCTTCCTCTAGGGTTAACCAGCTGTACATTTTACATTTACATTTACATTTTAGGCATTTAGCAGACGCTCTTATCCAGAGCGACTTACACAGTTTACATTTCTTTACATACAATCCATTTATACAGCTGGATATTTTAGCTGTATTTTAGCTTTTTGAGTACCTTGCTCAAGGGTACAATGGCAGTGCCCCACCTGGGGATTGAACCTGCAACCTCTAAGTTACAAGCCCAGCTCCCTAACCATTACACTACACTGCCTGCCTTGTACTCTGCCACCAGCGCATGCACAAGGAGAACTGCGGTCCTCCAATACACTGCCAATATTTCCCACATTAAAATCCACAGATCAGCCTCGGATAGTGTAGCGGTCTAAGCATTCGCTTTGCAAGTGTGAGCTGCCTATTACAGCCGCGGTTCGAAAACCTGACTGCGCCAGACCAGCCCTGGCCGAGAGCCCCAGTCGAGGGTGGCGATTGGCTGTCCGCTCCGTGGGGAGGGGGAGCCAAGAAGCGCGAAAGGCGTCCCTGTTCGGGAGAAACTGGCTTGCCTCCGAGGACGAGTGGCGGGCTCGTGGGGGAGGGTAAATTGAAATAATTAGAGGCTACCAAGTTGGGAGAAAAATTGGAAAAAGTAAAAGTTTAAAATGAAAATTTTATTCAAATTAAATTAAATTTTAATTAAATTAAAAGTAACGCCCCTGCAGGTTTCGGACCACGGCCACAGTGGAAAACCTGGCCCCCTATTTTTCATTTTTTGACAAAAAGCTGTGAGCATTAGTTCCATGGTTTATGTTGCGATGTGTAATAAGATCTGATCTTCCGATCGTCTGCACAAAACCGTCAGACTCCACTGTGTGATGCATGTATATTCATTAGAGGAGGTCACTGTGTTAAAAACACACAATGTTATTGTACAGTGTCCTGGTCTTGTCTTTCTGATTCATTTTTTTAATTAACGATGTCGTTTTTCATGTTATTTATAGTTTCTAATTTTTCCCCGTTTTTCTCCCAATTTGGTTGCCAGTCATCCCCTCTATTTATCTCCTCCCCCACGAGTCCGCCGCCCGTCCTCTGGGTAACGAGCCAATTTTTCCGGGCCGGTAGATCCGCCTCCTCCAAGACGGAACCAGACCACGGACGCCCTTCCTGCTCCTCGATGGACTCGAGCCGACCCCCCCTCCCCCTGGGGCTGTACTGATCAGGGCTGACGACCAGGGCCAGTCTGGTAGAGACGGGTTTGGAACCGCGTCCCTAAAGAGACAGCGCACACCGTATCGGACCAGCCAAGATATGGTTAGACCGCTACGCTATCCGCCGCCCCTTAGATATGTTTTTGATTGAATGCAGAACCGCATTCCTGCTTTTGAGAACAGCCATTCTGTCTGAGGTGCAGATATATTATGTATGTTTTTGACCATTAAGAGAGAGTGATATCCATTGGTTGAATTGAACATCCCAACCTTTAATGCGTGGTTCCCTGTGGCTCAGTAGGTAGAGCATGGCGTTGGTAATGCTTAGGTTGTGGGTTTGATTCCCTTTGGGGCCACATATACTGAAAAATGTATGCATTCACTACTGTAAGTCGCTTTGGATAAAAGCGTCTGCTAAATGGCATATGTTATATTATATTATTAATGCCAAAAAAAGGAACACGCTGTCGTTTTGTGCAGGACTGCCCTTGAAGTAGGACACCTATGATTGCGTAACTTCTGAAAGGAAATTCTGATTCGTGTGATCATGAGGGATAATATTACTTTATAATATTGTATAATATACACAGCACATTTAGGTTTTGTTGTCAATCATTGTACCTTCAAGGGTAGCATTGGAAATTCAAGCTGCGTCTTTGGCAAGTGTCGGTGTGGGCTGGGAGTCAAACCTCTAACCATCCTCGTCATTAGTAGGTGGTTAGATGACATCCCTATGCATATGTAAACACCCGATGGCTTTACACCAGGTATGATTTGCAGTGAGTCTACAGTACATGACATTACAGGCATTTAGCAGACAGTTTATATTTATTTTACATCCAATCCATTTATACAGCTGGATATTAACTGAAGCAATTCAGGTTAAGTACCTTTAGCTCAAGGGTACAACGGCAGTGTCCCACCTGGGGATTGAACCTGCAACCTTAATGTTACAAGCCCAGTTCCCTAACCATTATACCACACTGCCTGCCTATGTAAAAAGAGTGTGTTGGATAATACAGACTATGTTAAAAGTTGTGCTGTAGGTTCGAACTAGGCCACAATTTGAGCTGCCACTGGAAAATGTCTGTTTTGAAAACAAGGTACTGTAATAATATGTGTGTAATATCATTTGATATTTCACAGAATTAGCGGTCTAGATCTGTGCACAAAAAAATAATAATCTAAAGTTTAGCAATTTAGATAACAAAAACAAAATTGGAGACAAATTATGGCTTTGTGTCCCCAAGGGGCAGATGCGATTTTAATTTGTTGTGAGAAGTAATTCGGCTTTTCTGTGTTCTGTTTTCTCTTCTGACAATGGGGGGTTTTGTTTTGCTGCCTCAGTTTAAATATTCAGTGCACAAAATGACGTAAACATGAGAGAAATTGTGGTTTTCATGCGTGATCCATTATCATCTCATCACAGGTGAAATTGTTCCATCTGCAGTTGTTTGAAAGCTACACTGCACGTTGACTAAATCAGCCTCGGACTGAACCTTAGTCACTGGAGTGTAGCTTCTGCGAACATGTGTTGCTCTTTGACTGCCCGGAAGAGACTTGGTGTAACTGGAAATCAGGGCTGGACAAAGTACACAAACCCTTTACTTGAGTAAATATACAGATACCCTAATAAAATAAAGTCCTACATTTAACCCCATTTGCCTTTGAAATGTAGCGGGAGTGAAAGTAAAAGTAAAAGTAGAAATTCAAATACTTAAATAAGCACAGATACTTGAAAAATGTACTTAAGTACAGTAATTTACTTAAGTAATGTAAATGTACTTTGTTATGGTCCACCACTGCAGTCTCCATATTTCCTACAGAAAATCTGGACCATTCAAGATCATTCTAGATTCTCCTCTGTGTGGAAGCCTTAAACACTTACCTCAGCCACTGTCGCAGGCCTGTGGATTATCTCTGACTGTTTGGCCGAACGCATTCGCCATTCGTCTCTACAAGACAAGCGATAACTAGGATGCATTGTGCCCATATAAAATCTGTTGGTAAGCCACAGAAAAGCACCATCTCTATATTCAGTGAGATGTTTTATTTATTTATTTGACAGGGACAGTACACAGCTTCTTAGCTGTCCCAGAGTTAGCTATAAAGCTCATTTACATCTGTAGTCCCCTGGGCAGGAAACAGAGAAAAACATCTCTTAAGAAAATGAACACTGTAGTACAAAAACACAATGACAAGAAAATACATGTGATACATTCAATATTCAACAACAAGAAGATTTCACAACATTAAGACACTGAGTTTGCGTTGGATGCATAACGATTACATGATTGGGTTGATTTTAGCCATGATTTCATCTTGGATTTAAAATCATTAAAGTTGCAGCACTCTCTTATATAAGTCGGTACTGAGTTCCAAAAATGTGTTGCTCTAATAACATTACGTTGTAGTCAGGGTAGGTATTCTGGCTGTGTATGAAATTGGAGAGCAGGATGAATGTTTATGGGGTCTATCCTGAGAAAGAGAAAGACACACATTTATTTGTATAGCCCGTTTCATACAACAAGTGCAACTCAAAGTGCTTTACACAAAATCATTAAAAAAAGGAAGAGAAGAGAAAATACAGAAAAGTATTAGAAAGGGAAAAAGGGATTCTTCTAAAAGCGATATAAAATGTTTAAAATAAACATTCGTCAGCATAGGGCTTGCCTAGCCAGGGCTCTTGGGACAGCCGTGTGGGCGACGGTGGACGGGGAGCTTGGGCGCGCAGGGGCGCCAGCGCTCTCGGCCGAGCTATTCTGTTTCTGTTTACTTCCTCCGACAAGAAAACAATCGTTTTGTGCCAGAAACAGGATAAACAGGTTTTCTGTGCTTAAAAACACTTCTACGAAAAGTCCTATTTAGGGGGCTTGGTTTTTGATCAGAATATCTGTGTGATTCCTAACACGTCCTGTGTTCAACTGATTGGTTGTGCATGGCAGAAAATATTACCCCAGTGCATGTATGCCTTTAAGAAGTTTTTCCCCTCTTTCAAAGGAAATTTGACTGGTGAGATGACTTCATCTGCTGCTCCTTTTGAAATGGGTCTTTCTTAGTTCTTCATCTTCGGTGGATCATAATATATGTATATACTGTATATATATACATGCTATTTACCAGACGCTTTTATCCAAAGTGACTTGTGAATGCAAACATTTTTCAGTATATGGGGTCCCCAGTGGGAATCAAACCCACAACCTAAGCGTTGTCAGCGCCACGCTCTACCTACTGAGCCACACAGAACCACGCTCTACCTACTGAGGGACACAGAACCACACTCTACCTACTGAGCCACACAGAACCACGCTCTACCTACTGAGCCACACAGAACCACGCTCTACCTACTGAGACACACAGAACCACGCTCTACCTACTGAGACACACAGAACCACACTGTACCTACTGAGCCACACAGAACCATGCTCTACCTACTGAGCCACACAGAACCACGCTCTACCTACTGAGCCACACAGAACCACACTCTACCTACTGAGACACACAGAACCACGCTCTACCTACTGTGACACACAGAACCACGCTGTACCTACTGAGCCACACAGAACCACACTCTACCCACTGAACCACACAGAACCACGCTCTACCTACTGAGCCACACAGAACCACGCTCTACCTACTGAGACACACAGAACCACGCTCTACCTACTGAGCCACACAGAACCACGCTCTACCTACTGAGACACACAGAACCACACTCTACCTACTGAGCCACAGATCACAATGTTCATTATTATTCAAAAACCGTCAACAGCAGAAGACCTGGGAATGTAACCTGTAAACCAGTCTGCTGTAGGTTTTAATCCCAGGTGTGACACCGCAGTCGTACCCTTGAGCAAGGCAACAAATCTGAATTGTTCAGTAAAATAAATCCAGCTTCTGCAAATGGCAGCAAGCAAATCTGCAGTGTGATATGGTTTATGATTTCACTGCACAGTTTATTACATTAACTGGCAGGAACTGTGAACTGGTTTGACGTGTGCTGTTGTTGTAATGATGATAATGCATCAAGTCCAAATAAGATGATGATGACGATAAGTGATTGTGTGTTCAGTTTTAAGCCCCGTCTGTCTTCCACGGTCTGAGCAGACAGTCTGGCAAAAACAACATTGGTACGTTCCCGTAAGAGCCACACACTGAACGACTGCATCTTGGACTAAGGATGTATTTTTATAATATGGACATTCTGTTGGGCAAAGGAAACAAGACAGACTCTTGGATTATTCACAGAACGTGGACAGAGAACAATGTGTTTAACAGTTTGTCACACGCTACGTGACAAACCCTGGATGGGAACAGAGCAGCCAGGAGACGGAGTGGAGTTTGTCGGTCTATGGACCGGATTTTTATTTATTTTTTCTTGTTTCTCCCCCCAGACATGGGGAAGAGACAGTGGGAGTAGCAGGTTAACATATAACAAAGACAAACATAAACACAACCACATAATCTTCACCCTACTCGCCGCGAAGCTTTCGGGTAAAAACAACAAACTAAAATAACAAACTAAAATAATCCAAACTTACGGGACACCGTACGGGACTTACGGGAACTTACGGGACTCTTCCTCCGGAGTTCCCCTGGAACCTCCGCAGCCACACACATATCCAGTGACCTTTCAAGTGCTTCCCACCCATGCATACTGAGACACTCGAGCTTTGCAGTTCGAGTTCTCTTTCCCATTCATACAGAGACACTCGCCACTCCCCACAGTGAGAGTTCTGGCAACCAGCCCCAAGACACCCAATCAGCCAATTGACTTCCATATCAATTAACTGATCGACACCAATTAAATAATTAAATAATAATTAAACCAATTATGGCCTTTGGAGCAACCTTCTGGGCCACGGTTTACTCTCACACCCTGTGAGAGTGCCAAACCTGCCCCCGGAAAGTCTACCTGCTCCAAAGGCCTCCACAACATGTAAAGACACAGACAACCATGCCACTCCCACGTGGCCGAGACCGACGTCCTCCACACAATTCTTTCCTGTAAAGGGCTCCACTTTTCTTTCTTCAGTGTGTCTAAGTAAGAGAAGCACAAGTCTGGCTGAGTGAATGTTGATGCGGAGGTTGCCCCTACCCTGTGTGTTTGTAGGAGAGGCACCGTTTTCAGGGAACACCATGACAACGCTCTGAGAGATGACACGCACGTCGATCGAGTGACAGGGATCAACAAATGAAAGTGAATCCTTTGTGTGCGATGGGAGTGTGGCTCTGTGTGGCTCAGTAGGTAGAGAATGGTTCTGTGTGTCTCAGCAGGTAGAGCGTGGCGTTGGCAACGCTTATGTAGTGGGTTCGATTCCCACTGGGACCACATGTACTGAAAAATGTATGCATTCAGTACTGTAAGTCGCTTTGGATAAAAGCGTCTGCTAAATGGCATATGCTGTATAGTACATATATTATATTAAGTGTCCAAACAACGGCAGGAAAAGTTGGGCCTCATCTAAGATTTAGAACGTAGGCAATCATCTTGTTTATCGGTGGACTTAATTCGCCTCAATAATACACTGTGACATGTGCCGTGATTATCCGAGAATAGTTTTTGTGCGCTCTCTCTCTCGTGTAAATGTTTCTTTTGCAACTTCGCCCGCCTTCTCTTAGGGCGATACCACGTCTGTGGCGACGCTGTTCTGGAGCGACCGTGTGGTTGCTAAGGCGGGATGACAACAATGATTCCGTGATGCTTTTGTCGCAGCCCGTTTCCTGTCCTCCAGGGGGCGGGGCGGGGAGGAGTTTGCTGTTGATCCTCGATCTCTGCCTGTCCACCCATCATAAATTAAATTCTTTGATCTGGTCCGAAGCTTTCCAGGTTGAGAAGAAAAAAAAAAAGAGTTAGCCGACAACAAAAGATCAAACTGTCGGCACAATGGGCCTACTGTTTACCAAGCCCTCTGAGCCCGTGATGCCGACCCATTCAGTGCTAAGATAGATGTCAGACACATAGATAGTTTGCGGAAAAAATCAATCCCTCTTTTTTTTGGTTTACATTTACAGACGTCTGTGACTCGCCCGTGGTATATCCGTATTATATTTTTGTTCCGAATTTTCAAATTGAGTAGCCTACATTCAACTCTGAAGGTAACCCGAATGTGGTTTCCTTCCACCTGAAGGGGCTGTGGACGCGCACGACTTTGATTTGAGTTTATTTTAGCGAGCGGCGCTCAAACAATGCCTCTCTCCTGCGCGCAGACCACAGGCCGGCCCCAGGTGTGCAGCGGCTCCTCCGTATGGCGTGCGCTCTTTTCAGACGACAGCTGCGTGCCCACAATGGCCCTGCTAGAAAACATCCACACGCATTCCTCTGCAGGTACTGTACAGCTGTCTCCTCCACTGCAGCCCTACTCCACATGCCAACGAGTTAACGTGGAGTTTCAATGGGGCCTGGCAAAGCAGGAAATGGGAGCTATCGTAGAGAGCTTTTGTGACAGTACCAGTTAATAAGATATGTTATTTATGTATATATATATTATATCTTTAAAAAAAAAAAAAAATTACTTTGTATTCCTGCTGTATTGTGTGTTTTATGTGTTACTGTGTAACCTCTGCTGCCATTCTTGGCCAGGTCTCCCTTGGAGAAGAGATTTTGAATCTCAATGGGGCTTCTTGGTCAAATAAAGGCTAAATAAAAAATAAAAAAATAAAAAAATATATATGTGTATATATATATATATACATTTTCATTGTATAAATATTATGCATTATTATATTATATTTATATTATAGTGTATGTATGTATATATATATATACTGTATATATATATATATATATATATATATATATATATATACACACAGTGTATTTAGAAATTACTGCTAGGTATTTTTAGAAATTAAAAATGAGAATTTCCTATTTATGTTTTATTTTGAGAAATATTATATATAATATTTAACCAATTATAATTGGTTTCTGTTATGTTTTTAAGGGGTGGTGTGGGTAAAGTACCGATAGGCCACAGTGATGAACAGTAACAGTGTATTGTAATGGTTTAAAGAGGTTTAAACAAATCTCATCAGTTATGCAGAGTGGTAGGTGTGAAGCTGACCACAAAGTGAGGCTGACCACAAAGGGCTTCACCTCGTTTGTGCAACAAGATTGAGCAAGAGCCTCTCCCGGGTGGTGTAGCAGTTACAACATTCGACACCGGCCACTGCGACCGGGGTTAGATTCCACCGGCTGCGCCAGTATCGGCTCTGGCCGGGAGTGCCACTAGGGGGCGGCAATTGGCTGTCTGCCCCAGGAAGGGGGGAGGGAAGCCCATACAAGCTCGCTGCGTATAGGAGTGGCTCTGTGTGTATACCGGCTTGGCAGGTCACCGTATCGAAGGAGGCTCGGTATCAGGACTACGGCAGCGAACGTATAAGATTTATGAGGGAGGGGATAATTGATGTGAAAAGGGAGGGTATGATTGGATACTAAAAATGGAGGGAAAACGGGGAGGAAAACAGCAGAAAGAGAAAGTAGAAAGAAAAGAGTAAACCAGGTTCAAATCAGTCACAAATGTTTTTGTGTACTACTTCGCGTTCAATCTGCGATTTGTAACAGAAACATTGTAACAGAGACGTTGTATACAAGCGCAACAGACAGGCAGATGTTTCGGGTTTAAGGAAACAGCCATGACTTTCATCCTCACGCCAGACGGCCAATAGAAGCAACAGCGATGGAAGGGCACTCAGGTCTTTTCCACGAAAAAGACGAGACGTTGTATTCCTGGCACGTCCCCCAACCGCACATGTTGTCTGGGTTCAAATATGCATCTTCTCAGAATGAAATCCAGTCCCACCCCTGTCCCCTCATCCCTGCTCTCTTTGTAAGCATGTAAGCTGCCATATTGTTTAGTGATTCCATCACCCGGTTTACCTTCAACGTTACATGATTGTCTGATATGAACTATGATTGTTCCTACCATGTATTAATGCACATCTTGTAAGTCGCTCTGGATAAGAGCGTCTGCTAAATGCCTAAAATGTAAAATGTGATGTAAAATGTTGTTTGTGTAAAAGTGTGTGCAATGTGATGTTTGCCCCTTTAAACTGCATTTGAATGTTAGTTACATTAATTGTCAATAGGTCATGTTAATAGAGTTATAATAATAATAATAACCTTTATTTTATATAGCATGATTCATATCAGATATCTCAAGGCGCTGAAGACAGTAGATACAGAATCAAAGTTACAGGAATAGTCACAATAAATAAAAACATTTCAAGGAGAGATAAGAGATACAAGAAAAAAATCCAAACAGCATGAGGCACATAGCAAAATGTTAAAACATTTTTTTACAAATGCGCTGTATAAACACCACAAGTGCTGCACACACTGAGAAGGGTGTGTGTGTGACCCCATCCTCTCCTGACTGGGATGGGAAAGTATGGAGCAGTGATGGGAGAAGCTTACAAATACGATTAGGCATTTCAGACTGGAAGACAGTGGAAAAGGTCGAAGAATTAATATATATTACAAAATAATTTGGTGTAAATTTTCCATTCTGCCAAAAATACAATTTAATTCTGGTATATTACTGTCCCCTTTACCAATATATATCTTTGTGGATTATATAGTTTTTTTTGTGCCATGAATCAAATCACACATCATAGATATGGGAAAGGAAGGAAGGCCAAGTCAAAATACCTCCTTCTGCGAAATTTATTTATTTAAAATGGTCATTTTTAGGATGTTATAATCTTGATGTTTCAAACTGAATATTGGGGAAACAGATAAATAATTTGAGCCCAATTTATGCAGGGGAGTTTCTCGTGAACTTTAGTTATTGGTTTAGCCGTCTAGTGAGACAGAATACGAACCGTGGATTATGGGAAAGCAGAGAGGACATGTAGTGAGTAACTATTTGTTTTCTTTTCCTTCAGGAGCTCTTACCTAACTGGGTGACTTACTTACACTTAGTTCCTCCCGTTCCTGCTGGAACATTGGGCGACGAGTCCCCTCCATCTGCACCGGTCACTGGCGACCCTCCGTGCACCATGCCAGCTGACACCCATCTCATTTAGGTCTTCCTTAAACGTGTGTCTCCACGTCTTCTTGGGTGGAGTTGGGTGAATTGGGTGGAGTACGAGGTATTTGCGACATTTTTTGCTTTGTCTGTGAAAAAGCTTCTGGATGTTTTACGCCACTTTGGTGGGATTTGGAAGACGATGGAATGGTGATGCAGAGCGAATGACGTTACCTTACAGACTTCTGTTGTAAGGGGGAAAAGCCCATTTTGGGGCATTTCTATTTAAAATTCTGTTAATATATACGCCGTTCAGCAGACGCTTTTATCCAAAGTGACTTACAGTAGTGAATGCATACATTTTCAGTATATGTGGTCCCAATGGGAATCGAACCCACAACCTAAGCGTTGTCAACACCATGGTCTACCTACTGAGCCACACAGAACCACACTCTACCAACTGAGCCACACAGAACCACACTCTACCTACTGAGACACACAGAGCCACGCTCTACCTACTGAGACACACAGAACCATGCTCTACCTACTGAGCCACACAGAACCATGCTCTACCTACTGAGACACACAGAACCACGCTCTACCTACTGAGACACACAGAGCCACACTCTACCTACTGAGCCTCACATAACCACGCTCTACCTACTGAGAGACACACAACCACGCTCTACCTACTGAGACACACAGAACCACGCTCTACCTACTGAGACACACAGAACCACGCTCTACCTGACTGAGACACACAGAACCACGCTCTGACCTACTGAGCCACACAGAACCACGCTCTACCTACTGAGACACACAGAACCACGCTCTACCTACTGAGACACACAGAACCACAATTCTGTTAATTCTGTTAAATTAATTCTGTGCAGAAAGTAGCGGTGCCGAGATCTGCAACAGAAACAAGCGTTGGCCATTAAACACATTTCCCTGTCGAAATTACCCCCGGCATTGTAATTGATGTAAGATGTCTCCGGTATCATTTTGGGCAGTGCGTGACCTTTTCCATTTTCACCACGTCGTTAGCGGCTCGCGGGCTCGGCTCTGGAACTAATTGCACATCTGTGTCCAGCGGCAGAGCCGGGTCGCTCCGCCCGGGTAATGAGACGCGTTTCGGACCCGTGATTTCCTCCGTGCACCTGCGCCTCTCTCCTGCCCGCAGGACCTCACGTTACACCGGCGAGGCACACGGCGGAGCGCGCAGGGCACGGTAGCGGGAGGGAGTTTGCTGTCGCCGGTTTATTTGAGTTTCCCAGCAGGAGGGAATTCCACAGCGAGCGCTTTTCACTCCGCTACGCCTCAGCGCTCTGCGACATCTGGCAGGGCCTTTCAGAGAAAATTAATATCTGATAAAATAGTTACAGTAATGGAGCGCGGGGGCGGGGGGGGGGGGGGTACATTTTAATAAAGGAGTCTCCTGTGACTCATCACAGCACTGTTAGTTTTGTCACGAACGCCATCCCGTTGAAACGTCCCGCGATGCTCTCTCTCCTCTCTCTCTCTCTCTCGTCCTACGGAATGTGCAACAAGATAAAAGATTTGACAAAAGAGAGGTCTTGAGACCGACCGGGAAAATATCCCATCTGACCAGTTGGAATTCCCCTCTGGTTCCTGGAAAAAAAAAGTGTATTTTTATTTTCTAAAGAAAAGGTGATTCCATTGGCCATGTGTCACAGTGACTTTGCTCGAAGTCTATGTGGAGATACTGTTCAAAGCAGGCGAGACAAAGGGTGACTGTGTGGGCTCGTCACAAACGCACATACTGTTTCACTCTGGCACCAGTGGAAACTTGTTATTTTATTATCCTGTTTTAATCCCTTTATTGTGGACCCGGATGCCAATATCCGTGGAGAGTGTAACACTGTCCCCGCCAGAAAGCAAGTATGATCCGAACATTTCCCTTATGCGTGTATATTCACACGACACACGATCACTATTGCTGCTGTCATCATTACGAGCATCATTTCATGAATTCTTCATTTTCTTTGTCAAATTTTCCCTATTTTTCACCCAATTTAGTGGCCAATTATACCCTCTATTCGATTCGCCCTCCCCCACGAACCCGCTGCCCGTCACTACCCGTCTCTACGGGGCAAGCTAATTCCCCCGAGCCGGAACTCGCCCACCTACTTTCTAGAGGTACCCTTCATGCCTCTTGGGGAGCTCGTGCTGGCTCACCCCCCCTCTGGACTGGCGCAGTCTGGTTTCTAGCCGCTGCAGTAGGCAACTTGCATTCCAGGTGAATGCTTTGACCGTTACGCCACCTGAGGCCTATGGATTCTTAATTCTAATGCAGTGAAAAGTTGGCTAACACATTCACAATAACGGCTGCCTGTGTCTGTGCTGCAGTTACAGATCCAGGGGGAAGGGGGGAGGGGGAGGGGGAGCCGGCTCGAGTTCGCCGAGGAGCAGGAAGGGCGTCCGTGGTCTTGGAGGAGGCGGATCTACCGGCTTCGAAAAATTGTCTCGTTATTCGGAGGACGGGCAACGGACTAGTGGGGGAGGGAGAATTGAGATAAATAGAGGGTATAACTGGAAACCAAACTGGGAGGAAAACGGGGGGAAAATTTGAAACTATAAATAAAAGAATAAAGGAATAAAAGAAGAGTTCCACTTCCCCAATTTTCCTTGGTTCCCCCTGCGCGCCGTGCCGAGAGTATTTCCTCCGCCGGTTGGGAGACGAGCGAGGCGGAGAGGAGAGGAGAGGAGAGGAGAGGAGACTACCGAATCTGAACCGGGAGCGGTCTGATGTTGAGCGGTATTTTTAGAACCGGCCGAGGATGACAAGATTTCCTCCCCAACCAAAATAAAGCCGGCGACGACAATGGTGGCATTGTCCCACCTGTCTGGCGGGGGCGAACACCATCGCCCAGCAATGCCATTGTTTTACCGCGTAACATTACCTGCCACGTTCGCACAATGGAAGCGCCTCATGTGCTTTTTTGTAAGCTAATACACAAACGCATCTTTTGATGCTATTAAGTCACCTCGGCCCATGTTGGGGTTGGTGTTCTGGTGCGTGCACACAGGGAGAGGGAAAAACAGAAACCCGAAAGGGTTCGAGGACAGCATTCCTGAGAACAGAGGGGGGGAGAAACACCTATTGTAAAGTAAACGATACATGTCTCATGAAACGGACTGACAAAGTGCCAAGTGCTGTAATCATAGGTGTCCCTACTTAGAAATCTATATGCTGCTATTAAGATTTCATGGCAAGGGAGGTATGATGGGGTGTTTTTGTGCGTTTGCCAAATGTAAGAGAGAGCGCTGTTATTGTGCCTCTTCGTTTCGAGACACCCCTACGCCCCCACCCACCCCTGAAACTTAAGTACCCCCCCTGGCAAGCCTTCAGCTGCAAGAACTCAGCGCATAAAGACCGCGCGCCGCCAGGATCGCTATCGGGAGAAAGACATTTCGCTTCGACGACGATGGCGAATAGTGCGCGTGAAGGAGGGAGGAGGACGCGATCCCTGCTGAAACACAATGACCGAAATCAAGACCACGCTCTTTATTTCAACGTTAAATTCGGTCTCGTGCTCACTGAAGCGCACACGTCTCTAAACTGGGGCAATGTTAAAACACATACAGGTAACTGCCAAAATAAAGGAAGTACAGACATATTGTGTACTAATAGGCCGTTGGGTCGCCACGAGCTGCGAGAACAGCTTCAATGCGCCTTGGCACAGATCCTACAAGTGTCTGGAACTCTACTGGATGGGATGCAATACCATTCTTCTATGAGAAATTCCATCATTTGGTGTTTTGTTGATGGTGGTGGAAAACACTGTCTCAGGCACCACTCCAGAATCTCCCATAAGTGTTCAGTTGGGTTGAGATCTGGTGACTGAGACGGCCATGGCATATTGTTTACATCGTTTTCATGCTCATCAAACCATTCAGTGAGCACTCGTGCCCTGTGGATGGGGGCATCGTCATCCTGGAAGAGACCACTCCCATCAGGATAGAAATGCTTCACTACAGGATGAAGGTGATCACTCAGAATGGCTTTGTATTTACTGGCGTTTACCTTGCCCTCTAAGGGGTTGAGCGGACCTAAACCATGCCAGGCAGTTGCACCCCACACCATAACAGAGCCACCAGAACCCTCCATTTACTCGTGTTTCCTTTATTTTGTCAGTCACCTGTACCTCACACTTCAGTAAGAGTAATACAGTAGGTCACACCATTAGAAATGTACCCGACCCTTCTAAATACCTGCCCAACATTAAGACATACAACTGGAAAACAATTTTGCTGAGCATAAATATTGCTATGCCTTGTAATAATTATGTTAAAAGAATTAAGAACGGCCTCCCAGGTGGTCTAGCGGTAAGAGCGTTCGGCGCTGGCCACTGCGACCAGGGTTCGATTCCACCGGTCGCGCCAGTCGGCTCTGGCCGGGAGTGCCACTAGGGGGCGGCAATTGGCTGTCCGCCCCAGGGAGGGGGGAGGGAAGCCGATAGGAGTTCGCTGCGTATAGGAGTGGCTCTGTGTGCATACAGGAGTTACGGTGACGGCTTGGCGGGTTCCGGCTCAGAGGAGGTGGTGCCCAGCCGCATGTCACTGCCGGTATCAGGACTACGGCAGCAAACTCGTAAGATATATGAGGGAGGGGATAATTGACATGAAAAAAGAGGGTATAATTGGATACTAAAAAACAGCAGAAAGAGAAAGTGGGGAAAAAAAGAAGAGAATTAAGAACAAGAAGCTTATTAACGAGGAAGAAATACAAACGAGCGCAACACTGTATTACACCTCTTTTTTTATTCACACATTTTTACAGTTTACAAATCTGCAAACAGCGCATTCCCAAGGTTTCCTCTGCTAGCCCAACATTCGGTCACTGATGGTTTGGAAGACTTTGAAACAACGAGAGACGATTCATTTCTATATTAATTTTTAACTGACCTCCATGAACATGACCAAAAAAAATAAAAAATACAAAGAAAACATCTGTCAGTCTACATCTGTCTGTCTGCCTCTGCCTCTTCTCAATCAGCTCGACCTTTTAAATGTCCTTCAACGCTGGGACGATGCACGCCTCTGCACTCATACCAGATATAAAACTAGTTTTGACATTAGAGACATTACATGGGAAAGCCACAGTTTTGTAAAATAGGATCTCAACGCTACCAATACTGTACCGTAACTTCCCAAAGAAAATCTGTATCCAAAACGGCGTCTGTAAAAAATGTGCGTCCGTCACGACATTCGGGTTCGCTGTGCGATTACGGGATGCAGTGTCATTTCTGTCGGGGCGTTGACTTTCGCAGGAACTCTGCATTTCCGTAATTACTGGACAGTAAAAGGCAGCTGGTGTTTGTGTAAAATCGTATTTGTAGTGACTGAGCTGTAACCCAGTTAGCGAGCGCCAGTTAAATTACACGCTAGAATCCGGTGGATCTCGGGGGCTGTGGCTAATCAAAAGAAAAAAATGCAGACTATTGAAATCTCAAAGACATTCAAAAATCCTCAATATTCTTCATTTAATTAATGAATTAAAGTTGACATGGTTTTGGGAGATATGCTGGGAAACCCTCGGACATGGTGGACTCTCAGGTGGTCTCTCTGAGACGCAAACGCAGTGTGTTCCTCATTTGAGTAATGCTTCAAGCAAGTGCTACTTTTTCATTTATTTAATGTTTTTTTTACAAAAATCCGATCAATCTGTCAGTTTCCCACGAAATCCCCCCTCCCGCAAAAAAGAGTATTAAAAGAAAACACCCCCACTTGCTTACACGTTACTCACGATGAAAGAAGCCCACTGCAGTTAAACTGAATACGCCCCCCCTCTATGAAGACAATGGCAGTTACAAGATTGTATGGAACCTTTTTATTTGATCGGTTTCAGATTTTTCCTGTTTTTCCCCCAATTTAGTAGCCAATTACACCCTCTATATATTATGATTGACCCTCCCCACACGAGTCCGCTGCTCATCTCTACGAGGCAAGCTAGTTCTCCATGGGCAGTGAACTGCGCTTCCTTTGAGACGGAATTCACCCCCACCCACGTTCTGGAGTCCCGCTCGCCCTCCCTCCCCCCTCCCCCTGGGGCGGACAGCCAAATGCTGCCCCCGATCGGGGCTCCCCACCAGAGCCGGTCTGGTAGAGACGGGTTTGGAGCCGCGACCGTGATAGGCAGCTCACACTCGTACAGGACCAGCCAATACGGGTGCGTTAGACCGCTGCAATGCCGGAGGCCCTTCAGATTGTATGGAGCCTTGCTGAAGTGTTGGCCTATGGTTGTTTTCGTTCATTAGAGATCACTTAAGATCACTTAAGATCACTTAAGATCACTTAAGATCACTTAAGATCACTTAAGATCACTTAAGATCACTTAAGATCACTTAGCCACTACTGAATTTAACCTGATTTTGTTGAGGACTAAATTATGGTATGGAAGAAAACAAAAAAAACCTGTATGGCAAATACGAAAAATAATGTATGATTTATGGAAACTATGCAACTCTTTTTATTTTAATCTTTTAGAATGATAAATACAATCAGTTATTTTCCAGTATAATGAAAATATTTTCAGCCATTTTTTGATAATAATGAGCAGTTTGTGGGGGCTAAGTGGGGGGTGGTGGTGAGATCACACCTCACAGTTGGGCCTCTGCACAAACACTCAAGCCTGTACTCTTATAAAGTGGTTTTATTTTGCAAAACATTTTTAATATGCCAAAACAAAAGACTACACATGTGAACACTGGAGGGGGCGGGGTAAAAAAAATATATTGAGAAATTAAGTCATGGTTTTTAGATTTTCTGGTGGAAAATAATTATATGAAAGTAGAGCTCTTGTAAGATTCACAGTTTGGTCTTTAACTCAATGAAAAAAGGGGCTGTTTGGAATACAAAACATTCCTTTAAAATATGAACCCCCATTCCAGGTCGCTGTGGCTAATCCCACGTCCCCCTGCGCTCCTCCCCTAAATTACCAATAAAACAAACGGCATTCGATTCCCATTATAACGCGTGGGTTTTTCCGCCACTCCAAAGACATCAGCATCGAGAGAACACGCTACACAAGCTACATCAAAAACAGAGCACAGGACCTTCAGACATATTCCAAACACTTTTATAATACGAGATATACCTTTTAAATTACTTTAAAAAAATATCTGCTGTACATATGACACAAATATTTACATTTTCTTTTTTTCTTTTTTCTTCTTCTTTCTATACACTCTAAATTAATTGCAAAATATTTCTGCTATGTAACTTTGTGTGATTTTGTTATCCAGAAAACCCCTCCATGGCTTAGTGTTGTCCCTCCTGTGTTAACATTAAGACTGCGTCAGGCTTTCGATCTGAACTGAAGAAGGAGAGAGCATAAAGGGTTCGCTCCGATTTAAAATCACTCCTCACTGGAAACTCTTACACAGAATATTAGACCTTGTATTACAAAGTGTTATTACCTGGTTTTCAAACACACTTTTATTCACCCCTCAATTTAAACAGGTTATTCCTAGGATTTAAGAGCTGGAATTTTCTAAGAGCTGGAATTTTCCGACCTGCACATCAAAGTGACCGACATGGAACCAAAAGCAGTTTTGTCCGGTCCGGGGATGCAAATCTTTGCGACACCCGAGTCAAAGACGCTGGCCTCTAACCACCACACGGTCATGAAGTGAGTCCCACTTTTGATATTCTCCATTCATATTACAAACTGGGATATCAGCTGTGATCATATTTCATGAGATGGCCCAGCACTGATCCAGTGACGGCATGCACCTTGCCTCTTTAACGCTTGGGAATTTTGGCTGGCCTGAGCGGCCTCAGTATTTAAGAGAGTGACATTTGAAAGGCAAAGCTCTTGGGACACTGAAGGCAGCGTGTGTGTGGCGCTCCTTCCGCTGGTTTACAGTGTCAAACGCAGTTAGTTTCATGGGCCACTCTGAGCGCTCAGTCTGCAGACGTACTCCACAGAAAACGGAGGCTAGGCCTGTGGAAGGCTAGTCCTCTCCTACAGACAAAATAACTAGCTGCATTCAAGCCTATGAAAGAAAATTTTTCTGCAGTGGAAAACTAGTCAATGTAAAGAATGAGAGAACTAAAGTTTATCCTCGGGTCAAATTAGGCCATGTTTAAAGGACTATATTTAATTTTCCATGGATCGAGGGCCAAAAACAAGGCTTTTCAAATATCACTTTTTTTTTGTAACTGAATACTGCCTGAAAAAAATAAAGATTTCAGCCAACGACAAACGCATGCAGGTTAACATTTCAAATCCCGCTCTTTTCAAGATCGACCCGTCATAGACAGGAAATCTTGTTGGCCAACCTCAAACTAGCGATAGTTTGCCTTCGATCGTCCACTTCACTCAACACTCGCAGAATCAGATCTTCACTCTTCAAAACTGTGAATCGTTTCATTGCCATAACTCTCTCCCCCCCCCACCCTGTAATTAAGTTTACGTTAAACAGGAATGATTTCTATTCCAACTCTCACGTGGATGTGCGAGGCAGACACCGTGGCATGAAGCAGTCCTGTGTGCTAAACGTGTTAAAATCAGCTTCTCACAAGGCGCTATAAAAACGTGTCTTGTGCTCTAGAGGCCACGCGCACAAGTTTAAAAACGGCACAGTTGCATAGTCCGATCACAGCAGTCGCGCACGCGCACACACGCACGTCCGGCTTCGTGGCAGGGGAATCAGACGCTGTCAAACTTGTGTTTTAGATAGTCTTTCATCACCTTGGCGATGGGCAGCTCCTCCAGGAACGCCAGGTTCTGGAGGCCTATGCACTGTCTGATTTTTATCCTGCACAAGTCCTGCAGAGTCCGGGGCTGTCCTGGAACACAAGCAAAGTGTCGTCACACATGGGCGGCAGTGTAGTGTAATGGTTAGGGGGAGCTGGGCTTGTAACTCAGAGGTTGCAGGTTCAATTCCCAGGTGGGGGACACTGCCGTTGTACCCTTGAGCTAAAGGTACTTAACCTGAATTGCTTCAGTAAAATCTCCAGCTGTATAAATGGATTGTATGTAAAGAAATGTAAACTGTGTAAGTCGCTCTGGATAAGAGCGTCTGCTAAATGCCTAAAATGTGAATGGAATGTAGTACTCAGAAATGGAAAACAATCGCCACTCAAAAAAGGGGGCAACCTTCATGTCAATCGCTATAGGCGATAAATTACAAAAGTGATTTTAAAGATCCATTTTTTACTCCCCTTTCAAACCCAGGAATGTCTAAGTGAGCTCTAACATCACGCTGTCTTAGTCCCTTCGTTTTGGTTAAGCTGCCGTATGGAAAAAAACGTATCACTTGATAGCAAGCCATGGCAGGATTAAACGTGAATGTTTTTTCCTCTCTTGCCTGACTAGAGATCTACTTGACAGAACTGCCCTCATATGGCGTAGTTTAACTGGAACATAGTCACATAAAAACAGACACTGTGCTTCTGTAACAATATTAGGCTACACTTTATTTTAATTAGAACTGCACATGGTTCTGTGATTTTCTACATTATGCTGATGTTCCTTCTTCAACAAACACAAACAACAATGCTTCTTCCCCCTCACGATCAGTCACTTGAGTGACACAAAGTGTGTAACCAATCAACGATAAGCAGTGCTGTTAGTCCTGCCCCCAAGGTCCTGTTTGGTACGGTAACTCCCACATCTTGAACAGGCACCAAAAACCAACAACGAGAACTCTGCAGAACTGGAACCCTGGCGAATGGAAAACCCAAAGTCCCCGTTTTAGTGCCAATAAAGTACCAAAAGTTCTGGTTCTTGTTTTTTCTTGTGTAATGGAAAAGGACCCAAAGTTCAGGGGTAGGCAACCTTGGTGCTGGAGTGCCATACATGTTTCGGTTGTTCGCTCCACCCAAAGCTGAGTGTAAAAGTTAGATCGATGGCCAAGAGTCCGAGTGAAACGCTGAGCGTCTCCTGCACTCCGGTCGCCCGTGGTTACCAAGCCGAACGATTAGTCCCAGCATGCAGTTGGGCGTTCGGAGGGAGCCAGACCTCAGAAGCCCCTCTGGAGACTCCAGGAGCAGGGTGGCCTGCCCCTGTCCCAGCTCTCTCTGCGCTGCGCTATCGCTTCACGCTCTGGGACCCTGACCTCGATGAACAGACACACTGAAAGCACATCCAGGGGAAAGCCCAATCTCTCAAGGCCTCTGTACGAAACCGCGTGAAACTCCCAAACTTCCCCCGAAGCTCCAGAGCTATCTCTCAAGGCCACTCACAGCCCCTTATCTGTGGTGTGAGCTCTGTGGGGCGGGGCGAGGCGGGAAGCGAAGAGGGCTCAACGGCGGGAACTTGGCTCGGGTTCCGGGGTGGGGGAGGGGGGCGCCTGAGCACGATCCGCCTCCCCCACCACCCCAAACCGGGCCCAGCTGGAGAAAGCACAACACACGCACAGCTGTGGCAGTGTGGCCGTCTGCTCCGTCCTCTGTCTGTTCTCTCTATATCGCTGCAGCCATTTCATTCGCTTTGACTCTGCGTGCGGAACACACTGTTCAAACATGGAGCCCTGCCCCCTGCCCCCTGCCCACCCACCGTCCTGCTCCAGAGGTGTACCAATCAATCGGCTTCTGCACAACGATTACCTCATTACCCTCGGCGGGACAAACGAGTGAATGAATGAATGAATATTGGATTTATATAGCACTTTTCTTCCAAGGAACTCAAAGCGCTTTACAACAATAGGGGGGCAACTCGACTCAACCAGCACCAATGTGCAGCACCCACCTGGGTGAACATGACGGCAGCCATAGTGCGCCAGTACAAACTCACCACACATCAGATACACAGTGGAGAGGCCAGGAGGGAGGGGGGAATGAATTCCATGTATATATATATATATTGTATTGTTGTGAATTTTGCCAGGACACTGGATTAACACCCTACTCTTTCCAAAAAGCGCCATGGGATCTTTTATGAGCACAGAGAGTCAGGACCTCGGTTTTTACCCTCCCATCTGAACGACGGACATGTAGTCCCGTGGGATCGAACCCACAGCCTTGGCATTGCCAGCGCCACGCTCTACCCACTGAGCTGCGTGACTCCACAATGCGTGCGGCCCAGTGGACGGAGGATTCCGTTTCTGAAACGCAATCGATAACTGGGAGGAAACCCGACCCCCCCTCCTCCTCCGCCCCCCCGTCAGATTAGCGGGGTCTGAATGGGACGGTTTTTAACGCTGCAGTCTAAGAGCGATCCCTTTGATATGCTGATATCAAAGCGCAGTGAGAGGCAGAGGAATGCTGCCATTGTGCTTCAGGTGCTGGGGTCTCGCACACATGATCTCGTACCAGCGATCCGGCTTGGCAGAGCTCCGCTCCTCCTCCTCCTCCTCCTCCTTCCTCCTCTTACCTTACTGACTCGGTCCTTTGTGAATTTCTCATATTCCTTTTTATTTTATTTTTAAAATGTAATGATTATAAAACAGAAGTTCTTTCAAACCCAGCAGTCTATCTGCATTTTATTTAATTAAGTGGAACTTCAATTAAAACAAATTGTCCTGTTCATGTGTTCAGGGATTGAAAGAGCACTCCTAATACAGTTTGAGCGAGCCCCGTCCAGGGTTTACTAGAAACGGTTTTAGTGCGCTGGAGTGGACACAGTCTAACCTGGTTACCAGGGGTGTAACGGTACACACATTTGTACCGAACTGTTTGGTGCAGGACTTTGGGTTCGGTACGCGCTGTGAACCCAACGAATGCAATCTTGCTTTAACCACTAACGCATGTGCAGAACTTTTTTTGTGTGCAGTTGCAGCAGTATTGACGGACATTTTTTATTAATTTAAGAAAGATACGTGCCTTACTTTGTTCTGTAAATTATGGCCTATTAGCCACTGTTTACAAAGTTCATAATAAATGAAAAGCAATTTTATGTTTCGCATTTCTTTTTGCCCCGCTGTACCGAAAACGTACCGAACCATGACTTAAAAACTGAGGTATGTACGTACGTACGGTCGTATGCTGGCCACTACGACCGGGGTTCGATTCCACCAGCTGCGCCAGATTCGGCTCTGGCTGGGAGTGCCACTAGGGGGCGGCAACTGTGTACCGGAGTTACAGTGACGGCTTGGCGGGTTCCGGCTCGGAGGAGGCGGTGCCCAGCCGCATGTCACTGCCGGTATCAGGACTACGGCAGCGAGCTCTCAATATATGAGGGAGGGGGATAATTGACGTGAAAAAGGAGGGTATAATCGGATACAAAAAATGGGGAGAAAAACGCAGAAAGAGAAAATCCCACAAATCGCACCAAACAACCAACCGGCAGGAACCCAACACCACTCATGCAGTCACACTGGGGGGGAGGAAGGAAGACGATGTGACTGCACGAGTGGTGTTGGGTTCCTGCCGGTTGGTTGTTTGGTGCGATTTGTGGGATTATTTTCTCTTTCTGCGTTTTTCTCCCCATTTTTTGGGGGGAAGAAGAGGCAAACCTACTGGTGGCCTCCTGCAGGAAGTCGAGGCATGGCCGGCTGGCCTCCGACATGCTGACGGACACGGCGACCGGCGTCTGGCCCTCGTAGTTGCGCGCGTTGGCGTCGGCCCCGTAGGCGTGCAGCATGCGGGCGCAGAGCACGTCGTCGCGCAGCGCGGACAGGTGCAGCGGCGTCTGGCCGTCCTCCAGCCGGCCCAGGTTGGTGTCGGCGCCGCGCTGCAGGAACATGCGGCAGTAGGCGTGGTGGCCCTTGATGACGGCGTAGCGCAGCAGGAAGCCGTTCTGGATGTCGATGTTGGCGCAGTGGTCGAGCAGGATGCGCACGCAGCACGAGCGCTCGCGGATGATGGCCAGCTGCAGCGGCGTGGTGCCCTTGTCGCTCAGCGGGTCCACCTCGGCCTTGAACTCCAGCAGCAGGCGCACGAATGAGTCACGGCCGTAGTGCGCCGCCACGTGCAGCGGCGTCCAGCCGTCGTTGCTCTTGGCGTTGATGATGTCGCCGCGGAACTCCGACTCCAGCATCAGGCGGGCGATGCGCGCGCGGCCGTGCATGGCGGCGTAGTGCAGCGCGGTGAAGCCCCCGATCAGGTCCTTCACTGTGGGGTCGGCTGGAGGAGGGAGAGAGAGAGAGAGAGAGAGAGAGAGAGAGGAGAGAGGAGGGGAGAGAGAGAGAGAGAGGGGGGCAGGATGTGAGAGAGGGGAGAGAGAGAGGGGGCAGGATGTGAGTGAAGGGGAGAGAGAGGAGAGGGGGTAGGATGTGAGTGAAGGCGCACACACACAATAAGCCTCCTTCCCATCTCTGTGTCTCAACAGTGCAGCAAATCGGCCTCCCGGGTGGTCTAGCGATTACAATGTTCGACGCTGGGCACTGCGACCGGGGTTCCATTCCACTAGAGGGCGGCAATTGGCTGTCTGCCCCAGGGAGGGGGGAGGGAGGGAGGAGGGAGGGAAGCCGATACGAGCTTGCTGCGTACAGGAGTGGCTCTGTGTGCATACCGGAGTTACGGTGATGGCTTGGCGGGTTCCGGCTCGGAGGAGGCGGTGCCCAGCCGCATGTCACTGCCGGTATCAGGACTACGGCAGTGAGCTCGTAAGATATATGAAGGAGGGTATAATTGGATACTAAAAATGGGGAGAAAAAACTGGGTGGTGAAGCCCCCGATCAAGTCCTTCACAGTGGGGTCAGCTGGAGAGGAAGGGGACAGAGGGAGGGGGCAGGATGTGAGTGAAGGCGCACACAATACAGACCGAAACGTGTCAGGAGGCGGCAGAAGCATTAAAACAATTAGGATCAGTCAAACGGCAGGGTGTGAAGCAGAGGTCACGGGTTAAGTCCTGCTGTCTTAATTACCTCTCGACACTTCAGGATAATTAGGATTTCTTTTAGGGGGAGAGAGAGAAAGGTATTCACATCCAAGACTGCAGTAGACGCGTCATTAAAGCGAGTGAATTGTGTGGTTAAATACGGCTCGGATCATTTGGCCGATTTACTCTGTGTGATTGGGAGTGCCAGGAGACATTACGGTGGAGAAAGGGAGACGTGAGCCGTGGTGTTGGGTTTTTTAGCCGGCGCGCCAAAGGTGACTCGTAAAATTATTGCACTCTACTTCACAAGTGGCGGAGGTCTTTTTTATTCTCCCAAGCTCGTCTGCTCATTAAAAACACGTCTGCCAGCTCCGCTCCCCCATAGTTTACCTCTCCATGGGTGGATGTCTTGGAAGAGCTCGTTTTACACCAAAACAATATTTCATCATAACCACCAAAAAAAAGAACACAATTTGAAGAAAATTATTGTAATAAATGAGGCACATTTTGACATCGCAACCTTGTGAGGTTTATGTTTCCTGCACAATGGCGTTGGCATTGAGCGCACGTTGGGCCCTGTTGCCACACATTAGCCACGGCTACACTGTTTGCCAACTGTGAGAGTCAACCGTAGCGGGACAAAATTGGCTTCATCCTCTGGGGGCTAGTGTTAAAAGAACAAATAAAAAAAGAAAACATTAAATTACATTAACAATAGAAGAAAAAAAATATATATATATACACACACAGGGGCGATTCTAGGGTTTGACCTTTAGAGGGGCCATGAGAATGTGAGATGTACACATGCAAAGCACAAGCCTACATTTTAAATTAATTTACCGTTACATTCCCCAACATTTCCCCTAAATAGGGTCTAAAATTGCCACTATATATATATATATATATATAGCACATTTCATAGCAACCCTTTGTCTTGCTCCCACTGTTAATGGATTCTCAGAACACAGCTGTAGTACTTTTCCTCTCTCACTCCCATTCAGTATGAAATCACTCTTCAGCTGACGTCACACCTTTGAGGGGAGATTTCCACGTTTGCCAGTCTGAGAAGCAGACACAGTGCCAACGGCAGACCTGAATGGCCACCAGTTCAGACATGGTCAATGCTGACCCTTTTGTAACGCCACCTTAAGGTTGTCATATCTACATCACTGGCCGGAACAGAAAAGCAACAGCGTATTGCTGAAATTGTGTATGTTCATTGTTTTAAACTATGGAATTAGAAATGTTAACTATAGGGGCCTTGGGTGGTGTAACGGTCTAAGTATTCGCTCGGAATGCAGATTGCCCGCTGTAGCTGCGGCCGACTGTGCCGGCCTGGCTCTGGCCGGGACCCCGATCGGGGACGGTGATTGGCTGTAAGCCCCAGGGGGAGGGGAGGGGGGAGCCGGCACGAGCTCGCTGAGAAGTGCGAAGGGTGTCTTTAGAAAGTAGGTGGGCGAGTTCCGTCTCGGAGGAGGTGGAGAATTAGCTTGCCCCGTAGTGACAAGGGGGGCAGGGGGGATTGAAAGAAATGGAGGGTATAACGGGCTACCAAATTGGGAGGAAAATGGGGGAAAAATCTGAAACAAAACTGGGTTTTGAGGGGAGACTGCGTCAATCAGAACCGTTCCTCCCTGAAGCGCTTGGCAATCAATCTGATACTCAGCATATTAGAACTGGAGCAACACCCTTATTTAAATCAACCAAAGTGGTAAATTATTACACATTCACACGCTGCTACCGAACCATTTCAGTTCCTGTATCTGTTCTGTAGGCAATGTAGGACCAGTGTCATGTAGTCACAGATACAATCACACAACCACAAGATTAACCATGCCAGGCCTTGGATTGAGAAACCTTGGGCCTAATGGTGAAATATGGCATCAATCAAAATTAGCGTCCCCAGTGAAACAGCCCTGATACATGTGCCCTCTAGCTTCTACACTTGGCTCATACACCAAACGATTTCAAAGCAGGAACCGGTTATTTAAATGGACTAGTAGACTACACATTTACATTTAGATTAAGTATTTTTAATTGTATAAATCCACAAGGTTTAAATGTAAGGATCAAGTGAACTGTATAATAAACGACACAATCTGTCAGCTTTGTGCTTGTGGGCCACTCTGGTGGGGGTCTGCTGCCCCCTTCTGGTAAAAGCGAAAAACAAGCACTTCTGATCCAACAGCAGTGCAACAGAGGCGATATTCAGATATGAACTACGGCACAAAGTGAGCACAAATCAGACCCTGACAATTTTCCTCCATTTTAATACGCTAGGTTATTCCATTCACCGATCCGCCATAAACACCACCTCTGGGGCCTCTGATAGCGCAGCGGTGTAACGCACCCATATTGGCTGGTTCTTGTGAGCTGCCTATCACGGTCGCGGTTCAAAACCCGACTGTACCAGCCCGGCCCTGGTGGGGAGCCCCAATTGGTGGCGGCATTTGGCTGTCCGCCCCAGGGGGAGGGTGAGCCGGCACGAGTTCGCAGAGAAGCGCGTAAGGGTGTCTCCAGAACGTGGGTGGGAGGAAGCGGAGTTAGCTGCCTTCGGAGAATTAGCTTGCCTCGTAGAGACGAGCGGCGGACTCGTGTGGGGAGGGCAAATCTACCAAAATAAAGCAAAATAAACAGAGGGCATAATTGACCACTAAATTGGGAGAACAAACGGGAACAAATCAGAAACAAATAAAAATTGTTTTTTGCCGTGTCTACAAAATGTCTAACCGTGACCGTGATAGGCAGCTCACGCTCATAAACGGGTGCGCTAGACTGCTGCGCTATCAGGGGGCCCCGCATCGCAGACTAAAAGCTCCGTCCCGTCCGCACCTCCGTGCTCCAGGAAGACCCGGACGCAGCGCTCCTTCCCGCGGGCCGCGGAGAAGTGCAGCAGGGTCCAGCCGTTGGCGTCGCGGATGTTGGGGGAGTAGCCCCGCTCCAGCATCTTGCGCACCGTGTGGACATCGCCGGCGGCAACCGCCGCCTGGATCTGCAGCTCCTCCTGCAGCTCTGGGTTCCTTCGACAGTGGTGGTGCAGCATCCTGTCACATCTCGTTAGGCGTCGCTCACCCAGACCTGTCTTCTGATGGGGGGGGGAGAGAGAGAGAGGGGGCATCGATGAAGCTTAACGTTAGCACGTGCATCGTCACCGTTAACTGTGACAGCTTTGAGATGCATAACGTGCCATTGAGCAGACGCTTTTATCCAAAGCGACTTACGGTGGTGAATGCGTATTTTTTAGTACGTGTGGTCCCACACAAGTGCTGTCATCGCCGCGCTCTACCTACTGAGCCACGCAGAACCACATGCGTGCCATCACTATTAGCTGTGACAGTTTTGAGATGCATAAACTTGAGTGGTTCTGTGTGTCTCAGTAGGTAGAGCGTGGTTCTGTGTGTCTCAGTAGGTAGAGCGTGGTTCTGTGTGGCTCAGTAGGTAGAGCGTGGTTCTGTGTGGCTCAGTAGGTAGAGCGTGGTTCTGTGTGGCTCAGTAGGTAGAGCATGGTTCTGTGTGTCTCAGTAGGTAGAGCGTGGTTCTGTGTGGCTCAGTAGGTAGAGTGTGGTTCTGTGTGGCTCAGTAGGTAGAGCATGGTTCTGTGTGGCTCAGTAGGTAGAGTGTGGTTCTGTGTGTCTCAGTAGGTAGAGTGTGGTTCTGTGTGTCTCAGTAGGTAGAGCGTGGTTCTGTGTGGCTCAGTAGGTAGAGCGTAGTTCTGTGTGGCTCAGTAGGTAGAGCGTGGTTCTGTGTGGCTCAGTAGGTAGAGCGCTTTGGATAAAAGCGTCTGCTAAATGGCATATATATATATATATATAAAACTTACAACATCCAAATTGGGCTCGTCTGTAGATGGGGAATTCAAACATATTAGCCCGCACTTTTTTTACTTGTTAACTTTTTACTAAAATTCTGACAATTCTGTTTAAATTTTCGCTCAAAAAACCTTCCACGTTTGTATTCACCAATCATTTCTTAATGCAAATATAGTCTGCAGGTGATATGGACACTGTTTACTTAAGACTATTCTAACAAAGGCACCACTGACAAATGTAAACATTGTAGAATGTACATATTCAATGAGCCTACGTACTGCAGATACAAAATACAAATACAGCTGAGATGAAAACTTTATTATTTCAGATAATAGTTCTGAAAGAAAAAGAGGTTACCTTAAATCTGCATCTTTGACACGTGTCACACTTCTGAACACACACGTAACAGCACTACGGCCAGAAATGAGCATCACTGCCACAAAAGTCACAAAATAATCTGGGAGGGGAAACATCAGAGGAACAATATGTCTGGGTTATAAAACCAGTGCACCAAGTGTAAGAAAGTGCTCTTCTCTGTAACTCATTACACCAGTGTAGCACACAGACACAATAACACAATGGTTCTGTGTAGCTCAGTTGGTCGAGCACAGCGTTGGCAACGCTTAGGTTGTGGGTTCAATTCCCACTTGGGACCACATATACTGAAAAATGTATGCATTCACTACTGTAAGTCGCTTTGGATAAAAGCGTCTGCTAAATAGCATATATTATTATTATTAATAGCCACCAGCTGCAGAAGCAAACCCCATAACTTGACTTCTGAGGGTAGGGTTAAGCTAGCTATAAGAGTTCTATGACAGAAACACTAGCACATACTAAATACTTAGTATATCCAGACAAACGCCTTCTCTGGGCTTAATTTGATCTTTACAGAGAGGTTAAAATCAATATTAAGCAACAACTGTTATTGTGAAATGACAATACATATAGCAAACAATGACCCGTGTTTTTTAACCAAATAACCCCACGGGCCTTTTAAAAGATGCACAAAGTCATTGTTGACGTGACAACTTTGTAAATGAGTATGTTAACACACTTGGCAACAGACTGGATTATACAGCCACCCATGACACTTCCCGTTATTTTTTATCCACGGTATATGGCGCATATACATCTCGTTTTGTGAGAATTACTGACCCAATGTTGGCTACCATATTTACTACAGTGCACCAAAAATACATGGCATTGCAAAATGACTGGACCTGCAACATGAGTCCAACTAATGATCAATAGTTTAAAAATCTACGAAAGCTAAAAAAAATCAATTCACTGCAAATGTGTCACTTATCACATATCGCATTTATCGCATAATTTCTGCGCGTTGATACTATGAACTGATAAAGATCTGTTGTGGTCAAAGTGAGACGGGCTGTGAAGCTCTTGTCAGATAACACCAGCTACTGGACACTGTCTTGCTAACGTTAATGCAGAAACCAGTGACTGATCCCAAGAGCTGTAGCGGGGCAGCTCGCAAAGCTAAAGGACTGGAGCACGCTAGCCTGCAAGGAGCTCGCCACAGAATAAATCATTCAAACAAACAGCATTTTGTGTTTATGAATGGCAACAGAACTCGCTAGCTTAGCTTCCAGTTACCTAGCTACGCTGCTCTTCGCAGACTTATTGTCGCTGCCAAGCTAGTCCTGCTACCCATATTACCCACAGATAACTTAGCGAGACCCGTTAGAGGGGCTACTTTTATTTACACACAATATTAAAGTGTTTGCATTTCCACGAGCACTTGGCTACACAAATGTCCCTGTGCCTAAAGGAGCTCTTTCACACTGAAGCTGTCGTTCGTGTGGCTAGCGGGCTAGCTAATGCTAGCTAAGAACAATAGAGTGTTACACTTATAGACTCACCCCCCGGTCCCACTTCTTAACAGACTTCCGTTCACACGGTCTACATTCTTTACATTAGATCCACACATTCAACCGGATCGCCATTGTGGTTGTAAACATGCCAGACACCGGGGTGTAAAAAAGAAAAGAATAAGATAATTCAAAAAATAGCAAGTGAAGCTGAATTTGGGCTAGGCGGGTTGGCTAAGCTAGCTGGCGTTTCACTTAGACCCAGTAAACGTTAGCAAAGCTAGCTACGCTAATGACTGCACGCCGAGTTTCCAAACAAAACAAAACGGTGTCGCCGTGCATGCAAGCGTAACTTCTGTGCAGCATCTAAACTCGCTATTTTGTTGATAGAAAAACTAGCGAAGTTCATTAAAAATGGATTCAATTATGTATACTTTGCGAAGCCATAGCGAGGGGTTACTGGGAAGGCACACGAACTGGCCAATCAGCGTTCAAAAAACAGCAGTTGCATTTTACCGTTAACGGTTCCACTTCCTGCTGAAAAAACTAGTCGCAGGATTGCGACCGTCGATGCCACTCACTTTACGGCTTTTCCTGGCACTTCACCGGCCTTTAAGGATAGCCATTCCTAGGCCTATTAACTTGCGACTACACTGTTCATTATTGAAACGAGAGCCTTATATTCCCTGAATGCTTATATGCCCTGCTCGCTCACCCCCCCTCACCAGTTTTAATCCTTCTTTGATCCCCTCCCCAGTTTTGAAGATTCTTACAAATCTGTATTTACACTACAGTTCCCAGAATGCAGTTCAGACAAAAACAGGAAGATTCCGACAGGCATGCTTTCTGAGGAAGCAAAGCATGCAGGATCGCAGTCCTACAGTATTCAGACATGGCTTGCACCCAGCGCCCTCATTCACTACTTTGTGTATACGTATACGTAATTAGCTAGCTGAACAGTATACTTAAATATTTTCTGAAAACATAGCACAATAGCTTTTGTTTTTTTGTTTTATTCAGCCAAATGTACTTACCTAACTAGCCAGATAGACGCGAGCTAAATTGTAAAAAAGAAATGTATAGCTTGCGAAGGCAGATAATTAACTTTGTAACTGTGGGATATCGCAACAACAACAAAAAAGATTGAGGGGGTCACCATGTTTTTTTTTTGTAGTTGTGTCTGTTTAGCTATTTAGCTTGGTTAGCTGTCAAGATCAGTTCCAGCTAATGTCACAGGACTCCACAGGAAGGCCAAAATGGACCGCATCTGTTTAGTTTTGCAGGATCTAGACAGCGGCTTGCTGATGGGGACACCCTTGGGCAAGGGAAGCCACGAATTGGCGTCCGTCATTTGCTCTGCTGTTTGCGAACACGCGACCGAGCACTCCGGCGCTTGGCCAGATGCTAACAGCAGCTGCGTGGGCGACGAAAGCAGCCGTCACCAGACCCTGCCGTCACTCTCTGGCCCGGTAATGGTCACGGATGAACGCGAGCAGGATGCACTGCAAAAGGACATGATGTGTTTGGCTCTGAGCGCGCTGGAAAGGATGAGCTTCAAGCTGCTATCCCAAAACCTCCCGACAGAGGGCAGTCTTTATTACAAGGAGGTTTTGAGGACGTCACTGGAGGACATGGGACTCATGTCTAAACTTGTGAGTTGGACGTTCATTATTGAAACATGGTTGGGTGGGTGCCCAAGTTGTGTTATTTGCAGTCTTGTGGATGTTGTTCCTAAATGAGGACCACACTCTTGGATAATGTAGATGATAAATGGCTTAAATATTAGAGCAACTATCAGAACTGTACACTCAGTCAGTCGTAAAAAAGGCCACTCTTATCAAACAGGACCCCTCACACCCCCTCCCAGTACTCCCATCAGACCGTCCAATCAGAGTCCCATTGGCCAAGAAACTCATTCACTAAAAATCATTAATTCTTACAGCAATAACCCTGTTAAACAATAAATAATATCATACGCACGTTGCTACTTTTGCATATCTGTTCTCTTTTAGCTGTGTCTGTGCTGTTGTCTTAACTGTTTCTGTTTTTTAACTGTGTTTTATCTGTTTTGTCAGGGTCTAAGTTTTGTGTTTTTATGAACCTGTGTCTACAGTTGTGATGGACAGTAAAGATTTCTAATCTAATCTAATGAAGATGAAGTAATATCCCTCACACAGCGTCCGCCCCTTAAAGGAAGAACTACAATGTGAAACACAGCGTCCGCCTCTTAAAGGAAGAACTACAATGTGAAACACAGCGTCCGCCTCTTAAAGGAAGGACTACAATGTGAAACACAGCGTCCGCCTCTTAAAGGAAGGACTACAATGTGAAACACAGCGTCCGCCTCTTAAAGGAAGGACTACAATGTGAAACACAGCGTCCGCCTCTTAAAGGAAGAACTACAATGTGAAACACAGCGTCCGCCTCTTAAAGGAAGAACTACAATGTGAAGGACTGGCAACACACACATGCACCTTTTTAAATCTCAGCCAAATCAAGCATATTCTCATCATGCCAAAATAAAGGAAACACTTGAGTAAATTAGAATATACAAACTATATGTGTGTATATTTATATATAAATTAAAAAAATTAAAAAAATTGTTTCCTATTTGTTCCGCCGCTCAATTCTCAGAGGGCAGCGAACTCCCACTTCCTTTGAGATGGAATTCGCCCCAACCCATGTTCTGGAGACTCCCTTACGTGCTTCACGGCAGACCCGAGCCGGCTCACGTGATATCTGTGCATTGGTACAACATGCAAGGAAAAACAGACGAGCAACTCTGACTCAGTTGACTGCAATCTAGTGCGTGAGCAGGCAGTTTCATCAAGAACTGACTGGCTCTGTTGTGGTGTGGGGTGCATTTTGCCTAAACCTTGCATGGTTTAGATCCACCCAACCCCTTAGAGGGCAAGGTAAACGGCAATAAATACAAAGCCATTCTGAGTGATCACCATCATTTGATGAGCATGAAAACGATGTAAACCATATGCCATGGCCGCCTCAGTCACCAGGTCTCAACCCAACTGAACACTTATGGGAGATTCTGGAGCGGTGCCTGAGACAGCGTTTTGCACCACCATCAACAAAACACCAAATGATGGAATTTCTTGTGGAAGAATAGTGTTGCATCCCATCGAATAGAGTTCCAGACACTTGTAGAATCTTTGCCAAGGCGCACTGAAGCTGTTCTGGTGGCTCGTAGTGGCCCAACAGCCTATTAAAACTCTTTATGTTGATGTTTTCTTTATTTTGGCAGTTACCTGTATATTATTTTTCTGTTTTCACAGGTCTCCCTTTTTAGCGTCCAGGACAACATATTATCACACCTAGCTGTGAAGTGTGCGTCGTCTCTTGTGCTTTTTCAGCTTCTGCAGTCGGTGAGTCTCTTGCTGGAATATGAAACATCAGTTGCACGTTTAGTTGTACACACAGCATCAGTGTCCAGTTTAAAAATCTAAACACCAGCGTTGGATGAAGTACACAAACCCTTTACTTGAGTAAATGTACAGATACCCTGATAAAATATTACTCCAGTAAAAGTAAAAAGTCCTACATTTAACCCCATTTGCCTTTGAAATGTAGGGGAGTGAAAGTAAAATTAAAAGTATAAAATATATTGAAAAAGTATGCATTTACTACTGTAAGTCGCTTTGGATAAATCTGCTAAATGGCATATATTATTATTATTAATAATAATAATAATAATAATAATAATAATAATAAAAATGGAAATACTTAACTAAGCACAGATACTTGAAAAATGTACTTAAGTACAGTAATAAGTAAAAGTAAAGTAAAAGTACTTCGTTAGTGTCCACCACTGGAAAAAAGACATCCAGGAATATCTCACATCTTACATGAGTAAATTGCTCAGAGTGGGCGCTCATCGGAGATTGATATAAAAAGTAAAAATGAGGGCCTCCCGCGTGGTCCAGTGGTTACAACGTCCGACGCTGGCCACGGAGACCGGGGTTCAATTCCCCGTCTCGCCAAGTGTCGGCTCTGGCCGGGAGTGCCACCAGGGGGGCGGCGATTGGCTGTCCGCCCCAGGGAGGGGGGAGGGGAGCCGACATGACGTTCGCTGCGTATAAGAGTGGCCCTGCAGTACCGGGGTTCGGTCAACGGCTCGGCGAGTGACGTCTCGGAAGAGGCGTCACTTCACATTCGTCACTACCGGTCGCAGGACTACGGCAGCGAACTCACACTACTAGGGGGGATTGACGTTAAAATAGCGGGTCTAATTGGCTACCAAATTGGGAGAAAATGGGATAAAATCAGAAAAAAAAAATGTAAAAATGTAAATACTTAACTAAGCACAGATACTTGAAAAATGTACTTAAGTACAGTAATAAGTAAAAGTAAAGTAAATGTACTTAGTTAGTGTCCACCACTGAAAAAAGACATCCAGGAATATCGCACACCCACAGAGTGGGCGCTCATTGGAGAGCGTTCTGCACACAGGATGGATTCTCCTCCAGGGCCGAGGGCACACCATGCAGAACTCTGATTGGTTTAGTTTTTAGTGTCTGTGCGTGCTCTTTTCTAACATATGTGTTTCTCTTCAACAGAATTCATTGAACAGAGTCTGGCAGCAGAAGTGCTTCCAGACGTTTGAGAGGGGAAGCCCCACCAGTGAGCTGGACGGCTGTTTGTGCTCTCTCACCGCCGTCGTGAAAGGGATCCTGAAAGGAGCATATGAATGTAAGAGGGGTATGTAAGGTCAATGTTTACTAGCAAACATGTTTACTCCATCCCTATATTCCTACTGAAACATGTTTACTCCATCCCTATATTCCTATTGAAACATGTTTACTCCATCCCTATATTCCTACTGAAACATGTTTACTCCATCCCTATATTCCTATTGAAACATGTTTACTCCATCCCTATATTCCTACTGAAACATGTTTACTCCATCCCTATATTCCTACTGAAATAGAGTCTTCGTGGGGCCTCTGATAGCGCAGCGGTATTGGCTGGTCCTTTACGAGTGTGAGCTGCCTATCATGGTCGCGGTTTGAAACTCGTCTCTACCAGACCGGCCCTGGTCATCAGCCCCGATCGGGGGCGGGGGCGTTTGGCTGTCCGCCCCAGGGGAAGGGGGGAGGGTGAGCCGGCTCGGGTCCACCGTGAAGCACGTAAGGGAGTCTCCAGAACGTGGGTGGGGGCGAATTCCATCTCGAAGGAAGTGGGAGTTCACTACCCTCTGAGAATGAGCTTGCCTCGTAGAGACGAGCGGCAGACCTGTGTGGGGGAGGGTAAATATAAATAAATAGAGGGTGTAATTGGCCACTAAATTGGGAGAAAAACAGGGGAAACAAAAAAAAAAAAAAAACGACATTTGATTCTTCGTGTTTGAATTCCACTACACAACTATGAGCATCAATTAATTGATCTCTTGTTTTTATTTCCTCTTCAGAAACACTGGAGAAGCTGCTTGTGCCCTTTGACCCCGTGTTCCCAGACTTGTACACAGGGCTGCTCTCGTGTCAGGCGACAGCCTCGGACGACGCCGCCGTGCGGCGAGCTCCCCCGCGTTGCCTAGAGACCGTCCGCGCGACGCTCATCGACGCGCTCGAGGCACTGGCGGCCGCCAGAGTCGGGCTGCAGGTCTGCTCGCTGAGCCAGAGGGTGCTGCACCTGCGCACGTCTGCGCTCCTGCAGCTGATCGACTCTCCCGCCCGCCCCGCGGTCAAGAGGAAGGCTCTCCTGCAGCTGATCGACTCTCCCGCCCGCCACGCGGTCAAGAGGAAGGCTCTCCTGCAGCTGATCGACTCTCCCGCCCGCCACGCGGTCAAGAGGAAGGCTCTGCTGCTGCTGAAGAGAGTCGCGCTACGGAAGGCCGGAGAGGACATGTGCGCGGGGGAGCTGCTGCTGCAGGCGTCTGCGCGGGCCGACGGTCACATGACCTCTGACCGGCGGGCGCTGGCTGAGTCCGTGCTGCAGGCCGCGCGGTCGGGCTGGGTCCAGCGCGTGTGCGTCAGCGCCCGGCCCAGCTCCTTCAGCGGGACCGGTGTGTCCGGCCCGGGAGGCCGCGAGGCGACGGACTTTGTGACGCTAAGGGCGGTTAGCCTTGTTCTGCTCAAGTCCTTGGAATGCAAAATCGAGCACATCAGTGAAGAAGGTAATTCATCTGTCATATTTGCTTGTTTCCCTGAAAGGATATTTGTTTTTGCCAATTATATGTTTTTAGATATTCTAGGTGTGTGAAGTCGTGTGAATTCAGCTGAGAAACGGTCGCAGATCGATCATCGTCTGTCATCGTCGTCATCGTCCTGTCATGGCAGGGTTTGTTGTTCACTTGTCTGACAGAAGGGGGCGATGTTCGCTAAGAGAATGGATGAAGAAGAACAAAATAAAACCCCATAGGCCAGTGTTCTTTTACAGCCCTATTTATATTAAATGTGAAGTGTGCATGAATAAGCAAATCCTTTTAATATTCTGCTTTAGAAAGCTGGCTAGTTAAGGTAGATACAGTGCCAGGCAAACGTTTAAGTAGAGTACACCTGCTGGAAACTAGGTTTATCTCATAATTGACAATGTTTTACACCGTATAAGTTTCTGTAAGTACTTGAAAATGACCAAAAACACATGTAACAATAAACAAAAGGAACACCAAAGCAATGTTCAAGATCATTGAATTGAAAATTGTCTATAAATCTTGGATTCCTCAAAATAGTCACCCTTTGCCTTGATAACAGCCTCACAAACACGGGCCATTCGGTTAATACGTTTCAGCAGGAAATCACACTTGTGGGTTGCTTTGCTTTGACTCTTCTGTCCAGTTCGTCCCATACAAGTTCTATGGGACTGAGGTCTGGACACTGGGCAGGCCAGGTCATTAGTTTGAGTTGTCCTTCACGTTCCTCCTTCACCAGATAGTTCTTGCACAACTTCAAGGTGTGTTTCGGGTCGTTATCTTGCTGAAGAATGAAGGAGTGCCCGGTTATCCGTAATCCAGATTCTGCTGTTTTCTCCCCGTGTTTAGTACCCAATTATACCCTCCTTTTCACGCCAGTTATCCCCCTCCCTCATATATCTTTCAAGTTAACTGCCGCAGACCTTTCTGCTGTTTTTTCTCCCTGTTTTTCTCCCAATTATCGCCCCCTGGTGGCACTCCTGGCCAGAGCTCATACAGGTGCAGCCGGGTGGAATTGAACCCCGATCACAGTGGCCAGCGTCGAACATTGTAACCGCTAGACCACCCGGGAGGCCCCTCCCAGGACTCAAACGTTTTGACTGGTACTGTATGTGCGTGTGGAGGTTTTGTACAGGTCAGAGTCATGGTTTAATTTCGCTGTGTTGCCTGTGTTTGTGTAGGCTCACAGTGTGCTGTGGACGTCCAGAGCTACTTGAGCCCGTTGATGGTGTTCCTGAGCCAGCACCTGACCCAGAGCCGCCCGCCGGGTCACCCCTGCGCCTGGGTCTCACTGGTGTTCGGAGAGCAAGACGACGACATGATGGAGGCAGCCAAGGCATTACTGCTGCTGTTTCTGCACCAGAAGAGGTACGAACAGAGCGCTCTAACCGACCACACAGAGCCACGCTCTACCTACTGAGCCACACAGAGCCACGCTCTACCTACTGAGTCACACAGAACCACACTCTACCTACTGAGCCACACAGAACCATGCTCAACCTACTGAGTCACACAGAACCATGCTCTACCTACTGAGACACACAGAACCACGCTCTACCTACTGAGACACACAGAACCACACTCTACCTACTGAGTCACACAGAACCACGCCACTCTACCTACTGAGACACACAGAACCACGCTCTACCTACTGACCTAGAACCATGAGCCACACACACAGAACCATGCTCTACCTACTGAGACACACAGAACCACACTCTACCTACTGAGTCACACAGAACCACGCTCTACCTACTGAGACACACAGAACCACGCTCTACCTACTGAGACACACAGAACCACAGAACCACAGTTATCCCTGTGCTTGTGTCTCTTTGCAGGATGAAGGCTACGTCTGACGAGGACGCTTGCCGCGCTGGCTACAACCCCCACTGCCACTTCCTGTTCCTGCTCAGGAGCGTGGCGTTCGACCACTCGGTGCTGCTGGACTTCCTGATCTCGGCCGAGACGTGTTTCCTGGAGTACTTGGTCGGGTACCTGAAGTTCCTGCGGGGGAACTGGGAGGGCTTCCGCAGAGTGTGTCTGCACGTCCCGGAGCTCGGCTCGAACCTGGAGCCGGGGAGGAGGAGGGGGGGGGGCAGCTCTCCGTTCGGACGGGGGTCCACGTCGAGATCAGAACCGCCCGCCGATCGGACCGACCCCTCACGCCACGAGCGGTCGCCTGCGAGCGACGTCGCCCGTCCCCCTTCCCCCTCCCCCTCCCGGCCCCTGGTGGATTATGGGAGCTCGGGGGATGAGGGGCTGGAAGAGCCGAGCGTTTGGGACGTCCCGTTAGACGGGGCACAGGAAGAGCAGAGCGTTTGGGAGGCAGGAGCGTTAGACGGGGCACAGGAAGAGCAGAGCGTTTGGGACGTCCCGTTAGACGGGGCACAGGAAGAGCAGAGCGTTTGGGAGGCAGGAGCGTTAGACGGGGCGCGGGACCAGGGGCCGGAGATGCAATGTGGGTCTGAGGGAGGATCGTCTCTGTGCTCACCGGACCATGAGGAGGAGGAGGAGGAGGAAGAGGAGGAGGAGGTGGAGGAAGAGGAAGAGGAGGAGGAGGAGGAGAGGAGGAAGAGGAGGAGGAGGAGGAGGAGGAGGAAGAGGAGGAGGAGGAGGAGGGGGGGGGGGAGGGGGGAGCCAGAGGGGACCACATGACTGTGGAGACCACATGTTCCAAAGCGGTCCTGTGCCTGGCGGAGCTGAGGGAGGTGGTGGGCAGGCTGCACAGGAGAGATCTCTTTCCCTACAACCCAGCCTCGCTGCTGAGACTGCTGGGGCAGATCGAGGAGAACAGCGGGTTATAGGGGTGTAGCATATCTTTCTTTCTTTCTTAAATAAAAAGGGAGGCTGATTTGTGTGATTTTGGTGCACTGTTGAGATACAGAGATGGGAAATGACCCTCCTAATGCAGAGCAGAGTGAGCCACTCCAGGTCTTGCCGTAAGCAGTAGGGGTGTAACGGTACACAGAAATCACGGTTTTGAAGTCACGGTTCGGTACGTTTTCAGTACAGCGGGGGGAGAAAAATTAATGCAAAACATAAAATTGCTTTTCATTTATTATTAACTTTGTAGACAGTGGCTAATTGGCTATAATTTACTGAACAAAGTGAGTCACATATCTTTCTTTCTTGAATAAATAAAAAAGAAATGTCCATTAATAACTGCTGCAACTGCACACAAAAAACGTTCTGCACGTGCGTTAATGGTTAAAGCAAGATTGCATTCGTTCGGTTCACAGCGCGTACCGGACCCAAAGTCCTGGACCGAACGGTTTGGTACGAGTACGTGTACCGTTACCCCCCTGGTGGTTTTAGAGATGGGTCACGGTGTTAAAGGACACACCGGGTGGGTGTGTGTTTTCTGTGAGGGCCGGGGGTCACGCACAGGACTGTGTGTTTCTGTGTCACTGGGTGGGTGGGGGCCCTCTTAGGACGACTCCAGCATCAGAACTACAGAAAAGACCTTAATCTCTATCATGCGCCCAGACACAAGGAGGGGGGGGGGGGTCACACAGTTCACATGTGTTTTGTGTATACAGTTGTGAGAAAATCGCGTGGTCTATCAAATTAAAAATGTTCTACCTCAGATCAGGAGTACTCAAGCCCTGGCTGTTGAAGAGGGCAAAGGCTCCTGTTACAGCCCAGCACACCACCACCTGGTTTCACAAGGGCATTTCAACTCACCAGTGCAGTGTCCTCCCCATGTCTGAGAACGTTACTGGTCTAGAATGAGTGGGGAAACCTGCCAGACCGTGGCCCCCCAGGACTGGAGCAGAACAGCAGAGCTCCTAAATCAATAAAGTGAACTTTTTAAAAAGTGGTGAATTTTTCCCAAATGTTGGCCTTGGATTGCTTCAGTACACACCAGGTCAGGTTGTTTTGTTTCTCTTCACAGAAATAAGTATATTTGCTCACCATATAGATCCCACATTTATCCCACAACCTACCCCCATAAACCATTTCTGCAACTGAGTACGTGTGTCGTATGATTACATTTCGAAAACGTATCGTCGTAGGTTAACGTTTGTAGTTATTTTTATGTCTTTGAATTCTTTTAAAAATATATTTATTTTCTGATCTTATCCCATTTTCTCCCTATTTAGTAGCCAATTACACCCTCTCTTTTCAAGTCAATCCCCCCCTCGCATTGTGAGTTCGCTGCTGTAGCCCTGAGACCGGTAGTGACGAAGGCGAAGTATCGTCTCCTCTGAGCCGGCACTCGCCAAGCCATCGACTGTAACTCCAGTACACACAGAGCCACTCCTGTACGCAGCGGACTCATATCGGCTTCCCTCCCCCCTCCCTGGGGCGGACAGCCAATCGCCGCCCCCGGTAACACTCCCGGTCAGAGCCGATATGTTTTTTAATTCTGTGTGTGATAAACTGGGGCCTACTTACCCTGCAGTGGACTGGTTTACCCTCCAGGGGGTGTAATTCTGCATCGGCCTCCCTTTCGCCTCGGAAATGATACTCTTTAATCTTACAATCTGTCCCGGCTCAGGTCCAGCCTCCAGAACCTGATACCACAGTTTTACTAGACAATTGAGAAACTCCATTTGACATTTACGGCATTTAGCAGACGCCCTTATCCAGAGCGACTTACAAAGAAGTGCATTTAAACATGGTAATAAATGATCAATCAGATAACCTCCTAAAAGACTACTTAAAAAATGTTTTAATTGTTAAGACCAGTGTGGATTGTTTGACCTGTCGAAACGGTTCTTTACTGCTGTGTACTCTTCTCCCCCTGCCATTGTGCTGTCAGCTCTTAGGGCCCCTGTCCCTCGCAATTACGTCCCGGGTAAGTGCCGTCTGAACAAGGCTCTGTATAATTAGAGCACGGTTTTCTGTCAGCAGCACACAATGCGATCCCCGCACACAAAGCCCATGTCCACAGGTGAGGCATTATGCAGCTCTGCTCCCCGCTAGCGTCACTCTGCTGCCAAGAAGACGGGGAGGAAACGGGAAGGAACCTCGATGGGTGTGACCCGAAAGAATTCCACAACAAAGAGAGTGTGCTGGGCGGCCCCAGGCCAGGTGTCACGCTTGTGTCCGTTTCTGGTGCCTTTCCTCCAGCGTTCGTCAAACCCCCCTGAACGAGGACAGCTCTTCGCCTGGCGTTCCTGCCTGCAGGTGAGGGTGTCCAGGTGAAACCTGTTTTAATTTTGGGCCCCTCTGGGCAGGGGAATTGAGGAGGGAAGTAATTCAGCTGTTGGGGAGTTTTTTTTCCTCTTGAGCTGAAATGAGGGTAGGTGTGTATCGGTTTTGAAAGTGCTCTTTTCATCTGAGCTGGTTTCCCATGGTGTCGACTGTCACGGACTCAGTCAGAGGACAGGACAACGTGCTCCTGCTCCACACCAGCACGGCAAAACCATTCCCTCCGCAAGCAACAAGTCTTATCCTTCTGTTTATCCTGCAAGTTTAAGTTTTATTGGAGGAATTAAGTTACCTGGTTTTTTTCTTCTAAAGAAGAATAAAAGGTGAGTCTGTTGTCGTTCGGGACGTTGTTGTGGGGAAGAGTTTAAACTCCAGAGCTGGTGCTGTGTGTGACTTTGTAAAGAAAAGCCTTTTTTTCCGATGGAAACGGCTGATTCCGCTGCTTCACCTGGCCCCTGTGCTCACAGCTGCACGGTTGGTTGGTTGCCCGCTTAGGAAAACAAAACCAAAATAGTTACTGTTCTTTTTGTCAGCTACTTACGAAAGTTTTAATTAACGTGTTTGGCCACAGAGGCCGAATCTTTCTTCCCCCCCAACGCCGTACCAATGTTGTATAGAAACAAATAAGAACTAATCAGACTTTAATGGGCAACTGGTCATAGAGCTTTGTGTTTCCACGCCTGTGAAGGGTGCGTGTGTTTGAGCGCCAGGTGCTCATGGATACTAGCACACTACACAGCGCCTGTGAGTAAACAGAGGGGCTGGTGTAAGACTGACCGGCACAAGCTGATGACCAACGGCTTGTTAATGTTTAATTACGGACAACGCGCTCTGCTGTTGGGAAACGTTGTCATCAGTTATGTCATGTTTCTGCAGGCGACTGGATCCAAACATGCCTCATACGAATGATTGCCTCATCAATCCTCTTTGACACAATTTGACAGTGTTTATTTTTGTATGAGTTGTGTATTTGGGTTGGGTGGCTGAGCCAGCGTTTGCGCTATTGCTTGGTGCGTTGTTATGAGGGATCCACTGATATCCTCCAATCTGTAGCATCCATGGAGGGTGAGGGAACGATACTGCCCCCCCCACGCCCCCTGATTAAATCCCTGCCGTGATGGGGAAGGGGGTGAATCGTGAAGGGGGGGGGGAAAGCGTGATTCCCAGAAGAGGTTCCGCCCCAGTAATTGTGCACGGCCTGTTTGATTGGATTGATTTTCGCTCTGACTGAGTTGGCGGGACAGATTTTCTGTAGCCGTGATGTCACGTTACAGCAAACCTAGGCTAATTTCTTTCACCTTTAAAATCAAAACTCCTGAGAAGTTGCAGCAGAAGTGTTATCAAATAAATTCGTTTCAGAGTGATGCTTACGTTCCTTCTTCAGGGGCTTGTGTGTACCTGGTTTATTTTCTTCTTTTGTAGGATTGATAAAAAAAAAAAAAAAAAAAAATGTTTTTGTTGTGTTGTCACTGCTGGATGCTGTGATGGCAGGGTGCTGCTGGCAGGGAGGCAACAGCTGGAAACATGCTGAGATTAGAGTCCTTTTAGGGGTTTTATTTCTCACCGAACAGATCTGTGGATGTGCTAATCGGCAAAGACGTCATCCGTGTGGCCCCCAGTGCGTTACCCGCCCGCTCTACAGATCCGAGCACATGTCAAATAGTCCTTTAAAGTTTATTTCTTTATTTCTTTGAAAATGTACAGTGTTCATCTGCATTTTGTATTCATACGCACCCAGGGTGCAGAAAATAGTACAAAACAAATCATGGCAGCATTGTTCTACTTGTGCAACTCTTGGGCTAATTGTCAGGTTGTTAGTTTTGACTCTGCGTGACCGTTCCCTTTCAGTGGAAGATGAGAGCGCTGTCTGGCAGCCAGAGCTGATCTTTTTTAGAGCTGCTTTCTTCGTTTCTTATCTGGCTCTGTGGAATCCTGGTTCCCCACTTATCTGCCGAGGGTCCCGGGTTTGAACTGGCGTGTTCCTGTCCTTAACTACAGCTGCTCATGGTGGTCAAAAGGGGATAACAAATACTGTAACATTTAAATGTTCAGAGTTTCCCTGAATAAGGATGTCTGCCAGGCTGTTTATTAATAATAATAACAATAATAATAATAATAATAATAATAATAATAATAATAAACGGCACACTTTTGTTTTTTCCATTTTGGCTTGTGCCCCGTTTTTAGAGGCGACCTTTTCCCCGATATGCCTCCTACTCCCTGACCAAACAAGGGACACAATTGAAACCAGTTCACCAGTTCACCAGTTCACCAGATAACCTTCAGGACCGTATTCTCAGAACAGTTCCCACAGTATTTGTATGTTCTTGAGGTGTTGGCGTGTTTGTCACCAGGGGGGAGAGATTGTGCTCGGGTTTTGTCACCATGCCGACACTGGGAAGAGTGATTTCCTGAATTGTTTAATCTGTTGTCATGTCGAAGAGATTGGCTTCACCCCTCCAGCGACACAGAGGTGGAAGGCTTGTGTTGTGTTGTGTTGTGTTGTATGTGTGTTGCGTTGTGTTGTGTTGTGTTTGTGTTGTGTTGTGTTGTGTGTGTGTTGCGTTGTGTTGTGTTGTGTTGTGTGTGTGTTGAGTTGTGTGTGTGTGTTGCGTTGAGTTGTGTTGTGTTTGTGTGTTGTGTTTGTGTGTTGTATTGTGTAGTGTTGTTTTGTTGTGTGTTGTGTGTGAACCCTCGCTCAGGGCCTGTGTGTGTGGGTGTGTGTGTGTGTGTGTGTGTGTGTTGTGTGTGAACACTCGCTCAGGGCCTGTGTGTGTGGGTGTGTGTGTGTGGGCCTGTGGGTGTGTGTGTGTGTGTGTGTGTGTGTGTGTGTGTGTGTGTGTGTGTGTGTGTGTGTGTGTGTGTGTGTGTGTGTGTGTGTGTGTGTGTGTGTGTGTGGGTGTGTGTGTGTGTATGTGAACACTCGCTCAGGGCCTGTGTGTGTGGGTGTGTGTGTGTGTGTGTGTGTGTGTGGTGTGTGTGTGTGTGAGTGTGTGGGTGTGTGTGAGAGTGTGTGTGTGTGTGTGGTGTGTGTGTGTGTGTGTGTGTGTGTGTGTGTGTGTGTGTGTATGTGTGTGTGTGTGTGTGGGCCTGTGGGTGTGTGCGTGTGTGTGTGTGTGTGTGTGTGGTGTGTGTGTGGTGTGTGTGTGTGTGTGTGTGTGTGTGTGTGTGTGTGTGTGAACACTCGCTCAGGGCCTGTGTGTGTGTGTGTGTGTGTGTGTGTGTGTGAGTGTGTGGGTGTGTGTGTGTGTGTGTGTGTGTGTGTGTGTGTGTGTGTGTGTGTGTGTGTGGTGTGTGTGTGTGTGTGTGTGGTGTGTGTGTGTGTGTGGGTGTGTGTGTGTGTGATGTGAACACTCGCTCAGGGCCTGTGTGTGTGGGTGGAGTCAGAGCGGCCCCTACAGTCAGGTGATGTTTGTGGTGATGTCCGTTTCAGAAGCGCTGTTTTGCCCTCATCGCCTCACAGACAAACCGCTCTTTACAGCTCGTCTTTCTGTCGGTGTGGAAACGTTCACTCTGACCTTCAAAAACAACACAAAAACTGGCCGTTAGCACAGTTCAGTTATCCTGCTCCTATTCAACTGTCTGTTGCTAGGCTCCAGGCTTGGCTTTCCATTGGACAAAAGGATTCCAAATCGCCATGTCCATTTGCTTTTAGTGACATTCTAGAAAAGAAAAGAAAAGAAAAGGCAAGGAGAGGTCTGGTGAAAAGGGTGAGGGTTTATTTTTCCCATTAAGAGCAATTCAAATATTTGTATTGGAAATCAGGAGCTCAAAACATCAACCAATATTTAAAACCTGAATGGTCTTACAGTGGACACTAGTGTGTATTTATAGCTTGAGTTTGTCTAATTTAAAGAGTTATCACGTGTTGAGCTCGCATGCTATTTCACGAGGTGCCATTGTGTCCACATTTCTGCCTGTAGTGGAATGAAATTATTTGTGCGTGTGTCAACATTTGCATTTCTGTTTATAATTTGTTTGTCAGTGAATTACCAAACTGATCATGGAAATGATATGAGAAACGGTAACATGGATGGCATGTTGCAGAAGAGTGGCAGTGTGGCTCAAAGGCTTGGCAGCCACACACAAACCCAACAGTTTGCAAATCTGAAGAAAAAAAATCTACTCTTGGGATGTTGCCTTAGCAAGGAGTGTTTGCTTAGCAAATACAGGTAACTGCCAAAATAAAGGAAACACCAAGATAAAGTGTCTAAATAGGGCGTTGGGCCACCAGAACAGCTTCAATGCACCTTGGCACAGATTCTACAAGAGTCTAGAATTCTATTGGAGGGATGCAACACTATTCTTCCACAAGAAACACTATTCTTCCACAAGAAACAACAGTAATCTGGTGTTTTGTTGATGGTGGTGGTGGTAGAAAACACCTTCTCAGTTAAACTCTTAGATCTCTTTTTCTAGCCATGGTAGCCAAAGTAATGGGCAGCATTTTTATACAAGACCCTAAATATGATGGGATGTTAATATTTAATTCACCCGCTTTCAATGCACTTCGTACCCCTCATTTACTCGAGCGCTTCCTTTATTTTGGCAGTTACCTGGGGTTTTAATATTTGTGGTTTCCTTGTTTCCCTCCAGTCGTGATAGGATGTTGCACACAGTGAGCGAGTGGTTCTGTGGTTTTAATATTTGTGGTTTCCTTGTTTCCCTCCAGTCGTGATAGGATGTTGCACACAGTGAGCGAGTGGTTCTGGTGGGACCGTATTTGGCTCCCGGTGAACCTGACGTGGTCCGACCTCGAGGACAAAGACGGACGCGTCTACGCCAAGGCCTCTGACCTCTATGTCACCGTTCCGTACGCCATGGTGTTCCTCGTCATGAGGTACCTGTTTGAAAGGTATGTTTGGGAAATCCGTTTAGAGCGTCAGATCATGGTTCCCCAAATCACGGTCCTCACGGGCTGAGCACTGCTGTTTTTTTGTTTAAAAAAAAGAAGATATTTCCTCCATTTTCTCCCAGTTTAGTAGCCAATTACACCCTCTATTTTTCATGTCAATCCCCCCCTCGTATTGTGAGTTTGCTGCTGTAGCCCTGTGACTAGCAGTGACACGCGCGATGTATCGCCTCCTCTGAGCCAGCACTCGCCAAGCCGTCGACTGTAACTCCGGTTCTCCAGAGCCACTCCTATACTCAGCGACCTCATATCGGCTTCCCTCCCCCCTCCCTGGGGCAGACAGTCAATTGCTGCCCCCTAGTGGCACTGCTGTTTTCCCACCCCTCCTTTACCTGGGTGTCAGGTGTGAAGACACTCTGGCCAATCAATTGTGTTAATTGTTCAATTAACTCCCTGAGAGAAAGGAAAACCAGGACCGAGTTTGGATTCGTGGGCCAGATTTGAGGAACCCTGTCATAGACCTCATTAACTAATTATTAGGTCAATAAGGGTTTGATCAATCCAGGCCCTTATTTTTAATAAAATGTTGGACATAAATGAAGGATTAGTCCTTTCTAATGACTGCCTTATTAATCATTTATTCCCTGCACCCTTTAAATGGGCTGTTTGGGGCTAGTAAAGTTTGCCAACATTGTTTATCTTCTGCTATTTAGTGAGTGATGCACCACCTATTTAAATGTTTGTTGTTGTTGAAACCTTTGTTGTTGATACATTGTTGATGAAACATTTATTTTTCTACAGAGATGTTTATCCATAATCATAAAGGACACGTTGGACACCAATTAAAGAAAATGTACGCTCCATTCTAAAAGATGGCAATTGTAATTTATTGTTCCCTGTTTACTTCCTTCTGCAAACACAAAATCAGTCAGCAGAATAGCGCAGGCTGTTCGTGATGCCAGCGGGGGTAAGATTACTCTCCGGGTTTGATTGCGTTCGAGTCGTTCTGCACGGCTTCAGCTCGGCGCCTTTTGTTTCTCTCAGATTGATAGCCACACCCATCGCGGCCTCCTTCGGAATCAGGGACAAAGTCCAGCAGAGAGCCGCTCACAACCACATCCTGGAGAAGCATTTCTGCTCGCGCTCCCGAAGCCCTGCACAAGTACGTCCTCCCACTATGTGCACTGAGTCGCAACTCTGCCAGTGTTTTGTTTCAGATTCTTCCCCGTTTCTCTCCCAATTTAGTGTCCAATTTCACCCTCTGTTTCTTTCGATTCACCCTCCCCCACAAACTCGCCGCCCGTCCTCCAGGGTCAAGCTAATATCCCCGAGGCCGGCGATGATCCGTCTCCTCCGAGACGGGACTCGCCTATTATTTTGTCCACAGGGAAGTTCTCCACGCTCCTCGGTGAGCTCGTGCCGGCTCTCCCTCCCCCTTCCCCCTGGGGCGGACAGCCAATCGCCACTGGTCTGGTAGAGACGGGTTTCGATCCGCGACTGCAATAGGCAACTCACACTACGTAAAGCATCAGTCAAAGCGAGTGCTTTAGACCGCTACGCTATCCGGGGCCCCCAACTCCGCCAGTTTGAACAGCAGCAGCAGCTGGTGCGATTATACTCACTCACGCCATCCAGATCAAGATCTTCAGACTCAAGGCAAAAGGCGCTGATGTTCAGCATTGAGCCGAGTTAAATCTGCGCCAGGGGCCACATTCTGCGGTCCCTAAATCCCCCCTGCATGGTGAGGGAGGATGCCCAGGGGGGCTGTGTTATCCCAGCACACGCCTCCATTACCACAGGGGGGGGCAACTCCAGTCCTGGAGGACTGGTGTGTGTGCAGGTCTTTGTTTCTACCAATCCTGCTATGCTATGAAATCATTCTTTTTCATTCCTTTTCAGACAAAACTTCAGTGTTGATATGTCTTCTAACAATCTAAAGAATAAAGTCCAACACACATTTCAGAGCTCCGTGTGGATGGAGTGTCCCATACGGATATCAAACCGCTAATCCTCCCATCTATCCTGCCTCAATTAGATAATTAGTTGGATACGCCAATGCTGGTTCACTCGTAGATTAGGCCACAGTAACATGTTTCATATGGGAACACAAGAACAGTCGGCGTGGTGACGTGGTGGCAGTGTTAGCATAATGGTTAGGGAACTGGGCTTGTAACGCTAAGGTTGCAGGTTCGATTCCCAGGTGGAGCACCCGTTGCCGTTGTACCCTTGAGCTAAAGGTACTTAACCTGAATTGCTTCAGTAAAATATCCAGCTGTATAAATGGATTGTATGTAAAGAAATGTAAACTATGTAAGTCGCTCTGGATAAGAGCGTCTGATAAATGCCTAAAATGTAAAATTCAGTCTTCAGCTGTCATTCATGAGCTTATCAAGAAATGCAGCTAAAATGTCAGATCATGTAAATGATCGGGGCTAATTAAATAATTAAGAGCAGAAGTTGGCATGAAATCCAGAAACGGATACGGCCCTCCTTGCCCACCCCTGCATTAGCAACTCTTCACATTCGTATTAAGTGCGCAAGTTAAAAGGAGACGTGGATTTATGGATATCATTATTATCTTTATCATTATTAGGGACTGGGGTTCCTTTGATGAGATATTGGAAGCTTCTCATTTTAACACCAGGGACACACCACCGATGTGAAATGACTCAGCCGCTGTTTGATATCCGTATGGGACTCTCCATCCACACGGAGCTCTGAAATGTGTGTTGGACTATATTTTTAGATTGTTAGAAGACATATCAACACAGATTTTTTTTTTGTCTGGAAAAGAATGGAAAAGAATGGAATGGAATGGAAAAAAACGATTTCACTCCGATCGTTTTTTTTTTTATGGGGATTTGTTTTTGTTTTTTTTGTATTTTTTAAAATTTGCTTCAGATTTTTTCCCTTTTTCAGTAGCCAATTGTATGTCAACTGCCCCCTCCATCGACCATAACTCTCACACACTCATATACACAATGAGCTTATGCCGGCTTCCCTCCCCCCAATCGCCACACCTCAGCCAGAGTCGGGCTGGCGCAGCCGGGGAAGTGAACTCCGGCCGCAGTGAGCAACTCGCACTCCGGGGCGAGTGCTTTTACCGTTACGCCATCTGGGGGCCGCTGTATTTGAGTTTTACGAAGTGAAATACGGTCCTACCCAGTGTGTAAACATGAAGCTCAGACCGACTGGCTGTGTGTGTGTGTGTGTGTGTGTGCGCGTGTGAGCATGTGTGTGTGTGTGTATTTTGTGTGTGTGTGCATGTTGCAGATTAGTTGCCCAAACACATGACTGATGACTGTGTGTGTGTGTGCGTGTGTGTGTGTGTGTGTGTGTGTGTGTGTGTGTGTGTGTGTGTGTGTGTGTGTGTGTGTGTGTGTGTGTGTTGCAGATTAGCTGCATGACTGATGACTGTGTGTGGCACTCCTCTCACAGGCAGATATCGTCGGGCTCTGTAAGAAGAGCAGCTGGACCAGGAGGCAGGTGGAGCGATGGTTTCGGAGAAGACGGAACCAGGACCGGCCTGGTTTACTCAGGAAATTCAGAGAGGCCTGGTACGATCACATCTTCACTGAGCAAAATGTTATCATTTTTTTCTATTTTCTTTTTCTGCTGTTTTCTCCCTGTTTTTAGCATCCAATTATACACTCCTACACGCCGTAGTCCTGATACCGGCAGTGACATGGGGTGGAGCACCGTCCCCTCCGAGCTGGAACCTGCCAAGCCGTCACTGTAACTCATATCAGCTTCCCCCCTCCCTCCCTGGAGCAGACAGCCAATCCCCGCCCCCTAGTGGCACTCCCTGGTTGCAGTGGCCAGCGTTGAACGTTCTACACCACCTGGGAGGCACTAAGTGCAATTTGAAGAACAATAATCTACCACAGGCTGATTTCATATTTCTCTCCATGTCTGCCCCTTGTTTTTAAACCGTTTTGCCAGTAAGCTCAGGTCGGATTCACAATACGGCGGTGTGGCGATTTGTCTCTCTCTTCCTCTCCGCAGTTGGAGATTTGTCTTCTACCTGTCAGCGTTCGTGGGAGGAGTAGTGGCTCTCTATGACGTGAGTATGCTCTGCGCTGAAGACTAACATGAAGAAGGCTTGTCCTGATGTAATTCAAAATGCATAGTTCTAAGGCCTATAGCCTATTTAGGTGGTCTAGCAGTTACAACGTTTGACGCTGGCCACTGCGACCGGGGTTTGATTCCACCGGCCATGCCAGAGTTGGCTCTGGCCCAGGAGTGCCACTAGGGGGCGGCGATTGGCTGTCTGCCCCAGGGAGGGGGGAGGGAAGCCGATATGAGCTCGCTGCGTGTAGGAGTGGCTCTGGAGTTACAGTCGACAGTTTGCATCGTCATTGTCACAGCTGGTCTCAGGGCTACGGCAGCGAACTCACAATACGAGGGGGGGATTGACTTGTAAAGAGAGGGTGTAATTGGCTACTAAATTGTGAGAAAATGGGATAAAATCAGAAGCAAATTTAAAATAAAATAAGTAAATAAATAAATAAAAATTCATAGTTCTAGGGATTTTCTCCCCGCTTTCTTGGCAAAACCTGGCCAGCCTTTTTTTTCCAAAAGTGTGAGGAGGTAGCTGGCTGGACGTTCATTAATCATCCTCCCATCCCTGACCAGCTGGACTCCCAGCGTAGTGGGCACCTGAAGTGTGGCTGTGTGAAACGGACAGTGATGGATGGGCCGCTTCAATATTCATGACATAATATTACACCCCCCGCTCCCCACTGACTCTTGCGTCCATTACCCAGAGAAGACAGCCTTTAAATACTTTAAGTTCTGATTTATGTCCCCGCCCTAAGAGGAAGCGCAGGGTGAACAGATTGTGATGGAAACACAGCAGATCTTTGGTGAGGCCAGACAGGTGTGCTTCAGGGGCCATCGCTGTCTAGAAGTGGTCTCAGTAGGTAGAGCGTGGTTCTGTGTGTCTCAGTAGGTAGAGTGTGGTTCTGTGTGGCTCAGTAGGTAGAGCATGGTTCTGTGTGTCTCAGTAGGTAGAGCGTGGTTCTGTGTGGCTCAGTAGGTAGAGCGTGGTTCTGTGTGGCTCAGTAGGTAGAGCGTGGTTCTGTGTGTCTCAGTAGGTAGAGCGTGGTTCTGTGTGTCTCAGTAGGTAGAGCGT
>JAINUG010000091.1:3072500-3080000 GCA_029706075.1 Aldrovandia affinis | reverse complement strand
CACCACTCTGCCGCCCACATGATGATCACCAAAGGGCAGATGGTGGTGAAGCTCTGTAATAACTGGGCTTAGTGTAGTATAACGGTTAGGGGGAACTGGGCTTGTAACTCAGAGGTTGCAGGTTCGATTCCCAGGTGGGAGGCACTGCTGTTGTACCCTTGAGCTAAAGGCACTTAATTTGAATTGCTTCAGTAAAATATCCAGCTGTATAAATGGATTGTATGTAAAGAAATGTAAACTGTGTAAGTCGCTCTGGATAAGAGCGTCTGCCAAATGCCTGAGATGTAAATGTAAATGTAACTCCTCCTCGTGGTTTCTGGGTTTGTTAGACGCGGGAGTTCTCTATCACGGACCAGGGGCCTGAAGCGCTCCTGTTGGGATTCTGAACCCGTGTTTCATGGGTCGGCGCCGGCGCTACCGGCCTCTAGATCAGGTGACCTGCGTGTGCGTCAGCCTGCTGTTTCCCGGCACATCTGAGGCACACACTGACCACGCGAACCGCAGGAGCGCACACAGGCCCGGTACACCAGCACCGACCCATGAAACACGGCCGGGCTCAGAGACCCAAAAAGGGAAAAAAGCTAAACAAAAAGAACATTAACAAAAGGAATAGTGAAATTCTGTGAGACTTTTTTATATCTTCCTCGTAAAATTGTTGAGAGAACGGCTTTGTTTTTTTTGGCCACGTCTCTAGCCAGTTGTTTATGGTGACTAAATAATCATTTATAGCTGAAAAAATAAGATATGGACACATTTCTGCATCACGTTTGCACCATTGAGTCATGGACTGGTTTTATGAACAGTATAGGGGGTTTGTGGGTCATGGACTGGTTTTATGAACAGTATAGGGGGTTTGTGGAAAGTGCAGAGCTGACTCTCTTGCCTATAAAGCCCCTTTGACACTGAATCTGATCCTGAAATGTCTCATGAATGAGCGTATGTGGGCATCCAGAGATCCAGTGGATGTAGTGATGCACCGCGTGGCTCTGTGCGTCACGCCTGACTCCCCTGTGTTCTCTCTGCAGGGACAGGCACAGCAAACAGGAACCCTTGTTCATGAATCTGCTGGACACTTTTTTTTGTTTGTTTGTTAAATTTGTTTTTGATTTTATTTTGATTCGCCTTCCCCCACGAACTCACCATCCGTCACTACAGGGTCAAGCTAATTCCCCGAGACCGGCGATGATCCGCTTGCTCAAAGACGGAATTCGCCCCCCACCTACTTTCTAAAAACTCCCTTCCGCTCCTCAGCGAGCTCCTGCCGGCTCACCCTTCCCCTTCCCCCTTCCCCCCTCCCCCTGGGGGCGGACAGCCAATCGCTGCCCTTGATCGGGGCTCTCGGCTAGGGCTGGTCTGGCACAGTAGGATTTCGATCCGCGGCTATAATAGGCAACTTGCATCCCAAGTGAATGCTTAGACCGCTACGCCACCCGAATCTGCCGTACACTTGTAAGGAGATGTCGTGATATGGGATGGATAGAAATGTTCCAGTGCATTCTTCTTCACCTCTTGGGTAATTGTCAGTTTGCCCAGGTCTGTGATGTCCCATCACCTTATGTGGATCTGATTTCACTGCCTGCTAATAGAGTCCCTCTGCTGTGTCCAATGTAGGTGGGCGAGTTCCGTCTCGGAGGAGGCGGATCATCTCCGGCCTCGGGGGAATTAGCTTGACTTGCGGGCGGCAAGTTCCTGGGGGAGGGCGAATTGAAATAAATAGAGGGTATAATTGGCCACTAAATTGGAAGGAAAACCGGGGAAAAAAATCTGAAAAAAATAACTGTGTCTAATTACGATGGGATAGGCAAGACACTCTGTCCCTGGCAAACGTAACGGGGAGCATGCCAACCGCGGTCGCCACACTTCATAAGAACGCCCACAGCCTGCAGGTCCGAGGGGCCCAATTAGCCCTGATTTAAACGCACGCCGCGCTTCGCAGAATCATCCAGCTCTGGATTTACATCACATTTTACATTTACACTTTAAGCATCTAGCAGACGCTCTTATCCAGAGCGACTTACACAGTTTACATTTCTTTACATACAATCCATTTATACAGCTGGATATTTTACTGAAGCAATTCAGGTTAAGTACCTTTAGCTCAAGGGTACAACAGCAGTGCCCCACCTGGGAATTGAACCAGCAACCTCTCAGTTACAAGCCCAGTTCCCTAACCATTACACTACACTGCCAGCCGCCTCCCCCCGACCCCTCTTCCCCCAATTGGGTTTGCCAAAAACGCCTGGCCCACATTACCATCCACAAGGCACCACGCACCGAAGTCGGTTCTTGTGAGAATCTGGCCGAATCGTTCTGAGATTGAACAGCGGTCTCGATTCTCTCTTCGTAAGTCAGTGTTTCTTTGGGAGGTGGGGTGTTTCGTTTTTGTCCCGACCCAGAGAGAGGCGTGCGCTCCATTGTGAGTGCCGGTGATGGAATGCCGAGTCACTAAAAGGGGCCTGAAGCCTGTTCACCTCAGGACACAGTGAGAGAAGTGGGCCCCCGCTCGTTTGCAGGACCCTGTCCCATCCCCCAGAGGCAGTGCAGGGCTTTCAAAGCTCTGCAGAATCCCACAGCGAGACTCCAATTACTTTGTCATCCTCCCGATTGTTGGCTGTTCCCACCTTCAAGGGCTCCCCTGTCATCATCTAAATCAGGGCTTCGAAACTCGTTTTTACCACAGCGGTCCGTGCGGCTGGGCCAGGAATACGGCGTGTGCGCTGTGTGCACATCTGCTGTAAAAACGCTTCGTAAACTATTTTTTGAGGGAGGACAAAAGCTTCAGTAGGGCACTGTTGTTGTCATGTGATGGAAGGCGGTTTTCTTTCTATACAAGATTTGCCTCGTCTGTTTCACGTGATTTGTCAGGCGGCCATTTTAACCCCACTCCCCAGCGTGCCAAAATCTGTGGTCTAGCAGTTACAGCGTTTGACGCTGGCCACTGCGTCCGGGGTTCCATTCCACCAGCCGTGCCAGTATCGGCTCTGGCCGGGAGTACCACTAAGGGGCGGCGATTGGCTGTCCGCCCCAGGGAGGGGGGAGGGAAGCCAATATGAGTTTGCTGCGTATAAGAGTGGCTCTGTGTACCGGAGTTACAGTCGACGAGTTGGCGAGTGCCGGCTTGGAGGAGGCGGTACATCGCCTTTGTCACTGCCGGTCTCAGGGCTACGGCAGCAAACTCACAATACGAGGGGGGGATTGACATGAAAAGAGAGAGGGTGTAACTGGCTACTAAATTGGGAGAAAATGGGAAAAATCTGAAAGGAAATCTTTTAAAAAAACTTTAAAAAAGGCCAAACCTCTGTTCTGAGTGGGGCAAATAAACCCGTTGGTAGAAATAAATAATGATTAATTAAATGGTAACAGAATGTATATTTTCTCCTCCCCCACCCCTCGTATCACCCCCCCCCCCCTCCTCGTAGCTGACCGGGGACGAGCGGAGTGAAAACGAGGAAGAGGAAGACGAGGAGGAGGAAGAGGAGGACGAGAGTAGCACGCCAGAGGAGGACGGAGGACGTGAGAAAGTGAGGAACGGCTCGGGGGCGGGACACACGGAGAGCGATCACTGACGCGGGCGCGCTGGAGTGGGCCCCCCTGTGGCGGGCCGGGGGACTGCACTCTGGAGCGGGCGGCCCAGCTCAGCCTGTGCAGCCCTCTCTCTCTCTCTCTCTCTCTCTCTCTCTCTCTCTCTCTCTCTCTCTCTCTCTCTCACATGATGGAGAAACACTCACATGAAACCAGCGCACGCAACTAATGCAGAGAGACGTTTGATTTATTACTGTCGGACTCTGGAACAAAGCCTGAAATTACTTCCCTCATCAGAACATCACACACACACACACACACACACACACACACACACTCTCTCACACACACACACACACACACACGCAGTGTTTTCCAGGATGCCCTCTCCTCAAACGCTGACCATGGCAGAGCATCACAGGAAAGCGTCTCCCACAGCAGAGCAGAATCAGGTCTGCTGTTCCTCTCCCCCTCGCAGCTCATTTGAGTCTCAGTTTGGGGGGGGGTAGAGACCACAGAGACGCCACATCCCATCATCTATCGTTATCGCTGTTTCGCTTCATCCATCACGCCTCGCTTCCCCCCTCGCTGGCGTTTGCCGTGTTTTAACTCCAGTTCTGCTGGCCGGAGCGGGGCGTTCATGCCCCCGCTATGATGACATGTAGACCCGGCGCTCTCTCCAGCGGGATTTCAACAGAAATCAAACAAAGAGAAAAGGAAAGAAAAGAAACCCTGATAATCATTGAACAGGAACAGACGGAGAATAGCGCCTTTAAACGTGCGGGTCGTCAGACTCCCCTGTTAACGGAGTTAACGGATTATCCCCGGAAACGTGACCCCTGTGGTACAGGAGGGGTGTGCGCCCAGCCCAAACGTGGGGTGGGGTGGGGGTTAGGGCCCACCGAGGGTGGGGGGTGCTCCCATGAGGGAGGGGGTTATCGATAGGCTGCACCACGATACAGCTCAGAGCAAAGTGCAGTTAGCTTCTGAGACGAGGCGGATTTCATTTCAGCTTTGAATTACTTTTTTTTGGGGGTGCAAGAGGGTAAATGAGAAATAAGGACAAAGGGGCAGTTTATTAAAATGAGTTTTTTTAGGTTTTTTTATCCACCGTTTTCTTTTTCAAGTCTAAATGTAGCCTACACATAATGGGCTATTCAGTCCTCGTAAAAAGTAACAACCATTTAAATTTGTTAAAGATTGTGACGAGCCCTAGTGTGCGTGGGTTCGAGCCAGGCCACAGCATTAGAGGAACTCTGAGATTAAGAGGAGTTTCAACATTGTCATGCGTTTGATTCGCCAGGAATGGCTGCGTTCGCTCCTGTCTGAAGACCCACTGCTGTGCTGTGCTTTTAGTTGCAGATTGTGAAGGGAAATCACCCTTTTCACTGATTTCACCGTTTGAGGACATTGGGCTAGTCTGTCTGTCTAAATCCGCTGTGTTTCGTCTCATGGTTTCGCTGTATTCATATCAGTGACAACATGGCTTAAATGTACTGAGACACAGCGCTATAGAAATAGTTCTTTTTAATTTTTTGCCATGTTTTTCTCCCAATCTGGTGGCCAATTATACCCTCTATTTCTTTTTGATTTTACCCTCCCCCCCGAACTCTCCGCCCGCCTCCACGGGACAAGCTAATACCTCGAGGCAACATCCACCTCCTCCGAGACGGAACTCACCCAAATATGTTTATACGAGGTCTCCCTCCCCCTCCCCCTGGGGCGGACAGCCAAAACACTGCCTCCGATCGGGGCTCCCCACCAGGGCCAGTCTGGCACAGTCGCGTTTGCAAACCGTGACTGTAATAGGCATCTCACACTCGTAAAGGACCAGCCAATACGGGTGCGTTAGACCGATACGCTATTGGAGGCCCCGAAATGATTGTTCTTGTAGGAAAGCCGACGCAAAGTGAATGTCATACTGTCTGTACTTTTCATCAAATTACCAAATATTCCTTTGTAGTATTTTTTTAAAATAGTCAATTATATTTATTTAAACTGAGAGTGGATGAAACTTAAGGGCAGAAGCTGTGTTTGTACTGTCGTCTTCTTTTAAATGTGTTCCCGAGCTGGCTCACCCCCCCCTCCCCTGGGGTGGACAGCCAAACGCCACCCCCGATCAGGGCTGACGACCGGGGTCGGTCTGGTAGAGACGGGTTTAGAACCACATCCCTGACAGGCAGCGCACTCCGTATCGGACCAGCCAAGATACGGTGCGTTAGACCGCTATGCTATCCGCCGCCCCTGTGTGTGTACTGTCTTAATGCAGAGTGCTTTAAACTTAAGGGTAGAAGCTGTGTGTTTTGACATGGAAGACAACAACAGCAGCATTTCCAAGAGGCAGAGGGAATCCATTGCTATGAAGAAGAATTGGGGGGAAAAAATAGAGCTTTGTCGTTGTGATTGTAGCCTGAATTTCAACTTCAGTTTTGTGTATCTGTATATTTTTTTTATCACTGTATCGAATCGCAGAAATATATTGTGTCAGATTGTTTTATGAAATATGAGATTTTAATTTACATAAAAAAACTTAATTTATAGTAAATGTTGAGCACAGTGTTCAGCGAGCCACAGAAGGGGGAGTGAAGTGTGTCCCTGTTTCTCTGCTGTATAAAGTATGCTTTATGAATAAAGATCTCAAAGTATGCTTTATGAATAAAGAGCTCAAAGTGTGCTTTATGAATAAAGATCTCAAAGTATGCTTTATGAATACAGATCTCAAAGTATGCTTTATGAATAAAGATCTCAAAGTATGCTTTATGAATAAAGATCTCAAAAGTATGCTTTATGAATACAGATCTCAAAGTATGCTTTATGAATAAAGATCTCAAAGTATGCTTTATGAATAAAGATCTTATGAAACTGTGAGGTGCATGAAGGCAGGCCAATGGTGTGCACCTCCTAATTCTCCCTCGATATTCTGTCCCTCACTCTGAGGTGGTCGGGGAACTGACCAATAGCAGGAAGGTCGTAGGTTTGAGTCCACCGTGAGGATGACCCTGGAACTTTACAACCAAATTTTGTTTTTGTTTTTGTTTTGTCTTTTCAGATTTTTTCCCATTTGTCTCCCAATTCAGTGGCCAATTATACCTTCTATTTTTATTTAGATTTGCCCTTCCCCACAAACTCGCTGCCTGTCTCTACGAGGCAAGCTAATTCTCCTTCAAGACGGAATTTGTCCACCCACGTTCTGGAGACTGCATTACGTGCTTCTCAGCGGGTTCATGCCGGCTCACCCTCCCCCCTCCCACTGGGGCGGACAGCCAAACGCCGCCCCTTACCAGGGCTCCCCACCAGGGCCGGTCTGGTAGAGACGGGTTTAGAACTGCGACCGTGATAGGCAGCTCACACTCGTGAAGGACCAGTCAATAAGGGTGCATTAGACCGCTACGCTATCGGAGGCCCCAATTGTTTTATTTTTAAGTGTCCGAATCTGTGTACAAATGTATACGTCACTGTAGGCCACTGTGTCAGATGGTCAGACGGTCTCCTTATTCAGCTGATTGGTTCTGAACAATATGTCTGTCCACGCTTTGGAGAGAATGGGGCTGGGTTCTCAGAGTTACCCTCCCTCCAAAACGAGGCCTGATTAAGTCTACATCTGTGACGTCAAACTTACGATTGGTGTGTTGGATGCGGGTCGCTGGATGGATCGCTGTCAAATCAAGGCAGGGATTTGCATAAAGCTTGTCGTTTAGACCAGGGGTGGGCATGGAGGGCCATATCCATTTCTGGATTTCACGCCAACTTCTGCTCTTAATTGTTTAATTAGCCCCAATCATTTACCTGATCTGACATTTTAGCTACATTTCTTGATAAGCCCATGAGTGACAGCTGAAGACTGTTCTTGTGTTCCCATATGAAACATGTTACTGTGGTCTAATCTACAAGTGAACCAGCATTGGCGTATCCAACTAATTAGCTAATTGAGCCACAGGGGTAACACACACTGGCCCTCCAGGACCGGAATTGCCCCCC
>JAINUG010000091.1:2957500-3060000 GCA_029706075.1 Aldrovandia affinis | reverse complement strand
GGGCTCTCTCTGGTCTCTCTCTCGATCCGCTCCGCCGGGGTCTCTGGATCTCTCTCTCCGTCTGTGTGCCCCATCGTTCCCCCCGTATCTCCGGCTCCTCGTCTCAGTGTTGGCCCCCTGTGTGCTCGGTTTGGCCCCCCTGTGAACGTGTGAGGGGGGATCTGTGCTGGTCAGATACAGCTCTGCTCCGATGTGTTCACAGATACCCCCCTCACAAAGACTTCTGAAGATCCGAGCTTCGCGCCCTCTGCCCGTCGGGACGATCCCCACTCCGCGATAAGATGCGGGGAAAGATCAGCCCAGCTGTATAAATACACCGTTACGTGTTATGAACTGAATGTGTGCTGTATCTGCAGGCTGGGGCTCGATGCTTCTGGCATTTTACGTGTTATTCAGTTAAGCCTCTCTACAGAGATAGCACTGCGTCTGATCTTGGTGGAGGCGCGCGCGCGTGTGTGTGTGTGTGTGTGTGTGTGTGTGTGTGTGTGTGTGTGTGTGTGTGTGTGTGTGTGTGTGTGTGTGTGTGTGTGTGCGTGTGTGTGTGTGTGTGTGCATGTGTGTGTGTGTGTGTGTGTGTGTGTGTGCGTGTGTGTGTGTGCGTGTGTGTGTGAGTGTGTGTGCGCGCGTGTGTGTGTGTGTGCGCGTGCATACGTGTGTGTGTGTGCGCGCGAGTGTGTGTGTGTGTGTGTGTGTGTGTGTGTGTGTGTGTGTGTGTGCGTGTGCGTGTGCGTGTGTGTGTGTGTGTGTGTGTGCGTATGTTTGTGTGAGTGTGTGCGTGCGTGCGTGCGTGTGTGTGTGTGTGTGTCTCAGTTCTCAGTAAATCTTTTCTTGTGAAGTTTAGAATTTCGGTGAACAAGGGTTGAGCACTTACAGTAAAATGAGATTTTAATGAAAGAAAAAATGGAAATCCTTACGAGGCAGTTTGCTGTGCGTAATTATTGCTACCTGAGGTCATAAACAGCTTATTGCTTTGAGATCATAAACATCACCGGCCAACAGACGGGTGGCCATTTCGCTTTATCGTGGTCGTGCAGCAGAAGCAGGAGATGATTGTCACTGTGAGTGTCCGAGCCGTGAACGCCGTAGAAAACGTTGTTTAGCGATCGCGACAGCGCCTCACGTCAGTGTTCCTTCAGAGCGCTGTTAAGATGTGATCTTAGCGGTAATCACACACGGTGGGGGGTGCGCGGTATGTGCATCAAACCAGCTGTGACTGCAGACGCCGCGCTCGGCTCGGAGCGGAGCGGAGCGGCACTGATGTGTCTTTACGTGCTCTCGGATAAAAGAGCGCTTTATAGCCGCGCCGCTGCAGATCCGATCCTGTCAGCGTGCCTGTCGACCCCCCCAGCCCTGGGGCTCGGCGCTCAAACATAAATACAGCCCCCAGGCCCCCTCCCTACATCTGTTTTATGAGCGCTCACCTCGCCGGCCTCCTCCTCCTTCACCGTTCCGTTTTCTCTCAGAGCGTCGGCAGGTTTCGCCAGACGTTCTGGCGGTATCGGGCTGATTGAAGGCGTGATGTTCGTCCGGCTGCTGCTGGGGGCTGCGGGCGTTCCTCGTCACAAGGCGAATTGTTCCCGAGGTTTCGTGCTTTCTGTCCTTGAGACCGGTCCCATAACGACCTGCTTTAGAGACGATTCAATCAAAGCAGTATTAAACATGTAGGCAGTGGTGATGACAGTTAGCTAGATATACAGAGTTCAGTGGTAGTGGAGTCTGAAGAGGTGGGTTTTGAGTCTCTTGCGGAAGATCGCAAGTGATTCCGCGGTCCTGACCGAGTGCGGAAGGTCGTTCCACCACTGAGGGGTCAGGACAGAGAAGAGACGAGACCGCGAGGAGCGGCTGCCAGGCGCCCGGAGGGATGGGGCAGTCAGTTTGCCAGAGGAGGCGGAGCGGAGGGGGACAACCCGAGCTGGTGGGGCCTGTGGGGCAGGACTCATGGACCCGTTTCACAGGATGAATGAATGAATGAATGAATGAATGAATGAATGAATGAATGAATGAATGAATGAATGGATGGATGGATGGATGGAATGAATGAATGGATGAATGAATGTGGATAGATAGATAGATGGATAGATTCTCCTTTATCTGAAGTCATCGAGTTGCTGTACATCAAGACCTTTTGGGTGTTCAAGGCCAGGCTTGACACAGTGCTGGATATTCTCAACTCCAGGGGTGGGCAATTCTGGTCCTGGAGGGCCGGTGTGTGTGTGTGCAGGTTTCTGTTTCTACCAATTACCCCTGTGGCTCAATTAGCTAATTAGTTGGATACGCTAATGCTGGTTCACTTGTAGATTAGACCACAGTAACATGTTTCATATGGGAACACAAGAACAGTCTTCAGCTGTCATTCACGGGCTTATCAAAAAACGTAGCTAAAATGTCCGATCACGTAGATGATTTGGGCTAATTAAATCATTAAGAGCAGAAGTTGGCATGAAATCCAGAAACGGATACGGCCCTCCATGCCCACCCCTGCTCTAGACTGCAGGTAAATGACACAGTGCTGGATATTCTCTAGACTGCAGGTAAATGACACAGTGCTGGATATTCTCTAGACTGCAGGTAAATGACACAGTGCTGGATATTCTCTAGACTGCAGGTAAACGATGAGCCTAGATGGGCTGAATTGCCCATTCTCATCATGTGTTATGTTCTTGTGCTCTTAAAAAATGTTGACTGTTGACTTCAGGGAGCTGATTAGGGTTGGGTTTTGTGATTTTTATGTTTTACATTTGATTTTAGACAAGTAAAGTCATCAATCAAAGTATCTGTATGGTTCTGTGTGGCTCAGTAGGTAGAGTGTGGTTCTGTGTGTCTCAGTAGGTGGAGCGTGGTTCTGTGTGTCTCAGTAGGTAGAGTGTGGTTCTGTGTGTCTCAGTAGGTAGAGTGTGGTTCTGTGTGTCTCAGTAGGTAGAGTGGTTCTATGTGTCTCAGTAGGTAGAGCATGGTTCTGTGTGGCTCAGTAGGTAGAGTGTGGTTCTGTGTGGCTCAGTAGGTAGAGCGTGGTTCTGTGTGGCTCGGTAGGTAGAGCATGGTTCTGTGTGGCTCGGTAGGTAGAGCATGGTTCTGTGTGGCTCAGTAGGTAGAGTGTGGTTCTGTGTGGCTCAGTAGGTAGAGCGTGGTTCTGTGTGGCTCAGTAGGTAGAGCGTGGTTCTGACAACGCTTAGTTGTGGGTTCGATTCCCACTGGGACCACATATACTGAAAAATGTATGCATTCACTACTGTAAGTCACTTTGGATAAAAGCGTCTGCTAAATGTCGTATAATAATATAATAACATCAACCCCTACCTTTAATGAATCGGTCACTTTTACACGCTGTTCGGTTCTAGAAGGCATGGCAGTGCCAGATTCTGTTGTCTGTGTGCATCTGCTGACGTGTGTGTCTCTCCTGCGTCTCCTGTTCAGACGGGGCTGGTGCAGGTCGGAGAGGACAGCATGTTCATCGAACCCGTGACGGCCTCTCCGGGCTCCTTTTCCGGCGTGGAGCACAAGGTCGTGCGGAGGAGACGATCGCCCAAGCCCGGCTCTCCCGCCGCTGAAACGCACGGCAAGTTCTGCGAGATCGTCCAAGGTGAGGAAGCGCTCAGGAGCCTTTTCTTCCTTTTCATCATCAGGGCCGGTCAGGGCGGCCATTTCCCAAACCCCAGAATGGAGGACACTCCACGCCATGGCAATTTAACATATCGTCACCTTCCCTTCTTAAAATAATAATAAGTCATATTTTGAAGTTTTTCAAAAAACAATAAACTGAACCAAATATAGAATATATGATATTTATTAATCATTTCACACAAAAAGGTTATGACAATATATGACTATTGACATACAAATAACGCTGTCTGTCAATTATGTAACATGAGGATTAGATTACTTAGGCCAATTTACGAACATGCCGTTGTGATTTAGGCCATTATTTTAAGAAGGTGACGATATAATCCGTGCTCTTTTGACCACTCTGGGTTGTATGAAGTCTTCCGTTTGGGCATTTTGCAGGGTTGGCTACGATAGCACCGATCACTCTCCGATAGCACTTAAAGAAAAATCGTGTGGCTTGTCGCTCGCGCCCACAGTGTATGTAAGAACGTCATATTAAAGCGTGCTATTAAAACATTTATTAGACCAATGACACGGGCGATTCGTTATTTGACAAATACATAAACCAGTAAGAAGCACGTTAGAATCTTCAAACGTGATTTAATGAAGAATTGAGTGTTTTTCTAGTCTAGACTTCAAAAGGAAGAGAAATGGGCGTCTGGCAGAGGATGGTGCCGGATGGAGGGCAGAGCGCTTGGATAATAATGCCAGCCGTATGGCCACTCTAGGGCTGTTCGCTCCCACTGCCCATCGCTGAGCGCTCGTCACGTTTGCGTTTCTCTCGGGCCTTCCACGTGCCCGTTCCTCTCCTGCAGCGATGCCTTCAGCGGGTAGCGCGTTTTCAGGGTGTATACACCAGGGGCGGCACTGTAGTGTAATGGTTAGGGGGGAGCTGGGCTTCATCTGCCAACCGTCTCAAGAGGGCACAGGCCTCCTGCTGTCGCTGGCATTCTGAGCGGTTTGTAGTTCAGGCCCTCAAAGCTGAGGTGCTCATATCACCTGCATGGTAATATAACATACTATAATATAATATGATGTAATATATATAATCCGCATCACTTGCAGTTTCATGGGTGTGAATGCTCTTGTGAGGCAGTGTAGTGTAATGGTTAGGGAGCTTGTAACTCAGAGGTTGCTGGTTCAATTCCCAGGTGGGGCACTGCCGTTGTACCCTTGAGCTAAAGGTACTTAACCTGAATTGCTTCAGTAAAATATCCAGCTGTATAAATGGATTGCATGTAAAGAAATGTAAACTGTGTAAGTCGCTCTGGATAAGAGCGATAAGTAGCGTGTAAATGTAAATGTAAGTGTGAATGTAAAAAATGTAAATGTAAGTGTAATGTAAGTGTGAATGTAAGTGTAAGTGACAGTGCTACCGTGGGCTGTGCCATGCCACTGAAGTGTGTTCAGGGACGCATCATGAATGCTCATCGGATAGAGCCGCTGTAATCTTCAATTGCTGTTTGCTACTGTTTCATTTCCCCCTCCTCCCCCAGGAATGTTAGGCACTAAGGATCAGGGGGACTTGATAAATCACCAGCATCATTCATCGCCACCTTTCATGTTTTCACCGTTTGAGTCTGCTCAAAGAAGTGCAGCTGGCCCCCTCATAATCTTTCATTTTTTTACATTATTTTTTATTATTTTTTAATGAGCATCTCAGTCAATGAGCTCTTGTTGGAACCTGTTATAGCTTGGTATGAGTGCTGAATAGACATAAAAAACCGTACCCCTCTTCCTTCTGTCTTACATTAATAGCAATTTTGTGAATTCCCTAGCCCTGGGGCGCCAAGTTTCCAGATTTTTTTTTTTAAACCAAGAGGAATTCATATTTCCAGGGGTAGGCCTCATCTTTTGAGAGCGGGCCAAAGTGTTTGGCTGTGTGAGGGCTCCGATTGTGGAAAGGAAGTGCCCTTGGACCGTGCTGTGCATTGTGGGATTTGTAGTTTTACAACAGCAGTGGTGTCTTTAGTATCTGGAAACATTTACCAGCAAAGAATAGCGGTATGAAGAAATGTCACTCAAACTCATAATTGCATCTCTACCTGGTGAGGTAATGTCTGTATGAGCAAACGCTATTTAACATTTGTAATGGCAAACATTTGTATGAGCCTTAAATCAGAAGAGGGCGGGACAAGCTAGACGTCTGTCTGTCAGAAAGAACATTGATTGAGAGCTGACCGTTTGTGGCCATATGCATATCTGCTGAAATACTGTCAGATTAAAAGGTAGTTTTGTGATGAGGTTTAACAACCTTTGTTGTGGTTTTGTAGGTAGAGCTTTGCACTGACAACGCTTAGGTTGTGGGTTCAGTTCCCACTGGGACCACATGCACTGAAAAAATGTGCATTCACTACTGTAAGTCGCTTTGGATGAAAGCGTCTGCAAAAAAATGGCTTGTATACAACTACAGTGCCAGCATAAACAAATGTGGTGCATACAATTTGCAACTAACCAGCATTAAAAAAAAAAACATTTTTAGACCTGCATCTAATTTATTTTAGTTATGGACCTGATTATGATGGAAAAAAATATTCTTTCTTGTCCTAGCATTTGTTCTAAGCTCATGCAGTACACATCTATGATCGTTATACCATTTATACTTACTAGATATTCAACTTTTTAGAGTGACAAACTAGAAAAACCAAGGCAGGAAAGTTGACTCAGTTTGCTGAAGTTTCTGTCGTGGGGACAAGGCCTCCAGTCAGCGACACGTCACAAACCAATCTGTCGACTTCCTGCTCAGCGGACGGCGATTTGATCCCGTTTCTGACCGAGACAGATTCTGGAAAACGATCCAGCTTTTAATGTGATAGGTTTGCTTTTTCGTAAGGCGAGATATAACTACACGGTTTCCTTTCCTGTGTTTCTCCAAGAGCGCGGGTAATGGGGCTAATTACTCATTCAGTGCCCATGTTTGGACAAGTACCCATATTTATATCAACTTATCCTGTTTGGCAGGGCACAGGTCTCCCCCCTGCGAGAGATTTCTAAAGTCGGTGAGCTGCGGTGCGGGATTCTGAAATGCCTGACTCTGAAAAAGATTACATTTCAAAGAGAATTTCATATTAGCAAGCTGGGAATGTTCACTGCAGCTTGGTGTACAAAGTATACAGAACAGCGATTAGTGTCATTTATAAGAAAGCAGCAACTGGCCCTGTGGAGTTCACAACTATTCTTTTTTTTTCTTCTACTTTCTCTTTCTGTTGTTCTCCCTGCTTTTATAATTTTTTTGTTTCTGATTTTATCCCATTTTCTCCCAATTTGGTAGCGTGAGTTCGCTGCCGTAGTCCTGCGACCGGTAGTGACGAAGGCGAAGTAACGCCTCCTCCGAGATGACACTCACCAAGCCGTCGACCGTAATCCGGTACTACAGGGCCACTCTTATGCGTAGCGAACGTCATGTCGGCTTCCCTCCCCCCTCCCTGGGGCGGACAGCCAATCGCCGCCCCTGGTGGCCCCGGCCAGAGCCGACTCTGGCGAGACGGGGAATTGAACCCCGGTCTCCGTGGCCAGCGTCGGACGTTGTAACCACTGGACCATGCGGGAGGCCCTCCCTGCTTTTAGAATCCAATTATACCCTCCTTTTTCACGTAAATTTTCCCCTCCCTCATATATCTTACTCTGCCGTAGTTCTCTGACATGCGTAGTCCTGAGCTGGCACCGGCAGTGATGCGTGCAGAGCCACTCCTATACGCAGCGATCTCGCCTCCTCCCCCCTAGTGGCACTCCCAGCCAGAGCTGCACTGGTGCGGCGCCATTGAACCCCGCCGTCCAACGCAACTCTGTTAGGCCCCAGCTGTCCAGCTCCTGATACCCCCACAATGCGCTCTCCACCCCCCCCATCGAGCAAAAAGTGTGGACCAAGCACCCTCCCTGATGGGTTTCTCCCTGAGACCAGGTTCAGTTTGTTCTGCTGTTCCTGTAGGTTTTGAACGCAGCTAAATGGCGTCCTGATTGTGATCTCGTCTCTGGTCCCTATACGAGTGAGGGGGGGGGGTTTATGATGAATAAGGGTGATCTGGAATACGCGCACGAGGCGAACGTTACATAACTCCTTTGAAGGGAAAGACCACCGGCGTTTTTTGACAACCTCCTGTAAGTAAATTCTTTCCACATGTTCATATCTGCGGCCGGGCGGCTGGACCGCGCACCGTAACCCAAACCCCGTCTTTATGAGAGAGCGGAGCCGGTGGAGCCGATGGAGCCGCTGCAATAACAGAGCTGAAAGAGTCCTTTATGGAGCGGGCCTTCCACCACCACCACTGCCATGCTCAGGGCTCCACTGCTCCAGCCCACGCCTCGGGGACGATGAGAGCTCCAGGTGCATCGGCCCGTTCGGCTCTCTCCCTCTCTCTCTCTCTCTCTCTCTCTCTCTCTCCCTCTCTCTCTCTCTCTCTCTGTCTCTCTGTCTCTCTGTCTCTCTGTCTCTCTGTCTCTCTGTCTCTCTCTCTCTCTCTCTCTCTCTGCTCTCTCTCCCTCTCCCTCTCTCTCTCTCTCTCTCTCTCTCTCTCTCTCTCTCCTCTCTCTCTCTCTCTCTCTCTCTCTCTCTCTGTCTCTGTCTCTCTGTCTCTCTCTCTCTCTCTCTCTCTCTCTGTCTCTCTGTCTGTCTCTCTGTCTCTGTCTCTCTCTCTCTCTCTCTCTCTCTCTCTCTCTCTCTCTCTCTCTCTCTCTCTCTCTCTCTCTCTCTCTCTCTCTCTCTCTCTCTCTCTCTCTCTCTCTCTCTCCTGCACCTGGTCTCTCTGGGCGTGGGGAGCAGGGGGCCGTTCGGCCCGGTACGGGGTGCCAGGTTTGGGAAATTCTTTCCCCTGCGCTCACGTCTGCTCTGTGGGGCTGGAGGAGCTGGGGAGCCAGAACCCCCCGTTCCCCTTGGCGGGCCGCGGAGCCCCCCCACCCCTCCCGAAAACCGCAGTGACCCCAGGGGAGCGCGGTACGGACTCTGAGACCAGACTTTATATCCATTAAAACTCCACGTCCTGAATACTTTGCAGAGTTCAGCGCCCTCCCTCCCTCCCTCCCCTCCTCCCTCCCTCTCTCCCTCCCCTCCTCCCTCCCTCCCTCTCTCTCCCCTCCTCCCTCCCCTCCTCCCTCCCTCTCTCCCTCCCTCCCCCTCCTCCTCCCTCCCTCCTCCCTCCCCTCCCCTCCTCCTCCCCCTCTCTCCCTCCCTCCTCCCTCTCTCCCTCCCTCCCTCCCCCCCTCCTCCCTCTCCCTCCCTCCCCCCTCCCTCCTCCCTCCCCTCCCTCCCCTCCCTCCTCCCTCTCTCCCTCCCCTCCTCCCTCTCCTCTCCCCCTCCCCTCTCCCCCTCCCTCTCTGACTCTTAGGCTCTTTGTACAGCTGCACGTATCATGTTACCAACAAAAAAAAAAAGGATGAATATTGGAGTGGTGCTGATGCCCAGATGTTGAGGGAGTTAAAGTTGCGGGTCTGGAAAGGGCCCTGAGCGCAGAGCTGACAGAACAGGGGTGTCCCGTTTTTCTCCCAATTTGGTAGCTAATTACACCCTCTATTTGTTTCGATTTACCCTCCCCACACGGGTCCACCACTCGTCTCTACGAGGCAAGCTAGTTCTAGAACTCCGCCTCCTTCGAGACAGAATTTGCCCCCACCCACGTTCTGGAGACTCCCTTACGCGCTTCACGGCGGACCCGAGCCGGCTCACCCTCCCCCTCCCCTGGGGCGGACAGCCAAACGCCCCGCCCCGATCGGGGCTGATGACCAGGGCCGGTCTGGTAGAGATGGGTTTAGAGCCGCGTCCCTGACAGGCAGCGCACACCGTATCAGACCAGCCAAGATACAGTGCCTTAGACCGCTACGCTATCCACCGCCCCTGGCCAGCCTGTAATTTAGGGCCCTTTTCTGCTGAGGAAGTCTTGTTGTTAATAATTATTATTCTCATGGAATGCTCAAGGTCCAGTTTGAGCCAGACGTCTGATCAGAACTCGGCCTTAGCTGCCGTCTGCCTTCGGAGAAACGAGAGGGGAATTTGAAAAATGTTGGAACCTTCTTTAACTATAACAAAAAATAACCGATTCCAGTTTCTGACTGCTCATTTGTTTCACAGAGTTTCTGCTGCCTTTCTGCCATTTTTTTGTTACATCTTCTGCATTTTTTGAGCTCGGTGCACAAACCTTCCCTTTCAGCCGAGCGGCCAGAGGAAGGTGGGCCAGCCGTGTGTTTCTTTAACGGTAAAAACATTATTTACACGCCATCTCAGGGCTCTTCTCTAGAGACACTCCTGACCAATGAAGTGGTGGACATTTTTATGTGTATAATATATATATATATATTTATATAACTGTATATATTTTTATATAAATGCTGTTTTGGCTAAATACTATCATCATAGAAGGAGTCGCTTTTTAGAAAATTCCATTTACAAATGTAAATTCTTCCAGCATTCCAGTTGATACAAGGCTCTCTGTTCGTGACTTTCGCTGAGATGCGCACACGTAGCAGGCACACTGGCGTAGAGATCTCAAATGCATTTCAAAATGAGCTCTCGTGTAAATATTGTACTTCTCTCCATGTATAACTGTACACAAATAAAACAGTAATTTTAGCGCCCCGTGGAATGCGCACACGTATGTTCATGGAGGAGTGTGTCCATGAGTATATCGTGGTCACGCAGTGGACACCACTGCGGTAGATCGAAACAACATGAGGGGTTTTCCCCCAATTTGGTAGCCAATACCCTCTGTTTATCTCAATTTACCATCCCCACACGAGCCCACTGCTCCTCCTCGGAGTCAAGCCAGTTTTTCCCGTACAGGGACACCTTTCACGCTTCTCTGTGAGCCCGTGCCGGCTCTCCCTCCCCCTCCCTCTGGGGCGGTCAGCTAATCTCCCCCCCTGACGGGGCCCTCAGCCAGAGCTGGGTTTAGAACCACGGCTGCAGTAGGCAACTTGCATTCCGGGCGAATGCTTTGACCGTTACGCCACCCGGGGCCCCACAACATGAGTGTTTGGATTTTGAGCCGCTACAGTCCCCAGTGTAATTTCCTCTGGCTCAGAAGCTGTCCTGTCCTCCTCCATTGTGGACTCTTGCCCAGGGCTTTTGAAAAGGCACCACATTTGAAACGTGGCTGTGACATTCTCAAGATGAATGGTCCTTTGGCCCTAAAGCTGTTATCAGGGTAAACGACTCCCCTTTGTCTGAGCTTTTACCTCTCCGACAGGGTTCTGCTTCATCTGCCAACCGTCTCAAGAGGGCACAGGCCTTCTGCTGTCGCTGGCATTCTGAGCGGTTTGTAGTTCAGGCCCTCAAAGCTGAGGTGCTCATATCACCTGCATGGTAATATAATATACTATAATATAATATGATGTAATATATATAATTTCCATCACTTGCAGTTTCAGGGGTGTGAATGCTCTTGTGAGGCAGTGTAGTGTAATGGTTAGGCAGCTGGGCTTGTAACTCTTGAGGTTGCTGGTTCGATTCCCAGGTGGGTCACTGCTGTTGTACCCTTCAGCTAAAGGCACTTAACCTGAATTGCTTCAGTAAAATATCCAGCTGTATAAATGGATTGTATGTAAAGAACTGTAAACTGTGTAAGTCACTCTGGATAAGAGCTTCTGCTAAAAAATGTAAAATGTAAATTAGGTAAAGCCTGTGTGGCTCAAAATGTAAAATTCTGTGTGGTTCAGTGTAAATTAGGTAGAGCGGTTCTGGTTCTGTGTGGCTCAGTAGGTAGAGCGTTATTCTGTGTGGTTCAGTGGTGGTTTCTGTGTGGCTCAGTAGGTAGAGCGTGGTTCTGTGTGTCTCAGTAGGTAGTGCGTGGTTCTGTGTGGCTCAGTGGTTCTGTGTGTCTCAGTAGGTAGAGCGTGGTTCTGGTGTGTGCTCAGTGGGTAGGTGTGGTTCTGTGTGTCTCAGTTCTGTGTGGTCTCAGTAGGTAGAGCGTGGTTCTGTGTGGGTAGAGCGTCAGTAGTAGGTGGTTCTGTGTGTCTCATTAGGTGGTGGTTCTGTGTGGCTCAGTAGGTAGAGTGTGGTTCTGTGGTTCTGTGTGTGGTTCTCAGTAGGTAGAGTGTGGTTCTGTGTGGCTCAGTAGGTAGAGTGTGGTTCTGTGTGTCTCAGTAGGTAGAGTGGTTCTGGTTCTGTGGTTCTGGCTCAGTAGGTAGAGTGTGGTTCTGTGTGGCTCAGTAGGTTGAGCGTGGTTCTGTGTGGCTCAGTAGGTAGAGCATGGCGTTGACAACGCTCAGGTTGTGAGTTTGATCCCCAATGCTTTGGCTAAAAGCATCTGCTAAATGGCATATGTTATATTATGTTACTATATCATGGTACAAGATGTCAGCTGGGCATCAACCAGGTGGTGTGCAAAAATCTCCCCAATTTACCACCCTGTGTGAACACTCCCATTTCCTCCTTTTAGGAAGGAATCCTACAATGCCATTCGGGGGTTTTTGTAAGACGTTTTTCCAGGTTTTTTGTTGTTGTAAATGTACTAGTTTAGCTTTGTGGGTCCTGCCCTGACAGGTCCCGCGCTACACAGCCCTCTTTGTGCCTGAGACATTTCCCTTTTCAGTTCCGCAATCAAAATAAAGGCTTTTCAAAACCGCTTCCAACCCTCACAAGTGCTCTCTTTCTTTTGAGGGTGAAGGAAGGGGGCGGTGGGGGCAGCAGTGTAGGAGGCGGGGGGCAGGGGGCGGGGGGCGGGGGTGGAGGAGCGGCGGAGATGAGCAAGCTTTTGTTCTGTTTGAAAGTGACGACGGTTTCTTTGAGAGCAGACCTCCCCCCCTCACCGCGACGGCTGCTTTGAAGCGAGCGCTGATTGGTTTGGCGCGCCGGTGTGAGTCCCCCGGAAGAGCACAGGTCACATCCCGCCGGTCTCGGGACAGCGCTGAGGGGGGGACACCGCGGCTGCCTGTGACATTGCTCTCTCCCCTGAGAACAACGTGTTTACCGTCCCTAACTAGCCGAGGCCAGACTCCAGATGCTGAAGCTCCTTCAAGGCTGGTAGCCGGCCCCTTTGATGCACACATTTTTACATTTTTACTTTTTTACGTTTTTAGCAGACGCTCTTATCCAGAGCGACTTACACAGTTTACATTTCTTTACAATCCATTTATACAGCTGGATATTTTTACTGAAGCAATTCAGGTTAAGTACCTTTAGCTCAAGGGTACAACAGCAGTGCCCAACCTGGGAATTGAACCTGCAAGTCCAGCTCCCTAACCATTACACTACACTGCTGGCCTATGAGCATACGAGCCAATTAAAATAAATCTAATGAAATAAAACATTTTCGATCTGTTGTGTAAGGTGCTGTTCACGTGGGTATAAAATACCATCTCATTTTTCCCACCACAAAAAACAACAGGAATCCCGTTATCCTGTTATAAGGCCAAAAAAAGAGATTGACAGTCTTCAGATAGATCGTGTTCCAAACGCAACATGGCTTGCATTGATGGGACCTTCTGTGTGTTCCTGAGTACAAACGAAGTGAGATGATTGGTCACCCCAGCCTGAAGAATGTGTGAGAATGGTCATTAGTGCTGACTAAAGTCTGCAAAAAAACAAAACTTCCTTTTCAGCAAAGTTTCAGCAAAGCCTGCCTTGTTTCTTGTTGTTTTTTAGTTTTTTTCATTTCAAAGTTGTTTATAAGTACAGTACAGTACACTAGAATATATTTTTTTATTAACATTTGAAGCCCCTTCAGCCTCAGGTTATGGGAACAGAAAGCAGCGCTTTGTTGTGTCGTCTCACAGACGTGCCGCGGACCGATTCTGGTTCGTTTGAGTCTTCCTCCTCTGGGAGGTTGGCACGATCGCCTTGTTTTGTGAGATCAGCGTCGCTCTGTCGAGTGGAAGACATTAAGAGGCCCTCGTGGGTCCGTCGTGACGGTCGAGAAGCTCCATGAAAACACACACACACACACACACACACACACACTTCTGCCGTGTTTACACAACATTAGATCAGCGAGGGTTTATGCTCTACCTACTGAGCTTGTTAAATATGTCAAAGTGCACTGTAGTCTCGGTTTGAAACCTGACTGCGTCAGTCTGACTCTGGCCGGGAGCCCCGATTGGGGGGGGGGGTGCGGCGTTTGCCTGTCCGCCCCAGGGGGAGAGGTGAGGGAAAGTCAGCACGAGCTAGCTGAGGAGCAGTAAGGGCGTTCCTACAAAAGAGCAGGTGGATGAAGTTCTGTCTCAGAGGAGGCGGATCATCGCCGGCCTCGGGGATGTTAGCTCGACCCGTAGTGACGGGCGGTGGACTCGTGAGGGGAGGGGAGTCTAAATAAATAGAGGGTTGAATTGGCTACTAGATTGGGAGAAAAATGGGGAAAAATTTTTTTAAACGAAAGTGTGACAAAAAAATATATATGAACAGGAACCAACATTGGCGTGTTGTTTCAACATTGCCGTGGCTTGTTTGTAAATGGCATTCTGGTTTTTTATTTACCTCATGGGGCCTAGTGGTCAGCTCAGCTGGGCCACCCACTGGCATTCTAAACCTGCCTGGCCCAGTCTGTTCTTCCATTTATTAATGTGTCCATCTGTCTGTCCCCCTTGTGCTGCAGGAAAGCGGAAGGAGAAGAGGCCCAGAGCCCCGGAGGACGGGCGGGGCCGCAGGAACGCCATCAGGCTGAGCGGGGGGTACACGGTGGAGACGGTGGTCGTGGCCGATTCAGACATGGTGCAGTACCACGGAGCAGAGGCAGCACAGAGGTTCATCCTCACGGTCATGAACATGGTGAGACACACACTATACTATACATACACTATACACACCATATACACACACTATACACACACACACTACACACACTATACTATACACACTATATACACTACACTATACATACACTATACACACACACACTCTCACACACACACACACACACATGGTGCAGTACCACGGAGCAGAGGCAGCACAGAGATTCATCCTCACGGTCATGAACATGGTGAGACCCACACTATACACACTATACTATACACACTATATACACACACTACACACAGAAAGCCTTCCCAGAAGAGTGGCAGCTGTCATAGCTGCAAAGGGGGTCCAACTCCATATTAATGCCCATGGTTTTAGAATGGGATGTCCAACAAGCTCATATAGGTGTGATGGTCAGGTGTCCACTGACTTTTGGCCATATAGGGTATGTATGTATGCATGCGCCCGTTTCTCTTCATTTTGTGGTGTGATTTACAGCTTTTGAGTGATTTGTAAATGTATTAGTTCATCAGTACCTTGGTTAAAAACCTGATAGCTTTGGGTGAGGACTGATGGCATTACATGGCAGACTTTCTCTGTAAGGTTAAAATAGTCTTCTCGTGCCTGTGGAGCCCAGGTGACCCTGAGCTGCTGTTGGCTGCAGGCTGTAGGCTCTCTCTCTGGTGAGACTTGAGTCTTTAAAGTAATGTGTGGTTCTCTGTTCTGCGTGGAGAACATCCCTCGTACAGTTTATGTTTGACATTTTAGGCATTTAGCAGACGCTCTTATCCAGAGCGACTTATGAGATGTGCATTAATACATGGTAGGATCAATCATAGTTTGCGCAAGACATCAGTGCAGTAATACAGCGATAGACATCGTTGTAGGCAGCTGCGTACCATACCTGTAACACTGGGAAGGAAACATTTTTTTACGTTTTTAAATGAGGAGTAAGCAGGGATACATATACAAGAAGTGTTGAACGTGTAGGCAGTGGTGATGACAATTGGATAGATCAGTTCCTCTAGCCGCTTGATAAGCCAGCACCAGTGATTTGAATGTGATGCATGCTGTGATGGGGAGCCAGTGCAGAGAGGAGAGGAGAAGGGTGACTCTTTGCGCGTTTCTTTACTGAGCGCGCTCAGTAGACGCTGCCGGTCCTGGAGAAGAGCTGGTCTGGAGGTTTTCAGGCTGCGGGGCTTTCCCTGACCACGCCCGCTGAGGGGGGGGGGAGGGGGCTCTGTGTTACCGGACGAAGTGTGAAACGCTGACCGCTTTGTGCACAGGGGTCAGAGGTCATGTAAACTCGCTCTCTCTGCTGGACAGGAATCTCGTGGTGCTCTTGGGAGCTGGCGGGGCTCTGACACCACACTGCTGTTTCACGCCCTGAACCTCCCCACTGCCCACTGCCCCGAAAACCTCCTCCCCCTCACTGCCCACTGCCCACTGCCCACTGCCCACTGCCTCTCCCCTCACACCTGCCAGCTCATTCACAGCAGTACGGGTCAGGGGCTGTTTAGGAATGAAGATCAGGGCCTCCCGGGTGGTGTAGCGGTTACAGCGCTCGATGCTGCCCATTGCGACCGGGGTTCCATTCCACCGGCTGCGCCAGAGTCTGCTCTGGCCGGGAGTGCCACTAGGGGGCGGCAATTGGCTGTCCACCCCAGGGAGGGGGGAGGGAAGCTCGCTGCGTATAGGAGTGGCCCTGTGTGCATACTGGGGTTATGGTGACGGCTTGGTGAGTGCCGGCTCAGAGGAGACGGTACATCGCCTTTGCCACCTTTGTCTCAGGGCTATGGCAGTGAGCTCACGAACGATTGATCCAAATACACCCTCTATTTATTTAGATTTGCCCTCCCCACACGAGTCCGCCGCTCGTCTCTACGAGGCAAGCTAATTCCCCGAAGGCAGCGAACTCCGCTTCTTTCGAGACGGAGTTCGCCCACCCACGTTCTGGAGACTCCCTTACGTGCTTCACGGCGGACCCGAGCCGGCTCACCCTCCCCCCTCCCCCTGGGGCGGACAGCCAAACGCCGCCCCCCGATCGGGGCTGACGGCCAGGGCCGGTCTGGTAGAGACCCATTAACGCAGAAAGTATTGACGGTTACAGCAATATTGCCGGACATTTTTATTTATTTAAGAAAGAAAGATGTGCCTTACTTTGTTCTTTGATGTCATTATGGCCAGTTAGCTGTTCATAATAAATGAAAAGCTATTTTATGTTTTGCATTTCTTTTTTCCTGCTGTACCGCAAACGTACCGAACCGTGATGTCTGTGTACCGTTACACCCCTAGTGTTAGTGTTTATATACTCCATAGTAAATGTGTAGTGTAATCCTATCTAACGGTGTGCTTCAGAGAGTGGATTATGGAGTACAGAGAGTGGATTACAGCAGGTATAGTGGATTACAGTGAACAGAGAGTGGATAATGGTGTCTGTGGCTTTTAAAATATTCCGTTTGGAAATGTTTTGTCTGCTTGCGTTGCCTGAGGAGAAGCTGCTTCTTCATAATTCATCGTCCCCCGATTTTAAATCGCCTCTCGTAATCCCGCCGGTTGCTGAGAAGAGCTCAGAGTTTATTAAGATCTTTTCAAACGGCCTGATGTCAGCGTGATCTCTTCCTCTGCCGTCAATCTAAAGCGGTCAAAGAGCTTCTCCCCTCCGTGGAGAAACAGGCTCGGCTCCCGAGAGAGTCACTCGCTGTTCTCTGTGCTTTTTCCCCAAAGGGGGCAACTCACCTCAACCAGCACCAATGTGCAGCACCCACCTGGGTGAACAAACTCACCTCAACCAGCACCAATGTGCAGCACCCACCTGGGTGAACAAACTCACCTCAACCAGCACCAATGTGCAGCACCCACCTGGGTGAACAAACTCACAACCAGTGGAATGTGGCACCCACCTGGGTGAACAAACTCACCTCAACCAGCACCAATGTGCAGCACCCACCTGGGTGAACAAACTCACCTCAACCAGCACCGATATATGCAGCACCCACCTGGGTGAACAAACTTCAACCAGCACCAATTGTGCAACACCCACCTGGGTGAACAAACTCACCTCAACCAGCATAACACCCCACCTGGGTGAACAAACTCCTTTTGCACCCACCTGGGTGAACGCGCCATGTGCGCCAGTTCAGATTTAGTGGAGAGGCAGGGAGGAATTAATCAATTCCATGTAGATTCAAATGTTTTGGTCTTGGTTGGGAATTTAACATGGGATAACACCCTACTCTCTTTCGAAAAGCGCCATGTTTCATTTATGACAGAGTTCTATCAGATTCAAATCACTGGTGCTTGCTCCCTACTGCCCCCCCCACCCCCAGTCACTCATCACTCCCTACCTCCCAGCCAAACCCTCCGCTCTGCCTCCTCTGGTAAACTGACTGTCCCTTCCCTCCGGGCGCCTGGCGCTCCTCGCGGTCTCGCCTCTTCTCTGTCCTGATCCTCAGTGGTGGAACGACCTTCCGCAATCGGTCAGGACCGCGGAATCATTTGCGATCTTCCACAAGAGACTCAAAACCCACCTCTTCACACTCCACTACCACTGAACTCTGTCCATCTAGCTAAATTGTCTTCACCACTGTTTACTTGTTCATCACTATACTCCAAAAAAAAAAAAAAGAAAAAAAAAACAATTTTACACTAACCTTTTCCTTCCCAGGTGATGATTGTTAGGGTTAGGGTTGTCTTTAGCTGTATTAGGGTTAGCACTAGGGTTAGGGTTAATTGTTGATTGTTCCTACCATGTATTAATGTACATCTTGTAAGTCACTCTGGATAAGAGTGTCAGCTAAATGCTTAAAATGTAAAAAAAAAAAAAAAGTAAAATGTTCTATCTCCCGACAGGTGTACAACATGTTTCACCACAGGAGCCTGGGCGTGAGACTCAACATCCGCGTGACCAAGCTGGTCCTGCTTCCACTCCCGCCCCGTGAGTCTCACCTTTCTGACCTCTCCCTTGCTTGCCGTGACCTTTGAACTCTCTGCTCAATTGAGCCCTTCAGAAACAGACGACGGGGGAAACCCACCCAGGCTACGAGCTCGACGGTTTCTCACCCCCTCGGGCAGCCCTAACCCTAACCCTTTCAGCTGTTTTCTCCTTACATTTAAATTGTGTTCATTATTGTACTGTATATCTGGCTGGAATTCTAAATGAAATGTTATGTTTTTTCAGAAAAAGGAAAAGTGAAAGAAATGCTTAATTTGGTTAGGCAACCCTGGTCTTGGAGATGTTTCTGTTTTTTTGTTAGTTTTTTTTGTTAATCCAAAGCTCTGACTGCATACCTGTATTGATTATTGGGCTTAATGAGCACAGGTGACCTGGAGGTGCTCAGCATTTCACAGCTCACTCTGAATATTCAGGCTCAGACTCTTTTTTGTTTTGTTTCAGATTTTTTTCCCCCTGTTTTTCCCCCCCCCCAATTTGGTAGCCAATTATACCCTCTATTTCTTTTCGATTTTACCCTCCCCCACAAACTCACCGCCCGCCTCCACGGGACGAGCTAACACCTCAAGGCAACGTTCATCTCCTCCGAGACGGAACTCACCCAACCCTGTTTATACGAGGTCACCCTTACCACTCCTAGGCGAGCTCGTGCCGGCTCACCCCACTCCCCCTCCCCCTCCCCTGGACAGACCAAACACTTCCTCCGATCGGGGCTCCCCACCAGGACCGGTCTGTTACAGTTGGGTTTAAACCTTGACCGTGATAGGCAGCTCACACTCGCAAAGGACCAGCCAATACGGGTGCGTTAGACCACTACGCTATCCCAGGCCCCCTCAGGCTTAGACTCTTAATAACCTCCCGCAGTGTGTAATCACAGAAGCAGAACCATCCCCGATGATCCAGAGCACCAGCGCTTCCCACCCTGGCCCTAAGCTGTTGCCCTTGCGAGGTTCACGTCTGAGCACCTGGTTCTGTTCGTCCGACCGTTCGCTTCCCCTTGGGTTTACCCAGCTGCCTCTTAATTGTTTGTTGTGGGTAAAAAAAATCCTTGCTCCTTTCTTGCTGCTGTCTGAACTCGTGCGGGCCTCCAGAGATCGTGCGGGCCTCCAGAGATCCGATCCAAACTGCAGCTGCAGGCTCCCTTTCTTCTCGGGGTCGAGCTCCGCGGATAAATCTAATAACGTTTGTGAGAGCGTCCCTCGCTGAAAGAGCTCCGCCCTTATCTCTCACAGCAAGGCTGTCTCTCACCGAAGCGCTGCATTGTGGGAGCACTAATGGACCACGTTCACACCTCCCCCCCACATCTCTGAAACAGATTTATCACCTGGGTGGGTTTTTAACCTCTTGAGTGTCGTTTCAAAGTGACGAGTCGCGTAGATTTTGTTTCAGATTTTATCCCATTTTTCTCCCAATTTAGTAGCCAATTACACCCTCTCTTTTCAAGTCAATACCCCCCCCTCGCAATGCGAGTTTGCTGCCGAGCCGGCACTCGCCAACTCCGGTACTCCAGATGAGTCGCGTAGATTTTTTTATTTTTTTTATTTTGTTTCAGATTTTCTCCCATTTTTCTCCCAATTTAGTAGCCAATTACACCCTCTCTTTTTCATATCAATCCCCCCCCTCGTATTCTGAGTTTGCTGCCGTAGCCCTGAGACCGGCAGACGAAGGTGATGTACCGCCTCCTCCCAACCGGCACTGGCCAAGCCAGAGCCACTCCTATATGCAGTGAGCTCATATCGGCTTCCCTCCCCCCTCCCTGGGGGCCGACAGCCAATCACCGCCCCCAGTGGCACTCCCAGCCAGAGCCGGCTCTGGCGTGGCCGGTGGAATCGAACCCCGGACACAGTGGCCAGCGTCGTAACCGCTAGACCACCCGGGAGGCCCTCTGCGTAGATGTTTTTTGTGTTTATCCCACTTGGGATTACAGTTGGAAAGCTGAAAGCAAGTGTGTGTATAACCTGTGTGTGTGTGTGTGTGTGTGTGTGTGTGTGTATAGTGTGTGTGTGTATAACCTGTGTGTGTGTGTATGTGTGTGTGTGTGTATAGTGTGTGTGTGTGTATAACCTGTGAGTGTGTGTGTATAGTGTGTGTGTGTGTGTAACCTGTGTGTGTGTGTGTGTAACCCGTGTCCCCCCCCCCAGGAGATGCTGAAGGTGGGTCACCATGGGGAGCGCTCTCTGGAGAGCTTCTGTCACTGGCAGCACGAGGAGTATGGTGGCGCCCGTTACCTGGGAAACAACCACGTCCCGGGAGGGAGGGATGACCCGCCGCCCATCGATGTGGCCGTGTTCGTCACCAGGTGTGTTCACCACGGTCCTGTCCCGTGTCCTGCCCCCACGCCCCTCCCACTCTCCCACACCCCCCCACGGTCCCGGCCTCTCCCCCTGTTAGTGAGGGAGGTCTGTACCCCACACCCCCCCCACTCTCCCCCTGTTAGTGAGGGAGGTCTGTACCCCACCCCCCTCTCCCCCCTGTCAGTGAGGGAGGTCTGTACCCCCCACCCCCCTCTCCCCCTGTTAGTGAGGGAGGTCTGTACCCCACACCCCCTCTCCCCTTGTCCCGCCCCGTCCGTCTCGCTGAAGGATTATCGCTGCCATAAAAAGTAGCATTCCTAATTTTGGATTAGGTATTATTACCTGTTATAATTTTCTGGGGGTGGGGGGAGTGGAGAGGGGGTGGAAAAGAGGATTCCTTTCGTCTAAAGGAGCCGTCGTGTCGCCTGGCAGATGCTATCCCCGTTCCCGAGACGACGGGCCGGGAGGAGAGGGCGCTCACATACACAGAGGGGGCTTTTGTTCTGACGCTAAAACATGATCCCCCCACCCCCCCCCCCCCCCTTCCACCTATAAGGCCCCCCCTCTATGGAGGCGCTGGTGCGTTGGGATCAACATCTGTCTGAGAAACGTCGACGCCAAGATCCCTCGCGACGACAAGGGCGTATCGTGTGCGGATTAGACGCGGGCGTAGGCAGCCTGCCGCCATTCACGCGCGGGGCAAGAGTATCACCTGGAAAGACGATCTTCACACACACACACGGCAGGGGAATTAAAGGTGGATCTACGCCGAACTTCAGACCCTGTGAACGGCCTTTTATGAGATTAGGGGTGGCCATTAAACGGGTTCGGTTTACACGCAGCGTCTGCTGGGTGCCCGGCGGCCATTTTGGGGCTTTTTTAACTGATGGCAGCCTCTCAGGGGACATTAATACCTGTAGCGTTAGCGTCTCTCAGAGTCTTTTTCCCCTCCTCTCTTGTTTGTGTTGTAACTTCAGCGCTGAAACTGACCTCAGGTTTTATCCCCGTGTCTTAAATCTTGGGTACGTTCTTGCAATTTACATTTTAAGCATTTAGCAGAGGCTCTTATCCAGAGCGACTTACAAGATGTGCATTAATACATGGTAAGATCATTCCTTGTTCGCGCAAGAGATCAGTGCAGTAACACAGTGATAGACATCATTGTTGGCAGCTGTACCTGTAACACTGGGAAGGAAAAGTTTTTTTAACGTTTTTTAAATGAGGAGTAAGCAGGGATACATATACAAGAAGTGTTGAACAGGAAAAGTTTGTATTTTTTTGGAGGAAGATTTAAACAAGTATACATGTACAAAAAACAGTATTGAACATGTAGGCAGTGGTGATGACAATGAGTAAAAATGTACAGAGTCAGTGGTAGTGGAGTCTGAAGAGGTGGGTTTTGAGTCTCTTGCGGAAGATGGCCAGTGATTCCGCGGTCCTGACCGAGTGCGGAAGGTCGTTCCGCCACCGAGGGGTCAGGACAGAGAAGAAACGTCAGTCTCTGAAATGGAGGCCGTCTCGTGACAGTGGGGGAGTCGGGCGGATCGCACGGGGGCCTTGTCACATCTGCTGCGGGACGTCAGTGCCCCCCTGCCCCCACAGTGTCTGAGCCCCCCCCACAGTGTCTGAGCCCCCCACAGTGTCTGAGCCCCCCGCCACCCAGCTGCGTGTCAAATCCACTCTATTCCCCAACGCAATTTCAGCAAATCAGAAATGCACATCAGAAGCTATTTATGTGCGTTTGAGGTGTGAGGGGGTTGGGGGGTCGGGGGGGTACAGGAGCGTTTAACTCTTACACACGCGCTCAGGAATGCGCAGAGCGCGTGGTGGTCACATGACCAGCGCGTCTAACCCGGGCGTGGAAATGAAACCGCTCCGCTTTTAAAAACACAGCGATGGACCCCCCCCCACACACACCCACACACACACACACACCCACGCGCTGTTCTGCGCCTGATTGGCTCCCCGCCGATCCCGCTCACAGAGCAGATGTTGTCGGTCGCTGGTTACGTAAGGTCCGTTACCGCACGGGTTCCACCGTGGTTGCAGTACGGACTCTCACACGTTCTAAAGCCCAGCTGTGTTGTGAGGATTTACACTTCAGCCACTGTTGTGTGCTCACGCTGGGATTCTCACATTCTACTGCTCTCTTGGTCCAGTTGGCTCAAGCTCACTCACTGCCTTCACACTTCTGCTAAGACTAAGACAAAAAGATTGTTCATGTACATTGCCCCTTTAAGACTAAGACAAAATATTGTTCATGTACATTGCCCCTTTAAGACTAAGACAAAATATCGTTCATGTACATTGCCCCTTTAAGACTAACCCTACGGTCTAACAGCGGGCGATTCGGCAACTAGTTGCCGGAAATGCATTGATTCTCTATGAGAGTGAGCGACTTCCGGTGCCTGACCCATTGCCCGATTTGTGGGTGTTTCGGTGTCCCAGAAAAGTAGAAAATTCTGAACTTTCGGGCAATGTTGCCCGGTAAGAGGCAATCAAATTCATGTCTTGCTCTTTTTACCTTCCACGCGGAAACCAACACAACACCGAAATTTTGTTCCTAGTTCTGACACTTCAACATGAGTGAGGAGAAACTGTTAACAGCGGTCTGCAGTACCCATACTTTATTTAATCCTAAAAGCATAAATATTTATAGCTAGCTAAACTTATATGGCCTACATACATCTTATTTAATGTTTGTGTTGGTTAAAAGGCTATTTTTTATCACATGGGTACGTTTGGAAAACGCACTGGAGAGAAATTTCGAGCTGTTTCCAGCGCAAGTATATGGCCGTAATTGCAAAAAGCCTTCTGAGTTTGAGTTTGCGGTTCATAATTGAAGGAAACAATACTGCTAGCCAACTAATATTTACAATAAAGATTCTCAAAATCTATGATGAACTATTCGTTTACCATGCCAAAAATTGTAAGCACGTCGGAAGCATTTTTGAGGACGCCAGTCAAGCGTGGTGAACGCCCACTGGGCAATTTATTGCCTAGTATCGCCCGCTGTTAGACCGTAGGGTAAGACAAAATATCGTTCATGTACATTGCCCCTTTAAGACTAAGACAAAATATCGTTCATGTGCATTGCCCCTTTAAGACTAAGACAAAAGATTGTTCATGTACATTGCCCCTTTAAGACTAAGACAAAATATCGTGCATGTACATTTCCCTTTAAGGTGTGCTCGCGAAAATACTCTCAGAAATGTCACCCTTTTGTTGCCTTACAGCCTGAGATTAAACCGTATTAAATCAGGCTTTTTCCACCTATATTTATGCATTTTACCCTGCAACTTCCAAGTGAAAACAAATTCTCAAAATTTCTGAATATTAATGACAAATTAAAAACTTTGAAGGCTTTAAAGGGGCGTTGTGTGTGTATGTATATAATATATGATATGTAATATAATATAAATATATATATATACAGGTAACTGCCAAAATAAAGGAAACCTTAAGTGTCTTAATAGGGTGTTTGGCCTAGTTATAGATTCTGCAAATGTCTGGAACTCTACTGGAGGTATGCAACACTTCTTCCACAAGAAACTCTTTGTTGCATTTACATTTACATTTTAAGCATTTAGCAGACGCTCTTATCCAGAGCGACTTACAAGATGTGCATTAATACATGGTAGGAACAATCATAGTTAGCACAAGAGATCAGTGCAGTAATACAGCGATAGACATCATTGTTGGCAGCTGCACACCGTACCTGTAACACTGGGAAGGAAAAGGTTAGTGTTTTATTTTTATTTTAATTTTTTTATTAAATGAGAAGGCAGGGATACATGTACAAGAAGTGTTGAGTAAGTTGGCAGTGGTGATGACAATAGGCTAGATGTACAGAATTCAGTGGTAAAACGCTGTTGGTGGTGATGGTGGTGCAAAACGCTGTCTCAGGTGCTGCTCCAGAATCTCCCAGAAGTGTTCAGTTGGGTTGAGATCTGATGACTGAGACGGCCAAGGCATATGGTTAACATTGTTCTCATGCTCATCAAACCATTCAGTGATCACTCTTTTGGCGTGCGCCACACATGCACTCGTCTGCTTCTTGAGGACAGGGTGAAGGATGACTCATCTGACCATATCACTATTTTTCCACTGCTCAGTAGACCACAGCCTGTGTTCTTTGCACCACTTCACTCACGAACGTGCATGTTTAGGTGTAATAATGTGGTTTATGCACTGCAGCCCAACCGTAGTGTCCCTCTCTGTGAAGTTGATGAAACTGCCTGCTCACGCCCTGGATTGATATTTGCAGCCCGCTGATTCAGAGCTACTCGTCTGTTTTGCCTTTTATCTCGAGCCAATGCACAGACAGCACAGTTGAGGAGTATGCTCTTTTGACCACAGTTGCTCCTAGTTGATGTCTTTCCCTCAGATTTCCACGCCAATATCACCTTCGCCACTGTTCCTCGTGACACATCAGCAAGTTGAGCAGTCTTCATCACTGAAGCTCCTGCCAAACATACCCCAACAATCACCCCTCTTTCAAAGTCACTGAGATCTCTTCTTCTAGTCATGGGAGACAAAATAACAGGCAACTGGGCCTGCCCAGCATTTATATACATGACCCTAAGCATGATGGGATGTTAAATGTTTAATTATCTCAGGGATCACATCTGTGTGGAATCACATCACCTGTTTTCTACATTGTATCCCTCATTTACTCAAGTGTTTCCTTTCTTTTGGCAGTTACCTAAGTGTGTGTGTGTGTGTGTGTGTGTGTGTGTATATATATATATATATATATATACACATACATACAGGCATACATACACTGCCTACATCTAGTCATTTTTGTCAATTTCACCTGGTATTAATTCTAAGCTCTTTAACTGAGGTTTGTTGTAGTGAAATGACAGGGTTGCTGAAGGCCTTTGTCTCCTGCCAGTTGGAGTGAGAAGGGGGAAGTTGGGTGGACAGAATTAGCCCGGCGCAGTTTGCGGCGAGGTTGAGGCAGGGATAAAGCTGGCCTTGGCCGTCCAGACTCCAGGGCCCTTCTCATCATCTCCTCTGTGTCGCGGTGCTGCCCTCGGCTCGCTAATTGCCAGTTCAAAGGAAGGGCTTTCCTGTGTGAGCGCCGCGCTGACCTTCTGAGACGTGTAATTAGCTGTGTTTTGGTAACCAGGGCAGTTGAAAGAACGGGGAGATTCCCGAAGAGCTGAAAATGCGTCCGCTGTTTCATCCCGGTCGAAGTTCTCACCCTTCTGAGAAAGCAAACAGCACACAGTGTAAGACCCCCCCCCACCTCCTTATTTCTTTAGAGGTCTTTCATGTGGTCGGTGTTCTAAACCCCCAGCAAACACAGGAGAGTTAGGGCCTTAACGAATGTGTGCCAAAGAGACAACACTCTCCCAAAATGAGTGTCCTAGAGATGATGAAAAGTGTACAGTGTGCTTGGATACACACACGCTAGTGTTTCAGTTCCCTGCGGAGCGGAGAATCAGTGCTGCTGTTTGAAATCCCGCCCCAATCAAAGAAAAGATAACTCCAGCAATCTGCAAAAACAAACAGGATCCGGGGGGGTTCAGAGATTTAAAAAAAAATGTTTATGGAGCCATTTAATCCTCCCACTTTGCGCTTAGTTCTTAACTTAAACTAACTTTCACTTTTCTTTTTTGGCGAGTATTTATTTTATTTATTTTTTTCCTCCCGTTGCTGTCGACTCCCACCAAGGGGAAGTGGGGGTGTGAAAAGGAAAGCTTGTGTGCGTTTGGCCAAAGTTAAGGACACACACACTGCTGGCCTCTACAGGCCCCGGAGGCTAGCGGAGATTATTCCTGTTCTTTATCTGCTTGGCAGAACATTATTCGGGTTGTTTATCGGTTTGGCAGACACTCTTATCAGTGGTGGCCTACTTTGCTAACATTTTACCCCTTCTCCATTTTACACCGCTGACCCAGTTCAGGTGAGGTTCCTTACCTGAGGACAGGTAAGGTTCTAGGATTTGACCTTTAGGGGAGGCCCAGCCCCCAATGAGAATGTGAGATGTAGGCCCACACATGCAAAGCACAAACTTAAATTTTGTATTAATTTACTGTTACATTCCCCCAAAACAAAAACACCACAATGGTGGTCGCTCTCAAAATTGAAATACCACTCTCTCTCTCTCTATCTGTGGTATGTAAAAAAATAGATATTAAGTAAAAATGTTTTTTTAAGAAAAGAATGACTAAACATTTTCAGGGGGGCTGAGATGAAAGACCCCTAAAGTCAGAGCCCTGCCTCCCTGGGAATCGAACCCGCGACCTCCTGCTTGCGTCCTTGCCTCTGGCCATGCCATACTGTACATTCTCCGCATGGTTTCACCTCACGTGCAGACGTTGGGATGCAGGGTACATCTGGAAGAGGGAAGGCCGGGTCGTGCGTGTTTTGACTGCGGCCGTCTCACACTCCTCTGAGTCACTGCCCTCTCTCTCTTTGATGTGCTCACTGAGCCAGTGGCTGGTCGATCGCGAAGCTCAGCATCCCGGAATTTGGTTGCGTCTTCCACCACAATGTGGTTCTGTATGGCTCAGTAGGTAGTTCTGTGTGGCTCAGTTGGCCTAGCGTGGTTCTGTGTGGCTCAGTAGGTAGAGCGTGGTTCTGTGTGGCTCAGTAGGTAGAGCGTGGTTCTGTGTGGCTCAGTAGGTAGAGCGTGGTTCTGTGTGGCTCAGTAGGTAGAGCGTGGTTCTGTGTGTCTCAGTAGGTAGAGTGTGGTTCTGTGTGGCTCAGTAGGTAGAGCGTGGTTCTGTGTGGCTCAGTAGGTAGAGTGTGGTTCTGTGTGGCTCAGTAGGTAGAGCGTGGTTCTGTGTGGCTCAGTAGGTAGAGCGTGGTTCTGTGTGGCAACAAAACCCCCAAACAATGGAAGTTGTTGTGGTGTTTACTGAAGGGGAAGTTGAGCCTGTATGAGGCAGACACATGCAGGCCCACCTGGGAGTCTGCGCTCAGTTTTATTTATTCTTAATCTTCAGAGGGTCCCGTCCCGTAAATAGATGTGCTGAACATCGCCTGGCTTTGAGCGCCGGAGCCCCAAATAACTGCTGTGACACAAACGGGAAGAGGATATCATTTAAGAACAGATCAGATTTGTTAAAAAATGTTTTACATTGAATTTGTTTTTAGAGCTGTGATGCGTGCCAAACCTGTCCCAGGGCCAGACTGGGGCGTTCTAATGGGTGTGGTGGGGGGCACATCATTTATTTAGAGTCAAAGCACCCTCCCCACTAAAAACAGTTCTCTGTTACTTAATTCAATCTGGGTGTTAATATCTTTACAAACACGATGCTTTGACACCCAATCTTTTATCAGCATCGATGCGTTCAGTTTTTGCCAAAGTGTAAATGTCATGAACACAATAGAGGAGGTTACTATGTCCTCCAGCGCGCGTGTGTTTTTAAAGGCGTATGCACGCTGTTGTGTAGGGCTTTGCACTGATCTTGTACAGGCATGTGTCCACAACGCATTCGATCATTTCTGCAACCGTAACCCCCCAAAAATATAAAAGAAATCGACTAACCTTTTCCTTCCCAGTGTTACAGGTACAATGTGCAGCTGCCAACAATGATGTTTATCGCTGTATTACTGCACTGATCTCTTGTGCGGACTATGATTGTTCCTACCATGTATTAATGCACATCTTGTAAGTCGCTCTAGATAAGAGCGTCTGCTAAATGCCTAAATATAAAGTGTAAAATGTAAATGTTTAACCTCTGTTGTGTCTTTCTCTTTTCAGGACGGATTTCTGTGTCCACAAAGATGAGCCGTGCGATACAGTAGGTGAGTGGCGATCATGATTACGCCCGGCCCAGCTGAACACGGCTGCAAGCGGAGCAAGCTTCACGTTTTTCTGGAAACCCACTACAACACGCAAAGGCCCTTTTAATTAGCGTGACAGCAGTTGTAAACCAAAAGGAGGAGAGCCAGAACGACTGTGATTAAATTGTCAGAGCGCGTTTTCGGGGGGAATGTTCCGACGTGACGAATGAGTTTGTTTCCGACCCGGCCGCGCTGTCTTTGGCAACAAGGTTTTTTACGCGTTCCTCTCCTCTCCCCCGAAAAACATTTCTGTGAACCGTTTTGCATGTCCTCCTCGGTACTGTTATCCCGACAGCCCAAACGCGAAGCGCTACGAACACGTGGCGGTGACCGGAGCGCTGCCATGGAAACGACGACCACTCGTCACTCTCGCGGTCTCGATTCCACTTCAGACTGCGTGTGCCCCCCTCCCCCACCACCCCTCCTGTCCACGGAAAGTGTGACTCTTTGGGCTGTGAAGTCCTGGAGGCCACAGTTAGTCATTGGTTAATGTTTCCCTGTGTGCTGTGCAGCTGTAACCTTCACCGTCCTGGGGGGTAAAGGAGGGTAGGGAAGGCTTAGCTGCTTTGGTGGCCCCCACCTCACAAAATGTGCTTTTCACCTCAGTTTAGCTGTGATTGTGACACCAGGCAGTGGCCTTTCCAGTAGGGCTGACCCCATTTAGTCGACTGGTCGATTGTTTAGTGATGGGCTGTTGGTCGACCGAGATTTGTTTTGATTGAGTAGTCGCGCGAAAATAAATAAATATATAATTCTCCACGCAGCATGGGACGCCTAGATTCGCTCCACAGTTCGGCGCGCTTGTCAGTAGAATAATCCATTCTGGACGCTGCGGGTATGGCAGTGACAGTCCTTCACTCTTAACATAGCTAGGCCTATATATGTTCTCTTTAAATTATACTAGGCAGTTAAGGTAATAGTAATGTTGTGAATAATTCAGCAAAACTAATAAAAGTAACGTTTTATAATAAATGTGTTTTGCTAATTGTATGGTTTATATATTTATAACTGACATGCGTAACACCCCCTTTCATATAGCCTATATTGTATCCTTCTTGTTTTAGGCACGTGAATGTGCATTTTAATTGTAGCCTAAGATTTGCCTACAGTTAAGATTAGTGATGTAGGCATACTTTAATTACTCATTTCGATATAACCTAAGAACATAATGTCAAAGAAAAAATCTGGAGTATGGCAGCATTTTGTTTTAGTCACGGACGATACAAAAAAGTGGAATGTAAACTTTTCAAGCGCGTTTTCCAAGGCAGGGTTTATCATTAATAAAACGAGGAGCAGCCAAAAAATGTGGACAAGCTAGTGTTCCTGTGCCATAACATGAAACGACTGGGGAAGTAGGCCATCGGTTGGCTTCCGACTCGAGTAAGTTATTTTCGATAGGCTACAGCCACTTTATGTTCAGCTTTAGGCTACAATTTAATAATATACGCCATTTAGCAGATGCTTTTATCCAAAGCGACTTACAGTAGTGAATGCATACATTTTCTGTATATGTGGCCCCAGTGGGGATTGAACCCACAACCTAAGCGTTGCCAACGCTGTGCTCTACCAACTGAGCCACAGAGAACCACCATACCAACCATTTAAGACATTAGGCTATGTGTGATCATTCGTTTGTAAGCCTATTTATTTTGCAAAAGAGATTTTAAATCCCAATGAGACCAACCTGGTTAATTAAATAAAACATAGCCTACACATTAGAATATGTTATGGTTGTGGTGAAATAAAAGCATGAGCCTATTATGTGGCCATACCGCAACTTCACAAACGCAACCGCAGAATCTGCAAGGGCAGCATGAGCTCGGAACTGAGTTTTTTTTTCTTGAACTCCGGCTCCATAAAGTCATTAGCCTATTGTTACTCATTTGTGTCATTCACTTAAGAAAGTTATAAAACATGAGACAAGGGCAGTGTGCATTTGGTTGTATTTATGAAAACAAATAGGGTGTGTCATATATATATATATATATATATTTTTTTTTTTTTTTTTTTTTAGTTTCGACGAATCGGAAAAAACGGACGACTGAATACTTCGATCGATAGAATACTTTATTATCCCAGAGGGGAATTTGTTCTGCATTAATACAGGCAGGCATTGGCATACACATACAATCTAACACAACATACACACACAACATAACACAACATACACACACAACATACACACACAATCTAACACAACATACACACACAACATAACACAACATACACACACAACATACACACACAATCTAACACAACATACACACACAATCTAACACAACATACACACACAACATAACACAACATACACACACAACATACACATACAATCTAACACAACATACACACACAACATAACACAACATACACACACAACATACACATACAATCTAACACAACATACACACACAACATAATACAAAAGACATGACATGAACATAAAAGACATGACGTGTAAAGTGAGGTCATTCTGTTCTGAAGTCCTTGTTTAAAAAGCTGGTGCTAGTTGGGATGAATGGTTTGCGTGCCCGGTTTGTTTTGCAGAGGGGAGTTTTGAACCTTTGGCCAGAGGGTAGCAGTGCATGCTGGTTGTTTAGTCGGTGGGTGGAGTCATGTATAAGTTGTTTGGCCTTACGGATGGCCCTAATTTTACATTTTACATTTTAAGCATTTAGCAGACTCTCTTATCCAGAGCGACTTACAAGATGTGCATTAATACATGGTAAGATTAATCATAGTTCACACAAGAGATCAGTGCAGTAATACAGCGATGCTGTATCCCTTTATAAAGGGTCTGCTGTGTTCTGGCTTGTGCTGCTACAGGCTTTACATGCTGCTATGTTGACTACTTTGTTTATCTTATTGGAGTTGAGAGCGGGGCAGGGGGTGTGTGTTTGGGGGGGGCACTTTTGTGCCGAGCCGCGTGAAGAGGGAGGAGGCCATGACAGTGTTAATCACAGTCATTATGGAGCTTGCTGGGGGCAAGCTGTAAACCAACATTGCTCTTGTTGTACACAATACAATGGGCGGCAGTGTAGTGCAATGGTTAGGGGAACTGGGCTTGTTGTCATGCAAAAGTTGCAAGTTTGATTCCTAGGTGGGGGCACTGCCGTTGTACCCAAGCTTGTGCCGACTTTCCCTCCCCCTTCCCCCTGTGGCGGACAGCCCAAAGCCACCCGCGATTGGGGCTCCTGGCCGGAGTCGGACTGACGCAGTCGGGTTTCAGTAGGCAATAGGCAGCTCAGACTCGCAAAGCGCCAGTCAACGTGAGTGCGTTAGACCACTACACTATATGAGGCCCCAACCACTGTTAATGCTTTGAATCATGAAGGGAAGCGAGCCTCGCTGTGGGGTTTTTATTCCTGAGATACTTTGAGATTACACTCTGAGATTACACTCTGAGATTATACTCTGATATTACACTGAAATTACACTGAGATTACACTCTGAGATTACACTCTGAGATTACACTCTGAGATTACACTCTGAGATTACACTCTGAGATTACACTCTGAGATTACACTCGGAGATTACAGTCTGAGATTACACTCTGAGATTACACTGAGATTATACTCTGAGATTATACTCTGAGATTGTGAGGATGAGAGCTGACCAGCTCAGCCCACCCAGGAGTTCATCATTCTGCAGATATCAAAAATAATACACATAAAATAATCAATATAAAATTGTGTCCTGTGTAGTCAAAACAATGAAAACAGAGACCACTATAAACGAAGCGATACAAAACGATACTGAAACCGGCCGTGTGAGCACAGCACATCGAGAGAGAAGCGGTCGCGGCGTCTCGTTCCGTCTCGACTGGAAGGTGCCCGGCTTCCTGACAAAACCCCTGGCAGTGCAGTCAGGGGACCGTCACATCAGCACAAGTTTGGGCCGCGTCTGGGACCCGTGGAAAACACTGCGGGAGAATCATTTAAAAACATGATCGGCGCGCACATTAATTACTCGAGTTTAAGAGCTGCAGCTGTGGGGTTGAGTCTCAATCCGAGCGTCTCTCCCGAGCGTTTGAGCACGGCCTCCGACAACGCGCCTGGCTTCGTGAATTCTTCTCTATCGCGCTCCGATCAGACACGCCGTTTTAAGTGCTCTCGCTGCGGGCGGAGGAACGCGACGCTTCAGAAGGTATGAGAGGACTTCAAAAGACAGGAAGCAGAACTTCCCTCACCGCCCCACGCAAACGGCCCAAAGGTGCACTTATCTCTCAAATCAAGAAAGGGTCTCAACGCATCCCCCATACATTACATTTCATTAATGAGTGGAGAAAGCCCCGCATTCATTCCAGCCTTTCACTGAAATATGTTGCTGACTTTCTGTAAAGGGTGATGGGATCTGAGGGGTGTAGGTTAAAAAAATAAAATAATTTGTTTCAGATTTTTTCGAGTTTTTCTCTCAATTTAGTAGCCACTTACACCCTCTATTTATTTAGATTTACCCTCCCCACATGAGTCTGCCGCTCGTCTCTACGAGGCAAGCTCATTCTCAGAGGGCAGCAAACTCCACTTCCTTCGAGACGGAATTCGCCTCCACCCACGTTCTGGAGACTCCCTTACGTGCTTCACGGCGGACCCGAGCCGACTCACCCTCCCCCTTCCCCCTGGTGCGGATAGCCAAACGCCGCCCCCAATCAGGGCTGACGACCAGGGCCGGTCTGGTAGAGACGGGTTTAGAACTGCGTCCCTGACAGGCAGCACACACCGTATCAGACCAGCCAAGATACGGTGCGTTAGACCACTACGCTATACACCGCCCTCGGGGGGGTAGTTTTGTGCGTGTTATGTAGGGTGTTCAACTTCCCTTTCAAGGGTTAAAAAGGCTGAAATATTTCTCTCTTTTTTAAAACTTTTTTTAACTTCAGAAACCCAGAACTTTTGCTGGATCTACTGCAAGTATACGTTTTGCAACTACTTTATAGAACTAAATGGTTACAAAAAAAAGAAAAAAGAAGATAAATATGTTTTGGCTTTCAAAACAAAATGAAGCCAATTCTTCGGCTTCCAAACCCATAAATCGAGGTTAGAAGTGGCTCCGTGTCAACATTACATAACAGAAAATGGAAAGGAACGAACCTCATTCATACACTAAAAACCATCTAAGAATATAAACCCCCCTTTTAAAGAAATAAACATATATGAGCGGGGCGAAGTTCCTAAATCTGTGCAAGTTGATCTCGACCTCAGACCACCCACTAGATCGATAAGCCAAGAGCGAAAGATCATCCCCATTCACAGAACCACGAAACCTCCATGTTTTTAAATGATGGAGTCTGCAGCCCCGTCTCAAATATGTCACCCTTTTGTTGCCTTGCAGCCTGAAATTAAAACATATTAAAATCTGTTAAAAAGACTTTTTCCACCTTTATTTACACATTTCACCCTACAACGTCCAAGTGAAAACAAAATTCCAATTTCTGAACATTAATTTAAAAACAATATTTTATTTTATTTTTTTATTTTATTTTTTTTTGATGATGACTTTCTCCCAATTTAGTGGCCAATTATACCCTCTATTTATTTTGATTCGCCCTCGCCCTCGTCTCTACGAGGCAAGCTAATTCCCAGAGAGCAGCGATGATCCGCCTCCTCCGAGACGGAACTTGCCCACCTACTTTCTGGAGACACCCTTTGCGCTTCTCGGCGAGCTCGTGCCGACTCACCCTCCCCCCTCCCTCCGGGGCGGACAGCCCAAACGCCGCCCCCAATCAGAACTCCCCACCAGGGTCGGTCTGGTACAGACTGGTTTGGAACCGCGTCCCTGACAGGCAGCGCACACCGTATCGAACCATTGCATTGCATCACATGACATTACATTACAGGCATTTAGCAGACACTCTTATCCAGAGCGACTCACACAGTTTACATTTCTTTACATACAATCCATTTATACAGCTGGATATTTTACTGAAGCAATTCAGGTTAAGTACCTTTAGCTCAAGGGTACAACAGCAGTGCCCCCACCTGAGAATTGAACCAGCAACCTCTGAGTTACAAGCCCAGCTCCCTAACCATTACACTACACTGCCGCCTGCGACAGCCAGAATACGGTGCGTTTCTCCGACATCACCTCCGCGTCACCGTCTTTGTTTCCCGCTCGCTGTTTGAGCGCTCTGGCTCGGGGGGGTGATCCATATCGTGTTCCCCCCCTCTGCCCCCGCGCCCCGTGCCAGTTCGTTCGCCGGAGGGCCGAAGCGAAACGTGGTAGTGTGAGGTTTTTGAAAACCGGGTCGGTTTTGTGAGCACTGGAAGACGGCGTCGTGTAACTCGACAGAGCGATACCCTTGTGTGCGCGAGACGCGGTGGCTGCAGGTGAGCGCTTGGCATCGGCCCTTATCGCTGTCGCCCGCCTGATCGGCACGTCGACTCCTTCAGACAGAATCTGATACTCACTGCTCGACACCGTTTCTTCCCCCTGCGGTGTTCATTATCAGAGTCTTATTGTTGTTAGGGTTTAGTGTTGCTTTTCTGTTGTCGTGGTTACATAGACTGCATTCTCACTCTTTTCTTAGATTGTGGCCCCCCCCCACCCCCCCCACGCTCTGTGTGAGTTTTCTTGTAGAGACAAGACGCGAAGGTTAGGTTCTGACTGAGTGTGTGTGTGTGAGAGTTGTGGGTGTGCATGTGTGTGTGAGAGAGTAGTGGGTGTGTGTGAGCGTGTTAGTGTGTGTTAGTGTGTGAGTGTGTGAGTGTGTGAGTGTGTGAGTGTGTGAGTGTGTGAGTGTGTGAGTGTGTGAGTGTGTGAGTGTGTGAGAGTGTGGTAGAGTGTGTGTGTGTTCATGTGTAGTATGTGTGTGTGTGTGTGTGTGAGAGTGAGTGTGGTAGAGTGTGTGTGTGTGTGAGTGTGTGTGTGTGTGTGTGTGAGTGTGTGTGTGTGTGTGTAGAGTGTGTGTAGAGTGTGTGTGTGAGTGTGTGTAGAGTGTGTGTAGAGTGTGTGTGTGAGTGTGTGAGAGTGTGTGAGTGTGGTAGAGTGTGGTAGAGTGTGTGTAGAGTGTATGTGTGTGAGAGTGTGAGAGTGTGAGAGTGTGAGAGTGTGTGTGTGGTAGAGTGTGGTAGAGTGTGGTAGAGTGTGGTAGAGTGTGGTAGAGTGTGTGTGTGTGTAGAGTGTGTGTGTGTGTGTGTGTGTGTGTGAGAGTGAGTGTGGTAGAGTGTGTGTAGAGTGTGTGAGAGTGAGTGTGGTAGAGTGTATGTGTGTGAGACCCACGGTACTCCCTGCCACACTCCGCACGCGCTCAGTTCGGCTCCCGATAAGGAGTAGTCGCCGCTCTCTCTGGCGCCCGGGGGGGGCGGGGCCCACGCGCTCTCCCATAATCCTCCAGCTTTGCGTCCTGTCCCGGGGCGGTCAGGAGGAGAGAGAGGCCGTCACGCAGGGGGCAGACAGACAGCTGACTGGTGCAGCGCGCCCCCCACACACACACACACCTCTTTTTATATCAGCGTTTCGTCTCGACTCACACGCCTGAGCCCGGGCGCACTCTCCGCCCGCATGCCTGTGATGTAACGCGGCCTTCTCACAATCCGTGCCCCCCGGCGTAAACACCCAGCGCCCTCCTCCGCCAACGACCGGGCGCCACTCTCAAACGCTTCGCTCAGAGTCGTGACCGAGTCACTGTTACGCAAGTCATAAGTACGTCTCAAATCTTAAACCTTCAAGTCTCAAGTTAAGTCCCAAGTCACTGTGTTCAGGTCAAGTCCTCAAGTCACATTCAAAACGAGTCTCTCTCTCTCGAGTCCAGGTCATAGACATGCAAGTCAAAGACTCGAGTACTTTTATTTTTTTTGCAAATCAAGTCTGAAGTCATCAAAAATGTGACTCCACTCCAAGTCATGTGACTCTGGCTTCACCGCACACTGACCGTGACCCACTTTCATCCGTCGTTACGATTTGGGCAGAGAGTCAGATGTTCCGTATTGTTAAATCCGCCCTGGCTCTTTCATGGGCCTGCGTTTGAGCGGCAGAAAGGACTCCAGTGCATTTGTGTGTTTTCTCTCTCTCTCTTTCTGGGCTCAAACGTTTACGGGCCTCTTGAAAGAGAAGGAGCCCGTTTGGCCGCTGTGGGGTTAGTTTGGTTTGTTCTGCTGAGTTTGTTTTGTTATTGCGTCTTATTAAAGCAGGAGGAGGGCCCCACTTTTCTGTGAGTGTGTGTGAGTGTGAGTGTGAGTGTGAGTGAGTGTGAGTGTGTGTGTGTGTGAGTGTACTGGCTGGGTCTTGGGGTGTATGTGTGTGTGTGTGTGTGGGTGGAGGGGGGGGGCAGGTTGCAGTAATATCCTGCTGGTTGCCGTTCCATTTCCTGTGTTTGGTTTGCGTGCACAAAAACAGAAAAGACAAACAGAGGAGAGGAGGAGAGGAGGAGAGGAGGAGAGGAGGAGAGGAGGAGAGGAGCAGCCGGTCGGCGGCGTTAGGGCCGGTCGGCGGCATTAGGGCCCGTGGGGGCGGGGTGTGTGTGTGTGTGTGTGTGTGTGCGTGTGGGTGTGGGGTGTGTGTGTGTGTGTGTGTGTGTGTGTGTGTGTGTGTGTGTGACCGTTTGGGAAGCAGCTGATTCACTCTGTGCTCCTGAGGGCAGTGGAGGTCAGGCCGGAACAATGCGGGCTGAGCCCAATCCGCCGGCCTGTCCCGTTTGAGCCGCGCTGAGCTCGGCCTTTCAGCGCCAGGACCCTGCAGGGGGGGGGGGGGCTCTGGAGCGCCCTTTCACCGGAGAGCTCCCGGCAAACGCTGAGTCACGTCTGAGCGCCGACAGCGCAGCCTGCCAGCGGTCTGGCTCTTTGTGCCCCGGCTTAAGAGGCAGAAGTGCTGGCCTCGGGGCGGCACCGTGTTTGGGCTGATCCGATACGAGGGTGCGCTGCCTGTCAGACCGGCCCTGGTCGTCAGCTCCGATCGGGGGGGCATTTGGCTGTCTGCCCCAGGGGAGGGGGAGGGGAGTCTCGGAGGAGGTGGATCTACCGGCCCGGGAAAGAAATTGCCTCGTTACCCAGAGGACGGGCAGCGGATTCGTGGGGCAGGGTGAATTGAGATAAATAGAGGGTATAATTAGCCACCAAATTGGGAGGAAAAAGGGGAAAAGTTAGAAACCATTATTGAAAAAAAAAATTAAAATGTAAGTACCTCTGGGTCCGCACGTATTCCCTGCGACACATGACCTCATAGAAGTGTCGTTTATCCACGCAGCGGTCTCCCGCCGTGTTAACAGGGCTCCAGACGGACAGATGGACGGCTATCTCTGTGGGCACATCGCAGGGCTGGGACGGCCCCCCCGCTCCTTTTACAAACACTCATAAATCAGTGGGGGGGAGGGGGTGGATCTGAAGCTGCTGATTGATAGGCGGTGATTTTATACAAGTAAACTGCTGCTTCTGGAGTTCGGTATGCGTGGTTGTAAAAGGGAGGAGGGAGGGAGGAAGGGAAGGAGGGAGGGAGGGAGGGAGGGAGGGAGAGAGGGGGAGGGAGGGAGGGAGGGAGGGAGGGAGGGAGGGAGAGGGGAGGGAGGAAGAGGGGGAGACGTTCACGCAGGTGAGAGCGCAGGTAAGAACGCGGAGCAACACCTGTTTCCACAGACCTCCGTCTCTTCAGCTGCTCAGGAGGGGCCACTCGATGGAAAACATCTTTTTTTTTAGGCTGTCAATGAAAAGAGGGTTGATGGATGGAGAAGGGAATAGAGCTGCTGGTCAACCCGCCCCTCCAGGGACATCATCCAACACTCCAACTCCGCATGGACTTAAGGGTAACGGCAGGATCACATTAGTGGTTCTGTGCGGCTCAGTAGGTAGAGCGTGGTTCTGTGGTAGAATGTGGTTCTCGAACCACACTCTACCTACTGAGCCACACAGAACCACGAGCCACACAGAACCATGCTCTACCTACTGAACCACACAGAACCACGCTCTACCTACTGAGCAGAACCACACATTTTCAAACGCAAAGTTAACCTGCAAACAAAAAACGTTTTGAGAACTGTTTCCTGTGTGAAAATCTATATCTATATCTCTGTCTCTCTGTCTCTGTGTCTCTGTGTCTCTGTGTCTCTGTGTCTGTGTGTCTCTGTATCTCTGTATCTCTGTGTCTCTGTGTCTCTGTGTCTCTGTGTCTCTGTGTCTCTGTGTCTCTGTGTGTGTCTCTGTGTCTCTGTGTGTGTCTCTGTGTCTCTGTGTCTCTGTGTGTCTCTGTGTCCCTGTGTCTGTGTGTCTCTGTGTCCCTGTGTGTGTCTGTGTGTCTCTGTGTCTCTGTGTCTCTGTGTGTGTCTGTGTGTCTCTCTGTGTGTCTCTGTGTCTCTGTGTCTCTGTGTGTGTCTGTGTGTGTCTCTGTGTGTCTCTGTGTCTCTGTGTCTCTGTGTCCCTGTGTCTGTGTGTCTCTGTGTCCCTGTGTGTGTCTCTGTGTGTCTCTGTGTGTGTCTGTGTGTGTCTCTGTGTGTCTCTGTGTCTCTGTGTCTCAGGTGCTCATTTTAGTTTACAGCTCGATGGTGCAGCTGTAATCTGGGGGGTTCCATGTGTTAGCGCCTCCTCTGGTCGAACGGGCACCTGCAGTCTGCCCATGCCCTGATTTCGCCTTCTTGGGGGATAAAAAAATTGCTCAACAAAACAAAAAAGAAGTAAATAAGAATTCACTTGGAGGAGTAGCTTGAAGATATTTGGCCCACGTTTGAAAATGAAATCTTGATTGGAATGCGATATGACACTGCCTTGGAGTGCGTAACTGAGACGTGTGTCATAAAACACTGCGTCTGTCATAAATCCACAAATGAAACCTGTGCTATCGAATATAATCCGCCCTGTTATTGTTACTGTGAATGTAATCAAGTGGTTCAATTGCACCCAACTTTAAACCTGATCGACATGACGTGCTGAAATGCCTCAGTAAAAACAGCGTGTTCGCATGTCTCAGCGTTGCTTTTGTTTTGACTTTACAGCAAACCCCCAAAGTCTCATTCTGATGAAAAAGGGACTTTGTGTCATCAAAATTAGGGGGAGAAAATAACAGATCTATTCATTAGTTACAATATATGATAATATGGCTCGCAATAGTAGGGCAAACCCTTTCAAAACATTCACAAGGGGTAAGACGAGCTCTGTCCAAAATCCTGTTTGCAATTATGGTTGCGTCACTGAAACAGCCTGAGTTGTGATCTGACTGGTGCTGGATGTGGCAGGCGGGTGCCTGCAGACTGCTCAGTCCCTGCTCGGGAGCGTAGCTTGTGCTGTTCGCAAGTAAACAATAAACAGAAGGTCGTGGAGCGTGGCCCAGAGGTCAGGGAAGGTTCATAACCTGACATAAGATGTCTGACCTTGCGGACCCTAAACACAGCCCTCTTCCGGCCACGTGGAACAGATCGTCACCTTTACGTTTGTACAGAAGCTGGTTAGTGCAGAAACCTCAAACCCAGACCACGATGCGTCTGTGTTTGCCACAGGGGTGATTCTACGATGTGACCTTTAGGGGGGGCTCAGCCCCCAATGAGAATGTGAGATGTACACATGCAAAGCACAAGCTCTACATTTTAAATTAATTTACTGTTACATTCCCCCAAAACAAAAACACCACAATGGTGGTCACCCTCAAAATTGAAATACCACTCTCTCTCTCTCTCTGTCTGTGGTATTTAAAAAAATAGATATTAAGTCAATGTTTTTTTAGAAAAGAATGACTAAACAATTTCAGGGGGGCCGAGATGAAAGACAGGGGGGCTAAAGCCGCCCTAAACAGGGTCTAAAATCACCACTGGTTTGCCGAACGGCGTTCTGAGTTGTTGTGTTTGTGTTTTCCGCCCGGTGTTTGCCTGCCTGTTTTGGGCGGGTCTCCCCACACACACGGCGCTGAGGAGAGAGGGCCGCTCTCAAATGAAAGCCAGCCCCAGTCTCGCCCAGGGAGCCCGCTGCTTGTTCTAATCCAACGCTTCGTTGGGCGGTAATTAGGGCGAACATCTGTAAACGCGCCTCAGCGGTGAAGGGAGGCGCTTTCGCTCGCTGCTGCGCTGGGAAGCCCAAGTTACACAACGGTGGAAATGGCAACCCTTTTAAAATCTCTTTTTCCTGTTTTTCTTTCTTGAAGGATACAGTTACAATAACAGCGCTATGAACTCAGCTCAGATTACCTGCTAGCCACGACGGCATAGGGGCGCTTTCTTTCTGGTTGTTTGCTTGCGTGTCTTCATCACTGTCATCCAATGAAAATGTGGACTAAACTTACCAACTCCAACACATCGTATCTTGGCTGGTCTGATACGGTGTGCGCTGCCTGTCAGGGACGCGGTTCTAAACCCGTCTCTACCAGATTGGCCCTGGTCATCAGCCCCGATCAGGGGCGGCGTTTGGCTGTCCGCCCCAGGGGGGGGGGAGGTGAGCCGGCTCGGGTCCGCCGTGAAGCACGTAAAGGAGTCTCCAGAACGTGGGTGGCTGAATTCTGTCTCGAAGGAAGTTTACTGCCCTCGGAGAATTAGCTTGCCTCGTAGAGAGGAGCAGCGGACTCGTGTGGGGATTGCAAATCTAAGTAAATAGAGGGTGTAATTGGCCACTAAATTAGAATAATGGGAAAAAAATCTGAAACAAATGTAAAAACAAAACAAAAAACGCGAACGACCGTTTCTGTAAATGTGTCCACGATTGTGCTGAAATGTTACAGTACATCTCAAAAAACGTCAGGCATGCCAGGTCAGCTCCATAACTCGAGCAGTTGAACCCGTTTATCTCCGGATTACTTTGGCTGGATTAAAGTATGATGAATATTTTTGTGGTTCATGACCACTAACTCTTTTACTGTACTCTGCTTGTAGTGCCCAGCTGATGGCCCATGTTGGGTGATTTAAGGTGTGTGTGTGTGTGTGTGTGTGTGTGTGTGTGTGTGTGTGTGTGTGTGTGTCTGTGTGTGTCTGTGTGTGTGTGTGTGTGTGTGTCTGTGTCTGTGTCTGTGTGTGTCTGTGTCTGTGTCTGTGTCCTGTGTCCATACGGCACCCTACAGCACGAGCGAACAGCCCATTGGTGCAGATTTCCTCTCACTCACGTGCTTCTCTCCCACTGAAGAGTGTGCACACAGTATCCCTCACCGAGCGTTTCTCAGCCGTGTGAGAGAGAGGTGTGACAGGGCAGCTCTACAACGGAGCTTTTGGACCAAGTGTCTGTCCCTGAGTCATCTCATTCCTTTCTCGTGATTGGACCAGCTTGCAGGAGCTTCCCTCCCCAGTTCCAACACTGTTAGTGGCTTTGAAGGAACTGGGAAAACATGCTGGTCTCAGTCCCACCAGCGCTGCGGCCAGTCAGGCCTTCATCCGCTCTGGTGGTGTTTAATACACAACTAACACCATGCAAACGGTTAATAACTTATCTTCTGTCAAATGTGTGTGGGTGTGGGTGTGGGTGTGTGTGAGAGGGAGAGAGAACACACGTGTGTGTGGTTCCTGTGACCGTTGGGGTAAACAGACAAGGTGTTCTGGGCCGTTTAGCCACTGCAAAGACAGAACTGTTATGGGACTTACCCACATCCCCTGTGGTTTCTTTCCTCTGGGGAGAATTATTCAGATAATAAACTAAAGAGCACTAGTGTCCATCAAGCTGTTGTTGTTTTTAACACAACTGAACTGAGTCACCTTTTAGGCTTCTGGACTGGTCAGACTCGGAGAACACCACGCAGCACTCTCCCAGCCTCGTCCTGTGAGCCGATCTTCAGCAGCTACACCGCTGTTCAGTTCACTCGTCTCTTAGCTGTACTTTATCACCAAGCCATCGAGGCCAGAGCTGTCCCGCTCCATAATCATCAAGCATACGGCATCGCGCATCGAGCATCGAGCATACGGCATCAAGCATCACATCGAGCATACGGCATCAAGCATCGAGCATCGAGCATCGAGCATACGGCATCGAGCATCACGGCATCGAGCATACGGCATCGAGCATCGAGCATCGCGTATATGGCATCGAGCATAGGGCATCGAGCATACGGCATCGAGCATCGAGCATCGCGTATATGGCATCGAGCATACGGCATCGAGCATACGGCATCGAGCATCGCGCATACGGCATCGAGCATCGCGTAAACGGCATCGTCCCAAACACGATTCTGCTCCTTTTCCTTTTGGGATTCCGTCCGAGCTCCGTTCTCATTGTCTTGTCGGTGATTCAATTTATTATTGTCAGGATCCAAACAAGACTTCTCAAAACGTCGCTTCCCTCCGGGCCCACTGGATGTGCTCCAGTGACAGACGAAAAGCAGGTGTGTGGAGCGGGACGAGCTGAAAGGTGATACGTAGTTAGAGGGACCGACCTATCCGGTGAAGTCATTTCGAGGGGGAGGGGGAAGGATTGATTACCTTCTCAACACACAACGGCGCGTGAGACTCCCCAGTTCCCACATTTTTTTTTAAACACAATCCTTGGAAGCTTCTCTCTCCCTCTCCCTCTCTCTCTCTCTCTCTCTCTCTCTCTCTCTCTCTCTCTCTCTCTCTCTCTCTCTCTCTCTGCTGGTTTGTGAATACCGTTTTGACACGTGCGAGGGGAGCGTGTGGGAGCAGGTTTTGGGTTTGTGATCACACGGGGCCGGCCGTGTTTTGACTCCTCGGTCGGGGGAAGTTTATGTTTTCCGGCCCAGTTCACCCACCAGGTTTACTGAGGCGGTAACGTGGAGATTCCAGGCATTTCACTTGTGCACGGCCTCTCCCGAACTGTGACAACACTCATTGTGCATGCCCACCGGAGCTGATAACGTCGAGGTGCGTGTGTTTGCAAGTGCGAGTGCTTTCACGCTCCATAACACGTCTTTGAATGAAGACATTTATTCGGCACTGACGGACAGCTTAAACTGTGTTCACAACCGGTATTTGATGGGACAGGAAGATTTTTGGACACACATTTTTTAGGAAAATGTTTATTTTCTGTTAAGGATTTTTTTTCTTTTTACCTTGAATCATTTTACTTCAATTAAAGGTTCGATTTCTCTCATATTTTGAGTGTAAGATCAAGCTGATGAACAAGAAAGACAAAATGTTACACAGTTTTTTACAAAAGCTAATTTGAATATCTCTTTTCGCATACCTCTCCTAAATGCACACACACCATCAGAGAGGTCAGAGCGCAGGGTCAGCCATAGTACAGCGCCCCTGGAGCAGTTTAGGGGTTCAGTGCCTTGCTCAAGGGCACTTCAGCAGTGCCCCAGGAAGTGAACTAGCATCCCTCCGGTTTCCAGTTCATTGTGTTTTTCGGTTGGCCTTTCGAACCAGAAACCCTCTACTTGCCATCCCGTGTCGCTAACCTCTGAACCATTGCCGCCCCAGTTAGACCGTGTTCCATGGTTAGTGATGGGGAAATATTGGAAAAGTTATTCTTAGACTCGTAAGAGGAAATCAGAGTTGATCTACTTTGGTAGGTGTTAGAATTGTGCTTTACCTGAGAGGACAGTCAGTGTTTCACAGAACAGGACAGTTAGTCCTCTCAATCATTAACACTGATCACTAAACTGTGTTGTGCAGTAACACAATTACACTCGTCAGTGTGACAGTGCAGAGTGCTCTTCCCTAAAAGCTGCTGAGCTGACGTTCTAACTGAACACAAGGGGCTATTTGAGCTCCCTGGCCTGAGCTCAAACGACGTTACCCTCAGATTGCAGTCCAAGTGTGTTCCGTCACGCTGTGTTCACGCTGCAGCGCTCGCTGAAAGCACGTCTTGGACGTCTCGCGTCCAAATCGCGAAGCTGACACGCCGAGAAGCGGTTCGCCTGCAAAGAGGATGCGTCAGCAAATCAAAACATAACTCTTTAATTGTCTGTCAGGCTTAATATATCGCACACAGATCTGTGAACAAATATGTAATGTTTTGATTTGCGCAGTGGCGGGGATGAGCCTGTGAAAACACAATAAACCCGCTGGCGTTGTGATAATGTGCTGACGATGAGCAGGCACTGGAGAGCGAGAGAGAGAGAGAGAGAGAGAGAGGACCTTGGAAGACTCGCGTCACTGTTTGTTTTCTCATGACGTGGACGACTGTAAATTAGTGAGAATAAAAGCAGATGGAGAGGAGAGATGCAGCGGAAATGAAAGGGGGATGAGGAGAGGCAGTGGTTACGGTTTTAAATGGTTTGGGAAATAGAGTGAGTGCGTGTGTGTGGAGGAACGGTGGCTCTGTGAGGTCACTGTGGTGTGGTGTGTGTGGTGGGGTGTGGTTCTGTGTGGCTCAGTAGGTAGAGCGTGGTTCTGTGTGTCTCAGTAGGTAGAGCGTGGTTCTGTGTGTCTCAGTAGGTAGAGCGTGGTTCTGTGTGTCTCAGTAGGTAGAGCGTGGTTCTGTGTGGCTCAGTAGGTAGAGCGTGGTTCTGTGTGGCTCAGTAGGTAGAGCGTGTTCTGTGTGGCTCAGTAGGTAGAGCATGATTCTGTGTGGCTGTGTGTCAGTAGGTAGAGTGTGGTTCTGTGTGTCTCAGTTGGTAGGTGGTTCTGTGTGGCTCAGAGCGTGGTTCTGTGTGTCTCAGTTGGTAGAGCGTGGTTCTGTGTGGCTCAGTAGGTAGAGCGTGGTTCTGTGTGTCTCAGTAGGTAGAGCGTGGTTCTGTGTAGCTCAGTTGGTAGAGCACGGCGGTGACAACTCTTAGGTTGTGGGTTCGATTCCCACTGGGACCACCTATGCTGAAAAATGTATGCATTCACTACTGTAAGTCGCTTTGGATAAGAGCGTCTGCTAAATGGCATATATATATATAGTATGGGTGTGTGGTCACTGTGGGATGGGGGTGTGTGTCGCTGTGGGGTCACTCTGGCAGAGGCCACATCTCATCCTTGTCTTCCTCTCCTTGGTTGCAGGAATCGCCTACCTGGGCGGGACCTGCAGCTCAAAGAGGAAGTGCGTTCTGGCGGAGGACAACGGGCTCAACCTGGCCTTCACCATCGCCCACGAGCTCGGCCACAAGTGAGCGAACATACCCTTCACCTTCACCACCATCATCATCATCATCCTCCGCACCATTCTGTCCTGATTCTGCTTCTACACAATCCATTGTTTTTTGCGGTGGATAATCTTAGTGTCTTAAATTTCCCCCAAATTCCGCTCGGACAGGAGTACATTAGGAAAGCACCCCGTCATTTCACGTGTAACTTGATATTCTCAAACTCAAACTTTTATATGATATATTATTAACTTTTTTTTTTTTAAGGGAGAGCACTGCTTGCCCAAGGAGAATAACTTGATTGCACTCGATTTGAAAATACAGCCTTCCTAACTTATGACTTATGAAAAACTTAGTGATTAAAAACTCAGCGTGGGTGTTACATCGTGTAGAAGTGAGTTTTCCACCTTCTTTGCAAAGCAATTGTTTTAAGTTTGCAGTGTAATTCACTGAAATTCACTTTGAGATCCTTTGTTGGAAGGCTATATATAAAGGCCCTTTTATATAAAGGCCCACTGCACAATAAAAAAACAAGAGCTAACAGGAACTAGCACTAGATCTAGTTACCGTATTTGTTTCCACTGACTTCAGGTCCTGTTTGCTAACCAATCAGCGATAAAGAGTGCTGTTGGTCCTGCCCCCAAGGTCCTGTTTGGTACGGTATCAACAATCAAAAATCAACAACCAGGACTCTGCAGAACTGGAAACCTTGGTGAATGGAAAACCCAAAGTTCCCGTTTTCTAGTGCCAAAAGTTCTGGTACCATTGCAGTGGAAAAGGGCCCTAAAATGCAGTCTGTTATTGTTGTAGAGGGACATAAACGCTCAGGCTAGGAAAACAATGTTTTGACCCTCGCTCCATCAGGCGAACACTCCTCTTTTTCCTGTGTGGGGTTTTCCCCTGCTAATATGCAGAGCTATGCTTGGTTATGGTTTATATGAGTTTCCATGTCCATTAAGTGTGGCGTTAAGCGCTTGTCACTCTGCTTGCCTCTGGGCCGTGACTGTTAGGGGACACAGATACGAGAGTCCTCCTGTAAAACGCATCCAGTCGCCAGCGCTTTGATTCGTAATGAATCTCCCGTTCCTCTGTGAAAGGTCTGGACGCGAGCCCTAATCCTGGCTGTGGGGTGACAGATGTTTAGGGACACTGTGTGTGGCAGATGGAGTTTCTCTCTCTCTCTCTCTCTCCTCTCTCTCGCTCTCTCTGTGTCTCTGTCTCTCTGTGTCTCTCTGTCTCTCTCTCTGTCTCTCTGTCTCTCTCTGTCTTTCTCTCCCCCCTTCTCCCTCTCTCCTCTCTCCTCTTTCTCTCTCTCTCTCTTTCTCTCTCCACCCCCCCCCCACATCCCGCTGCCAGTTCCACCCGGTGGCTTGCGTTTCGGGATCCGCTGAATTATTTCCCGTCCGATCCAGATCCCTTCCTTCTGTAAGTACAGAGAGGAGGCTGAGCCAGGAGAGACAGTCTGTGCACAAAGTGGAAATAATATACCTGATATAAAAATTCACCCTCCCCACACGGGTCTGCCGCTCGTCTCTACGAGGCGAGCTAATTCTGTGAGGGCAGCAAACTCCGCTTCCTTAGAGACTGAATTTACCCACCTACATTATGGAGATGTGCTGTCGCTGTATCACATGTATATTTAATATCATATGTGTGATATGTGATGTGCGATATCGCTACACCATTTTCCATGTGCGCTGCCTTTTCATTACAGAAGTAGAGCATTTTATCTTGTTGAAACTAATTGTTCAGCTACTGCATACTGTGTAGGCTAGTTGTGAGACATTCTGCTTCAAGTGGTTCAAAACATGTCCCTTTCACTAATGCATCAGCTCTGCTTTACAGAAAACGTTCCGTGTAATGGATAATCGCTCTCAGGCACATGCCACACGAGTATCACTCAGAAGTTATTCTCGACGTGCTAACGAAGGTTAATGATCCTCCAGCAAAGCTGGAGTCAGTCCCAAAACACATTCAGGTTTGGTGTTGTATTTAACACTGTTTAACACTTTCTTTTTTTTATTTTCTGTTTGTGCTTTTCTCCCCCATTTTTCTCCCTATTTTTAGTTGCCAATTATACCCTCTCTTTTTCATGTCAGTTATCCCCTCCCTCATATGAGAGCTTGCTGCCGTAGTCCTGAGACCGGTAGTGGGCACTGCACCGCCTCCTCTGAACCGGCACACAGGACCACTCCTATACGCAGCAAACTCATATCGGCTTCCCTCCTTCCTCCCTGGGGTGGACAACCAAATGCCGCCCCCTAGTAGCACTCCCGGCCAGAGCCGATACTGGCGCGACTTGGGTGGAATCGTACCCCGGTCGCAGTGGACAGCGTTGAATGTTCTTACCGCTACACCACCAGGGAGGCCCACACTGTCGAACACTTTCAAACATGCCCGTGTGTGTGTGTGTGTGTGTGTGTGTGTGAGTGTGTGTGTGTGTGTGTGTGTGTGAGTGTGAGTGTGTGTGTGTGTGTGTGTGTGTGTGTGAGTGTGTGTGTGTGTGTGTGTGTGTGTGTGTGTGTGTGTGTGTGTGTGTGTGTGTGTGTGTGTGTGTGTGTGTGTGTGTGTGTGTGTGTGTGTGTGTGTGTGAGTGTAAGAGGCGTTTGGTTACAGCAGGAGTCATGTTTTAACGCTTGCATATAAAGCCTTCATTGACAGGAAAATAATGGAAAGGCTAACGCCGCAATAATTTGGAAATATTGTCCAAAAATATATACCTGCTTTGCCAAGGCGGGTTGAGGTCTTGCCAGTGTGCTGTTATCACAGATTGTCTCCAGTGTCAGGTCAGCGTTGGCGTCCAGGAGCCGGTTTTAACGGCCATGCAGGACCAGGTTTAATGACAGAGCCGTAATGAGCTGGCACACAGCTATCCCGGCCGCTAGCTTCACTAGGGGTGTCGTTACAAACCCAGTGCCACACAAATTACACACAGTTCTGTCAAAGCCCTCATTGTACTGACTCTGTGAAACACTTTATTTAACAGGAAATATCATGTTTTGAGTGCCCCCTTCTTTTGCAGCTAATTTAAAAGCCGTAATCTTGCAACGTTAGAAGCATTTACAGTGCTTGTGTTTTCCTTGCCAAAAAAACCCTTTAATTTTCCCCTCGCTAAATTCTAAGTGCAGAGACGATGCAGACTTGCGTTGTGTGGCAATGCCACCGGGAAGAGAAAGAGGACGGCAAACGCAAGACGCAAACGCAAGAGGTGTAGAGTACCAGTGGAAAAGAGAGGCTTTGTGGGCAGAGCTACCAACTTGCATGAACCAATCAAAAGGCTTTTTCTGAAATACCAATCATAACTCCCCCCTGCTCTGCATTCTCAGGAGCTCAAACTCCCCAAATTATTTGAGACTTTTTGGGGAAAAGGAGGAGAATACACATAGAATTATGTTTTAGTGTGTAACGGTCATTTAGCTCGAACACTAAGGGTTCCTCGCCCTTGGCGTTCCCTTCCCTCAGAGGTTCAGAACCAACAACTGGATTTTGGGATCAGGTACAAAAAAATTTTGTGCTGATGACAATTTCAAAAGTAAAATGTAAAGAAAAGGGCTGATATTAATGCTATTCCAGGTTCAATTGAATTATTAGACAAGACAAATGTACGTACCACGGCCTTTGATGACAGCTGTGTCCTTTTGCTTAGTCACTTTTAATTACCCAGACTCCCCAGCGCACAGGGAGAGCTGTCAGAACAAAGGCTGGGGCTCATTGGCTCTTTTCTGTTGCTCGAATAGTTTGGTGAATCACAGAGCGTTTAAATTGAGCTGGAAGTGCACGGCGAGTTTTGTGAAAGCACTTCTGTAGTCCTGCGGGAGCCCAGGGCCAGTCGATACGTCCATTTTGAGTCGGTGAGTTGAGTCCTGTTTGAAACGCTTGTTACTCTGGTCATTTCTGATGGGCTCAAAAGACAAAGTGGAAACTTTTCTTAATTTGGCTTGTTAAAATATATATTTTCCCCCCCGTTTTGAAGTTTCAAAGCTAATTGTATTCATTTATACGATGAAATGCCTCAAAATGTCTTTGAACACAGCCTGTCGACTCACATCTTTGTGGAGAGAAAATAACTTCGCAATTTGACGCCGCAGAAATCAATCTTCCTTTCTTTGAGGAATCCCGCTTGTTAAATAAATTGAAACGTGAAAACGTTGGCTGACTTTTGTTGATTCATATCAGTGGATCTTGAATGATGGAGAAGTCTATGAAGTCTGTGACCAAAACAACACATTTTTTGAGAATTTTACCGTTCAGCTTGCTATGGTTGTAGTGCGAGAAATTGTGATTCATTCAGTGGGAGGGGAGGTTTGAGCTGATTGGCTGTCTGCTCCCGCCGAGTCGGCAGGAAAGCCAATCGGCAGGTTGGGCTGAGCTCATTGGCGGAGCTCGAAGATCACGGAAGCTCCGATGAGCAGTGAAAGCAGGGGGGAAGATTTTATCCGTGCGTTTCAGGGGCTATGACAGGGAACGCCATCTTAACTTGGCCCACTCTCACACTGAAATATGGAAGGTGCGGAATATCTCGCTGCTCAAGTTGTTACATTACAGGCCTTTAGCAGACGCTCTTATCCAGAGCGACTTACAGTTTTACATTTCTTTACAATCCATTTATACAGCTGGACATTAATTGAAGCAATCCAGGTTAAGTACCTTTAGCTCAAGGGTACAACAGCAGTGTCCCACCTGGGGATTGAACCTGCAACCTTAACGTTACAAGCCCAGCTCCCTAACCATTATACCACACTGCCACTCCACTGTTTCTCTCTTACTACATTCAGAGAGAAACAAGACAAAATCTGAAACAATTTTTATTATGTTTTATTAATGATGGCTTCCACCTTCCAGTGCCGCCTGTTGATCTGTCAGTGGCTCCCAATCCTCTCACTCATCCAGCCGGTCCAGGTGTTCAATTCCTTCACTACTGAATGAGTGTTGATTAGTTTTAAAGAATTTAGTTTCAGATTTTTCCCTGTTTTTCTCCCCATTTTGGTAGCTAATTATACCCTCTATTTATTTTGATTAAACCTCCCCCCCCCCACAAACTCGCTGCCCATCTCTACGGGGCAAGCTACTCTCCAAGGCCGGCGATGATCCGCCTCCTTCAAGACGGAACTCACCGACCCCCTTTCTGGAGACTCCCTTACGCGCTTCACAGCACGTTTGTGTTGGCCACCCCCTCAGGAGCGGACAGCCAAACGCCCCCGCCCCCGATCGGGGCTGACGGCCAGAGACAGAGACGGTCTGGCAGAGACAGGTTTAGAACCACGTCCCTGATAGGCCACACACACTCGTATCGGACCAGCCAAGATATGGTGCATTAGACCGCTACGCTAGCCCCGCCCCCGTTTTTTTTTTTACATTTATTTGTTTTTGTTTTTTTAGTACAGAGGCACACATGTATTGTGCGTTGGAAGGTTTATTTGCAGGTCTTTGGTATATGAAATGGGCCAGTTAACAGAGCGCTTTGGCAGAAGCACATTAATGCTGAACAGAAATGTCTTCTCTTTGTGCTGTTTGATTGTGGGCTCCTGGCTGGAGAAGGCTTCTTCAGAGGCCCTGCTGTGTTGTGTGTGTGTGTGTGTGTGTGTGTGTGTGTGTGTGTGTGTGTGTGTGTGTGTGTGTGTGTGTGTGTGTGTGTGTGTGTGTGTGTGTGTGGTGTTGTGTGGTGTGTGTGGTGTTGTGTGGTGTGTGTGGTGTTGTGTGGTGTTGTGTGGTGTTGTGTGGTGTTGTGTGGTGTTGTGTTGTGTTGTGTTGTGTTGTGTTGTGTTGTGTTGTGAGTGTGAGTGTGAGTGTGAGTGTGCGTGCGTGTGTTGTATGTGTTGTGTTGTGTTGTGTTGTGTGTTGTATGTGTTGTGTTGTGCTGGGGACCAGCCAGCTACAGCGCCTCAGTGCACAGTTTGTTTGTTTCCAATTGAGTAGCCAATCATACCCTCTCCTTTCATGTCAGTCCCCCCCTCGCCAAGCCGTCGACTGTAACTCCTCTACGCAGTGACCTCATATCGGCTTCCTCCCCCCACCCTGGGGCGGACAGCCAATTGGCGCCCCCTAGTGTCACTCCCGGCCAGAGCCGACGCTGGCGTGGCCGGTGGAATGGAACCCTGGCCCCAGTGGCCAACGCGCATCGCAGTTGGGCGCTCTTACTGTGACACCGCCTGGGAGGCCCGCTGTGGGAGCCAGCAGTAACTCACGGTTCTTAAAATGTCGAGGAAGCCCCCCGCCCCAACCAGCAGGGACGTTCAGGTGACACACACACACACACACACACACACACACACACACACACACACACACACACTCACTCACACACACACACTCACACTCACACTCACACGCACTCGCACACACACACGCACTCGCACACACACACACACTCACACTCACACTCACACTCACACGCACTCGCACGCACACACACACTCACACACACACACACACACACACACACACACACACACCATCTCCTGCTTTTATTAGATCTGCCTTTGACCCGAACGATCACCTACTTTACTACATGGAAAGTAAAAGAAATATGCGTAAGCCTGGCTCTGTTTCCTGAAATAAATGTCGCAAAGAAAGGGTGGAGTCCTAGCGCTCCGTCTCGATCCACTTGGCATCTCGTGCCTTATTTGTGTGTCGCCATAGAAACGAGAGAATATGGGGGTCTAGCCAATGTTCATTTGACATCTCTTGTGTTGAGAGTGAGAGCTGATACTGGGGGTTGGATCTGTGCACACAGTGTTATATTTTTTGTGCTGTTTTTAATTAGTTCCTGAGTCACCGCTCCAGAGTTCGAGCTTGGCTGTTGTTTTTAATTTCCCAAATGTAGGTCATAGCTTCAGGAGAAACGCACGGTAATTGTCCGGTCCTTTTCTCTCTCTCGGTCTCTCTCCCTCTCTCCCTCTCTCTCCCTCTCTCTCTCTCTCTCTCTCTCTCTCTCTCTCTCTGTCTCTGTCTCTGTCCTCTCTCTCCCCCTCTCTCCCTCTCTCTCTCTCTCCCCTCTCTCTCCCTCTCTCCACCGTTTCACACATGCTGCCCAGACAGCGTGCTCAGATGGCCCGCTTGGATCGGCGTGCGGGAGCTTGGACACGGACGCTTTCCGAGCGGAAAAAGAGCCTCACGTCTCTCTCTCTCTCTCTCTCTCTCTCTCTCTCTCTCTCTCTCTCTCTCTCCTCTCTCTCTCTCTCTCTCTCTCCCTCTCTCTCTCTCTCTCTCTCTCTGTCTCACGTCTCCCCCTCTCTCTCTCTCCGCAGCATGGGCATGAGTCATGACGACGACCACTCCACCTGCACTGGCCACGCCCACATCATGTCAGGGGAGTGGGTGAAGGGGCGTAACCCCAGCGACCTGTCCTGGTCCTCCTGTAGCCGTGACGACCTGGAGAACTTCCTCAGGTCAGACCCCAATCCTCCTCTCCCCCATAATCCCCTCTCCCTCTCCCCCACAATCCCCCTCTCCCTCTCCCTCTCCCTCTCCCCCACAATCCCCCTCTCCCTCTCCCCCACAATCCCCCTCTCCCTCTCCCTCTCCCTCTCCCCCACAATCCCCCTCCCTCTCCCCCCCCCAATCCTCCTCTCCCCCCCCCCCATAATCCCCTCTCCCTCTCCCCCATAATCCTCCTCTCCCTCTCCCCCACAATCCTCCTCTCCCTCTCCCCCATAAGCCTCCTCTCCCTCTCCCCCACAATCCCCCTCTCCCTCTCCTCTCCTCTCCCCCACAATCCCCTCTCCCTCTCCCCCACAATCCCCCTCTCTCCCTCTCCCTCTCCCCCACAATCCCCTCTCCTCTCCCCCACAATCCTCCTCTCCCCTCCCCCATAATCCCCCTCTCCCTCTCCCCCATAATCCCCCTCTCCCTCTCCCCCATAATCCTCCTCTCCCTCCCCCATAATCCTCCTCTCCCTCCCCCCTCCCCGTCTCCTCCAGCCTGCCCAAACGCTGCAGGGTCCCAGTCTAACTGCGCTCTCCTGGCGTGTGAACTCCACGGGGCTGGGTCGTTCTTACGGAGTCCGCCCGAATGCATTCAGCTCTGAGAATACAGAGAGTACCCTGAGTGTGAGGAACGACAGCACAGGCCACGTGTTCCAGCACGGAAGCTGCCGTTGTTTCCGGGCCACAGTGTGAAGTGGTCTGCTCAGAACGTTCCAGAAAGCACGACTCATTTTAGGCCTTTAGCAGACGCTCTTATCCAGAGCGACTTACGAAAAGTGCATTAATACATGGTAAGATTAATCATTGTTTGCGCCAGAGATCAATGCAGTAATACAGCGATAGACATCATTGTTGGCAGCTGCACACCGTTCCTGTAACACTGGGAAGGAAAAGGTTAGTAGATGTAGAGTAAAATGTACAGAGTCAGTGGTAGTGGAGTCTGAAGAGGTGGGTTTTGAGTCTCTTGCGGAAGATCGCAAGTGATTCCGCGGTCCTGACCGATTGCGGAAGGTCATTCCACCAGCGAGGGGTCAGGACAGAGAAGAGACGAGACCGCGAGGAGTGGCTGCCGGCCACCCGGAGGGATGGGGGGACAATCAGTCCTCGTTAATGGATCGAGGAAAAGCTGAGCTTTGGCGTGAAACCCTTCTCTCTCCCAGATGTCTCTGAAGCAGGACTCTGGTGGGCTGAGAGGTGAAGCGTGTGAGAGCAGCTGTGTGGAGACGTGGTCACCAGGGTGGTGTGGTCACCGTCTGCATGGAGAGCCTGCCCACGGCTGTATTATATATAACTCCGTTACAACACCGGAGCATGAACCTGGTCCCGCAGCGCGCTGGGCTATAGTTATCCCGCGGATGGTGTCCCGGTAATGTCAGGGTCTAAGTACGGCAGGCCAGCCCTGTCCCGGTCCATCTCCTCCAGCAGACGCTTTTATGGGCTGTCGTTGGACGATCCATAAAAATAAACGCATGACAAATTCACATGACATGGATTTACACGGCATGAAGCAGGACCCTCACTGCCCTGAAACACAGTTACACACTACAGCCGTGAATGATACAACATATTATAATATACCACATGCCATTTAGCAGACGCTTTTATCCAAAGCGACTTACAGTAGTGAATGCATACATTTTTCAGTATATGTGGTCCCAGTGGGAATCAAACCCACAACCTAAGTGTTGTCAACGCCGTGATCTACCTACTGAGCCACACAGAACCACGCTCTACCTACTGAGCCACACAGAACCACGCTCTACCTACTGAGCCACACAGAACCACGCTCTACCTACTGAGACACACAGAACCACGCTCTACCTACTGAGACACACAGAACCATACTCTACCTACTGAGTCACACAGAACCATGCTCTACCTACTGAGTCACACAGAACCACGCTCTACCTACTGAGCCACACAGAACCACGCCTCTACCTACTGAGACACACAGAACCACACTCTACCTACTGAGCCACACAGAACCACACTCTACCTACTGAGACACACAGCACCACGCCTACCTACTGAGACACACAGAACCACACTCTACCTACTGAGACACACAGAATCACTCTCTACCTACTGAGACACACAGCACCACTGAGCCACACAGAACCACACTCTACCTACTGAGCCACACAGAACCACTCTACCTACTGAGCCACACAGAACCACGCTCTACCTACTGAGCCACACAGAACCACACTCTACCTACTGAGACACACAGAACCACGCTCTACCTACTGAGACACAGAACCACGCTCTACCTACTGAGCCACACAGAACCATGCTCTACCTACTGAACCACACAGAACCACGCTCTACCTACTGAGCCACACAGAACCACACTCTACCTACTGAGCCAGACCACACAGAACCAGAACCACGCTCTACCTACTGAGACACACACAGAACCACACTCTACCTACTGACACACAGAACCACCTACTGAGCCACACAGAACCACACTCTACCTACTGAGACACAGAACCACGCTCTACCTACTGAGACACACCACGCTCTACCTACTGAGACACACAGCACCATGCTCTACCTACTGAGCCACACAAAACCACGCTCTACCTACTGAGCCACACAGAACCACACTCTACCTACTGAGCCACACAGAACCACACTCTACCTACTGAGCCACACAGAACCACACTCTACCTACTGAGACACACAGAACCACACTCTACCTACTGAGACACACAGAACCACGCTCTACCTACTGAGCCACACAGAACCACGCTCTACCTACTGAGCCACACAGAACCACGCTCTACCTACTGAGCCACACAGAACCACGCTCTACCTACTGACACACAGAACCACCCTCTACCTACTGAGACACACAGAATCACGCTCTACCTACTGAGACACACAGAATCACTCTCTACCTACTGAGACACACAGAACCACGCTCTACCTACTGACACACAGAACCACCCTCTACTTACTGAGCCACACAGAACCACGCTCTACCTACTGACACACAGAACCACCCTCTACCTACTGAGACACACAGAACCACCCTCTACCTACTGAGCCACTGTCCCCATCTCGCGTCTCAGAGCCACTACGGGGAAACGACAGGGCAGGAAATTGACGTCTCCGTGAAAAAAACGACAGCATGTTGTTTTATGCTCCCGTCACAAATAAAAAAGTAATTATTGCGCGGAGGGTTTTTAATTAAACTGCGGTGTGGAATGAGTGTGAGAAAACAATGAGTTCATCCCGCCCTCTAAAGCAGCTCCGCGCTGCACGTTATTAACCATTACAGCCCATTTAACGCGTATGATCGACTGCCACCGTGTGCATACAGATGCCTTTTTTATTGCATTTACATTCAGGGCATTTAGCAGAGGCTCTTATCCAGAGCGACTTACAACATGTGCATTAATACATGGTAGGAACAATCATTGCTCGCGCAAGAGATCAGTGCAGTAAAACAGGAATGGACATAATCGTTGGCAGTTGCATACCATACCTGTAACACAGGGAAGGAAAAGTTAGTCGATATAATTTTTTATTTTTTGGTCTTCAACAAGGATACATATACAAAATGCAGTATTAAACACAGATATATATTACAAAATGCAGTATTAAACATGTAAGCAGTGGTGATGACAATTAGTAAAATGTACAGAGTCAGTGGTAGTGGAGTGTGAAGAGGTGGGTTTTGAGTCTCTTGCGGAAGATCGCAAGTGGTCCTGACCGAGTGCGGAAGATCGTTCCACCACCGAGGGGTCAGGACAGAGAAGAGGTGTCCTATATAACATACGGATATAATATAATAGATCCAATATAATATCCTATATAAGAGAGATCCTATATGCACTGGCGTTTGAATGTAAATCTGAAACTTTTTGTAAACGGGCAGAATGAACAAATGAAGACTGCAGGAAGTCCTCGTGAAATCCCATGGAAGTCGGTCCTTAAACGTTTGACCCGTTTACCAGACAGGAGTGATTTAAAGGCAGGGTGTGCTTCTCATTATCTGTTGGCGAGTTTAAAGTTTTGACTTCATTTTGACTTCATTGCCTTTGTTTGAAACAACGCCAACCAGCTTCCCCGGGTGTGAGCCAGTGTGACAATTGAAAATTGAAATATGATTTATTTCTCTCTCTCTCTCTTTGTGAAGTGGGCTTTGGTTTGTTTCCCATTGTTTTTGTGTGGATTGTGGGTGGATAGCACTGTCGCCGCACAGCAAGAAGGTCCCAGGTTTGAATCCCGGCCGGGGGGGGCCTTTCTGTGCGGAGTTTGCATGTTCTCCCCGTTTCCGCGTGGGTTTCCTCCGGGTACTCCGGTTTCCTCCCACAGTCCAAAGACATGCACGTTAGGGGCTAATCTGAGAGTCTAAATTGCCTGTAGGTATGAGTGTTTGAGTGAATGGTGTATGTGCCCTGCGATGGATTGGCGACCTGTCCAGGGTGTATTCCTACATTTCCTACATTTACATTTTAAGCATTTAGCATTTAGCAGACGCTCTTATCCAGCATTAATACATGGTAAGATCAATTATTGTTTGCACAATAGATCAGTGCAGTAATACAGCGATAGACGTATCCCATCGTATTCCTGCCTCTCGCCCCAATGCATGCTGGGATAGCCTCCAGCCCCCCTGCGACCCTGACCAGGAATAAGTGGGTTAGATAATGGATGAATGAGTGAATGGGGTGGGGGTAGTGACCGGGGTGGTTCTAACGCTGGTGCCCCCCCCCACCCCCAGGTCGAAGGTCAGCGCATGCCTCCTGCAGACAGACCCACGGACCCGCTACGCCGTGCGCCTGCCCCCCAAGCTCCCCGGCATGCACTACAGCGCCGATGAGCAGTGCCAGATCCTGTTCGGCACCAACGCCACCTTCTGCAACAACATGGAGGTACGTACGCCGGTCCGCTCGCTTTCCGCTTCTCTCTGGAGGTGCGTACAGGACCCTCTCTCCTCTCCTCTCTCTGGAGGTGCGTACAGGATCCTCTCTCCTCTCTCTGGAGGTGCGTACAGGACCCTCTCTCCTCTCTCTGGAGGTGCGTACAGGACCCTCTCTCCTCTCTCTGGAGGTGCGTACAGGATCCTCTCTCCTCTCTCTGGAGGTGCGTACAGGATCCTCTCTCTCTCTCTGGAGGTGCGTACAGGACCCTCTCTCCTCTCTCTGGAGGTGCGTACAGGACCCTCTCTCCTCTCTCTGGAGGTGCGTACAGGACCCTCTCTCCTCTCTCTGGAGGTGCGTACAGGACCCTCTCTCCTCTCTCCTCCCTCTGTGTTGCTCTCGGTTTTTTTCAGTCTTTTTCCCCCCGTTTTTCTCCCAATTTTGGTAGCCAGTTACACCCTCTATTTATTTAGAGGGTCAGCCGCTCGTCTCTACGAGACAAGCTAATTCTCAGAGGGCAGCGAACTCCGCTTCTTTCGAGACGGAATTCGCCCCCACCCACGTTCTGGAGACTCCCTTACGTGCTTCACGGCGGACCTGAGCCGGCTCACCCTCCCCCCTCCCCCTGGGGCGGACAGCCAAATGCCCCCGATCAGGGCTGACGACCAGGGCCGGTCTGGTAGAGACGGGTTTAGAACCGTGTCCCTGATAGGCAGCTCACACCGTATCAGACCAGCTAAGATACGGTGCGTTAGACCGCTACGCTATCCACCGCCTCTGTGTTGCTTTCTCAGGATTAGGCCTGGAGCTAGCAGTGCTCCTGCTTGTGGCACAGGCTTCTCGTATATTTGGACAGAGTGCATGGGTAACTCTATCGAGGAGTCCAGCAGACCCCTGTGGTTTTGACAGCTGGGGTAATTTTGCATCGTCACTTTCGCACGTTCAAGGTTCTGTGAGAATTTAGCGTGTTGAGCTAAAAGGGACGAAGGTATTTACATTTATACTTGAGGCAACGGCCACTCAAATAGTTTTCCTTCCTCGTCGCCCAGCTTTTGAAATATAACCGTTTGTGTCATGGTGTGAGCTGTGTTTTCCTCAATCGCCTGTGTGTTTTTGAAGTTGCTGTGGTAACCTCGTGAAAACAGAAGCGCAGATGCACATCGCTGGGGCTGACGCTACGGGGCCCAGGTAATAAAGACGTCAGGTGTGCTAGCGCTCTGCTAGAGAGTGAGGCCTTAACCTGCCTTCCACACCGAATGAGCAGTTCTCAACGGGTGTCAAACATAAAATATATAAATACAGTCACATTCCGTTAAACAGCATGTCACCAGTGTCTTCTGTGGCTGTCTCTCCTGCGATCGTCCAGCTTGGTGTGGTCGCGTCACCTCCCCAATTTCTGGCTCGTAATCCGTCACGGACCTCACGGGACAAACCCCAAGGACCCGGCCAAAATATGTGTGCGCTAAATTATTTAGAAATGGAAACGTAATACAGCTAATCATGGCGGTCACAAATAGATTGTCTTGGAGCTGTGGTCTCAAATCGTACCCACGTGTGCTGTGCCCGGCCTGCTTGCGGTCTGACGTGCAGAAATACCCGGGCGTGAGCGATTTAGAGACATTACATTTGACATTTTAGGCATTTAGCAGACGCTCTTATCCAGAGCGACTTACACAGTTTACATTTCTTTACACACAATCCATTTATACAGCTGGAGATTTTACTGAAGCAATTCAGGTTAAGCACCTTTAGCTCAAGGGTACAATGGCAGTGCCCCCACCTGGGAATTGAACCTGCAACCTCTGAGTTACAAGCCCAGCTCCCTAACCATTACACTACACTGCCAGCCGGACGACCAGAGGGAAGCCTTGTGCTCCTGGAGAAATCGCCCTGACGGAGACGGATCGCTCAGAGGTCAAAGGAGCGGGGCCAGTAAAGCCGTCAATCTACGACATTTTAACGAGAACTTTACAGCCCAGGGGACTTTGACTTGTAAGATTGGAAAAATGTTATTGAACATCCTTAGGAAGAATAAACGTCTTCTGAGGTGAAGGAAACACTAATTCTAAAGCCTCTTCTGTTATGTAATCCTACAAATCTGTCAGAACAGCGGCAATTCCCCAATGTGACCCTTCCCCCGTCGGTGGACTTAGGGTGTCGCGTTACAGCGCAGACACAGCCGGCGACTGGAACTCCTGTAGGAGATGATAGCTTAGCGAAGGTGCTCTTTATAAATCTCTCTGAGCTCCGGGTTTTTGCCGTCAGGACTTTTAAAGTGCAAGTCATCTCAGGGTTGGGACAGGAAGGCTCCGCCAAGTTTCCTGAACCCCCGCCCCCCAAAAAAAAAAACGTTTGACGTGATTTGTGTTTGGTAAATGGAATTTGGCGTATTTCGCGCGGTTTTACGACGAGCTGTCTGAGAAATGGCCGCTGCACGAGCTGTCGCGCTGAAGGATTGTTTGAGCGGTTGCCTGCAGACACTAGGATGGAAACACCGTGGGTTTTTTTTATTTTCTCCTGAACTTGTGGATGGCAGGCGGTGAGCTCGTGAGAGCAGCGTGAAGCAGCTATTATTGGTAAATGAGTGTGAACTCGAGAAAGCCCCTCGCCTCGCCTCGTCTGTCTGGAGAGACGACACTTCCACAAGCTGCCCTTCCTCGAAGAGACCCAGTATTTCAGGACACATGCGCTTAATTTCACACTGACGAGAGCACCGCCTCGACATTCACATTTAGATTTTGACGCTCTTATCCAGAGCGACTTAGCAATGTAGTGTAATGGTTAGGGAGCTGGGCTTGTAACTCAGAGGTTGCAGGTTCAATTCCCAGGTGGGGCACTGCTGTTGTACCCTTGAGCTAAAGGTACTTAACCTGAATTGTTTCAGTAAAATATCCAGCTGTATAAATGGATTGTATGTAAAGAAATGTAAACTGTGTAAGTCGCTCTGGATAAGAGCATCTGCTAAATGCCTGTAAATTTAATGCAAGTACCTTTAGCTCAAGGGTACAACAGCAGTGCCCCCACCTGGGAATTGAACCTGCAACCTCTGAGTTAGAAGCCCAGCTTCCTAACCGCTACACTACACTGCCGCCCATGAGATTCCCACGGTTATGTCCCCGCGGGTCACAGCCTCTCGTCCCTGTTCTACCTTGTAACTCGGTCACGCGCGTCACTGACAGACCAGCCTCTATATACCGGCTATAATGGCGCTAAATTGACCATATCTGTCCATAATTATTGCACCTCCAGTCGTATTTCATACATCTTGGAATTGCTCAGTAAAATTCGTCCAGAAGGTCACCATTTTTTATTCCGCTTTTTGTTTTGTTTTCTCCCTTTTTTACCATTTCATTTCCATCAAATTAAATATTAAATATCTTTGTTATAAATCTATAAATCTCGACCGCACGCTCGCTCTTTACACGACCGCTCCTTGAAGGCAAGGCGCTCTTATTTCATTTCCGATGAAACGTTTGAGATTGGGTGGCTGCTCTTCCTCCTGACCCGTGGGCTGGGTCAGTACAGGGTCAATCCTGTGCCACCAACGTTTTTATGGCGCTGGATGAAGACACGGTCAGGGAGGCCACTCTCGTTGAATGGTTCATTTTCTCGCCCGTCTGTGAATGCTGTAAAAGGACCGTGTGTCAATACAAGTGTATGATTATTGAGAGATTACCACCCCCCTCCCACACCCCCCACCCCCACAGTGAAATGCCAGGATGGTGTCGTGTTCTCAGCTGCCACTAAACTCCACCAGCGTAACTGTTGGTGATCAGTATACCTTTTTTTTCTACTTCATCTTTCTGTTGTTTTCTCCCCATTTTTTAAATCCAATTATACCCTCCTTTTTCACGTCAATTATCCCCCTCCCACATATATCCTACAAGTTCGTTGCTCTAGTCCTGATACCGGCAGTGACATGCGGCTGGGCCCCGCCTCCTCTGAGCCGGAACCCGCCAAGCCGTCACCGCAACTCCGTTATGCGCACAGAGCCACTCCTATACGCAGCAATCTCGCATCGGCTTCCCTCCCCCTCAAAGAGAATGCTCTGCCCTTCCCTGAGGGCTCAGAGCTGACAGGAAGTGGCTTGGTTTGGGTCCGGGGGGGTGGGGGTGGTCGTGGGGGGGTTAGGTGGTGGGGGTCAGTGCGAGGTGAGTCACGGCGTGCCGCTCTGTCTTTCAGCACCTGATGTGCGCCGGACTGTGGTGCCTGGTGGAGGGGGACACCTCCTGCAAGACCAAACTGGACCCCCCTCTGGACGGGACAGAGTGCGGGCCTGACAAGGTGAGACCTGCGTGAGTTAGGGGCCCCTAGGGGGCGCTGTCCTGACAAGGTGAGACCTGCGTGAGTTAGGGGCCCCTAGGGGGCGCTGTCCTGACAAGGTGAGACCTGCGTGAGTTTGGGGCCCCTAGGGGGCGCTGTCCTGACAAGGTGAGACCATTAGATTGCATGTATTTGTATTGCTCTTTTTGTTGTTTTTAAATGGTATCTGTTGTAAAGCACCTTGAGATTTCTCTGTATTTTAAAGTGTGCTATATAAATATAATTCATTATTATTATTATACATGAATTGCACTAATTGTTCAATTTTGTACCTGAGAGAAGGAAAAACCAGGGCTAGAATTTGTATTCGTGGGCCAGATTTGAGGAACCCTGCGTTATGGGGCTCATGTAACGCCAGTGCCCCGCCTGTACTGAATACTCCATGGGTGATAATGGAGGATAATGTTGAATTATTCACATTTTGCCACTAGTATTGTTACGACCAGCCCCTGGCCAGTTGCAACATAAAAGAGAGCACACAAAGTTGGTTCAATTCAAAAATGTTTTTAATTAAAGGAACCTAATAAATAGGGGAAAAACGAACAAGTAGCGTAGCCAGACTGCAGGTTGCCCTCTGAATGGAGAGAGAGAGAGAGAGAGAGAGCATCAGCCAGAGGGCCTCCTAAGTAGACCCCCTCCAGGTGACTCCAATTTCCTATTAGGAAGACAATCAGGACAATTAAGGCAGCACCACAAGCAGCCATTAGGGCACAAGGGGTAGGGGCCATAACAAGTATGTTAAATGAATTAATCTGTGAATTAGTTGGATTGGTATTCGATTGCTCATTAATGCAGAAATCAGACTGTAATCCACTCTCATCAGTGAAGGCGATTCCTGCATGATCCGTCGATGTGATTCAGTGTGGTGCCCGATACTGTTAGTGAACATCGGTGCTTAAACAGTGTCTTATAAGGGGCGGCAGGGTAGTGTAGTGGTTAGGGAACTGGGCTTGTAACTCAGAGGTTGCTGGTTCGATTCCCAGGCAGGGCACTGCTGTTGTACCCTTGAGCTAAAGGTACTTAACCTAAATTGCTTCAGTTAATATCCAGCTGTATAAATGTATTGTATGTAAAGAAATGTAAACTGTGTAAGTCGCTCTGGGTAAGAGCCATAATGCCTGTTATGTTTAAAAAAAATTGTTAAATACATTGGTTTGTAATAACGAACGCACGCACTACTTTGTGATGCTCATGAAATCATTGCGTGGTTTCAGCGGTTCGTCGGCTCAAGGAACAGAGATCACCGTACGTTGTTTTAAGTCAGATCACGGTCCCGTTTTTCTCTTTCTCTTACCCTTACAATGATGCCTCCAAAGCATAACTGCTGGTGATGCATCAAAGAAAAGGTAAACAATCACCATGGAAAGTAAAGTTGAAATAATAAAGAGATCGGAGAGAGGTGAAACGCCATCAGTCATTGGGAAAGCATTAGGCTACAGCCGGCCAACAATCGGTTTTTAAAAAACAATTTTAAAAGACAAAGGGAGAATAATGGAGCATGTGAAAGGCCATGCCCCGATGAATGCCACGATTATTACCAAGCAACGCAGTGGTTTAATTATTGAGACGGAAAGGCGATTGATAATTTGGATAGAAGACAAAAATCTGCGTAATATGCCTATTAGCCTTTATTTAGTGCAAGAAAAGGCTCGAAGCCTTTCTTTAATGTTTTTTTTTACAGTGCTGTATGTACATAGTTACTTTTATTATTACTATATTGTTATTAATATTACAGTATTGTTATTATGTACTGAATGTTATGTTTAAGATCTTTTATTGTATTTGTAAGTGTTTTATATGCACAGAAAGATAAAATAAATACTATACTAAGACAAACATTTGACTAAGTGATGATTAATAAGAACTGTATGTACCTGTTCCGACTTACATACAAATTCGACTTAAAGACAGACTTAAGAACGGATCTTGTTCGTAACCGGGGCCTGCCTGTATATACCTGTGTGTGTGTCTCAGTGTGTATATGTGTGTATACCTGTGTGTGTGTGTGTGTGTGTGTGTCTCTGTGTGTATATGTGTGTGTGTTTAAACCTGTGTGTGTGTGTGTGTCTCAGTGGTGCAGGGCGGTGTGTATATGTATGTGTGTATATACCTGTGTGTGTGTGTGTGTGTGTGTGTCTCAGTGTGTATATACCTGTGTGTGTGTGTGTGTGTGTGTGTGTGTGTACCTGTGTGTGTGTGTGTGTATGTCTCAGTGTGTATATACCTGTGTGTGTGTGTGTGTGTGTCTCAGTGTGTATACACCTGTGTGTGTGTCTCAGTGTGTATATACCTGTGTGTGTGTGTGTGTGTGTGTGTGTGTGTGTGTGTCTCAGTGTGTATACCTGTGTGTGTATATACCTGTATGTGTGTGTGTGTGTCTCAGTGTGTAGATACCTGTGTGTGTGTGTGTGTGTGTGTGTGTGTGTCTCAGTGTGTATATACCTGTGTGTGTGTGTGTGTGTCTCAGTGTGTATATACCTGTGTGTGTGTGTGTGTGTCTCAGTGTGTATATACCTGTGTGTGTGTGTGTGTCCCAGTGGTGCAGGGCGGGAGACTGCGTCTCCAAGACTCCGATCCCGCAGCACGTTGACGGAGACTGGAGCAGCTGGAGCTCGTGGAGCATGTGCAGCCGCAGCTGTGGCACCGGAGCGCGCTTCCGCCAGAGGAAGTGTGACAACCCGCCGTGAGTCTTCCTCCTCATCGCCCTCCTCCTCATCACCCTCATCATCACCATCACCGCAAACCTCCATCATCATCACCATCACCTTTCCACCTCTCTGCGGTCTCTCTGCCTCTGCCTGGTCCAGTAGAAGTGTAATGATATCAGTGAAACAGGCTCGCTCCACACAGGTAGCCCTGATGGTGCGTGATCCTCGAGGAGTCTGAAACACGTTTACAGCGTTACGTTACGCAATACCGCCGTGTGGCTCTCCTCTTCCAACACTCACATTCCTGGATGTTAATGTACAGACTGTGCGTCCACGTGATTCACCAAACCTGGAGAGAAACCCATCGATGGAACATAGCGCTGTTTTTTAATTTGTGTTTGTGGGCGAAGGAACGCTGTCTTTACGCCGCAGCGATGGCGATGGGCCGCAAAACTGCAGGAAGGGCTCACACCGAACGCAGAAGTGATCGACTTGAGAGGGAGAGACTCAGACAGAGAGAGAGAAAGAGAGAGAGAGAGCCTCAGACAGAGAGAGAGATGGAGAGCCAGAGACTCACAGAGAGAGAGAGGGGGGAGGAGAGGGAGAGCGCTGTTGGCAAGAGAACGCTGGTGTAATAACTTCAAGATGAACAGAATGGTGGGGCTCTCTGTGCCAGCACAGGAGGGGAGCCAGAGCAACGGTGATCCAGCGGGTCTGAGTCTGTCTCTCTCTACGCTCTGAGTCTGTCTCTCTCTCTACGCTCTGAGTCTCTCTCTCTCTACGCTCTGAGTCTCTCTCTCTCGACGCTCTGAGTCTCTCTCTCTACGCTCTGAGTCTCTCTCTCTCTACGCTCTGAGTCTCTCTCTCTGCTCTGAGTCTCTCTCTCTCTACGCTCTGAGTCTCTCTCTACGCTCTGAGTCTCTCTCTATGCTCTGAGTCTCTCTCTATGCTCTGAGTCTCTCTCTATGCTCTGAGTCTCTCTCAACGCTCTGAGTCTCTCTCTACGCTCTGAGTCTCTCTCTACGCTCTGAGTCTCTCTCTACGCTCTGAGTCTCTCTCTCTCTACGCTCTGAGTCTCTCTCTACGCTCTGAGTCTCTCTCTACGCTCCGGCATCAGTGCGCTCTCCCCCCTGATCATACAGCTCTTACAGCTGACGCACGGGCCAGGCTGCTAATAACACTTCCCGACCCTTCTGTCTGTCTGTCTGTATTTCTGTCTGTCTGTCTGTCTGTATTTCTGTCTGTCCACCCACCCATCTGCCTGTCTCTTTCTCCCCTTATTTGTGTCTGTCTATATTTCTGTCTGCCCAACCGCCCATCTGCTGCCTTCCCGTTTGTCCGTCTGCCCGTCTGGCCGCCTGCCCGTCTCCCTGCTGTGTTCTACATTTACATTTTAGGCATTTAGGGCCGTGGGGGTGGGGTTTGGGCCGTGGGGGCGGGGTTTGGGCCGTGGTTTGGGCCGTGAGGGTGGGGTTTGGGCCGTGAGGGGCGGGGTTTGGGCCGTGAGGGGCGGGGTTTGGGGCATGGGGGCGGGGTTTGGGCCGTGGGGGCAGGGTTTGGGCCGTGAGGGCGTGGTTTGGGCCGTGAGGGGCGGGGTTTGGGGCGTGGGGGCGTGGTTTTGGGCCGTGAGGGCAGGGTTTGAGTCGTGAGAGCAGAGTTTAATCTGAGTCCCCCTCCCGCTGTGCAGCCCGGGACCCGGAGGGAGGCACTGCCAGAAGGGCAGCGTGGAGCACAAGGCCTGTGAGGGGCCCCCGTGTGCCAAGGGCCTGCCCAGCTTCAGGGACCAGCAGTGCCAGTCACACGACCACCGGCAGCCCGGCAGGAAGAAGAGCCACATGTGGGCGGCCATCGCCAACGACGGTGAGCCCCCTCCGCCCCGTCGACCAACGCAACAGGAGGGGCCTCCCGGGTGGTCTAGTGGTTACAACGTTCAACGGGGTTCAATTCCACCAGCCACGCCAGAGTCCGCTCTGGCCGGGAGTGCCACTAGGGGCTGGCAAATTAGCTGTCCGCCCCAGGGAGGGGGGAGGGAAGCTGATATGAGCTCGCTGCGTATAGGAGTGGCTCTGTGTACCGGAGTTACAGTCGACGGCTTGGCGAGTGCCGGCTCGGAGGAGGCGGTATATCGCCTTTGTCACTGCTGGTCTCAGGGCTACGGCAGCGAGCTCACAATACGAGGGGGGATTGACATGAAAAGAGAGGGTATAATTGGCTACTAAATTGGGAGAAAATTGGATAAAGATCTGAAACGAAATATATATTTATTTTAAAGCGTGACAGATAACACGTCTACATGTCCACTTCCTGTGTATGTGCTAATCCCTTTTATTTATTAATTTATGCATATGAAACATTTATATAGGTTTTCACGCTGTGTAATTTCATATCCGCTGCGCGCCTGTGCCAGGAGAAAGAGTCTTATAGAGTCTGAGAGAGTCTTATAGAGCGCGGAACGCCTGCTGCTGCTCTTTACTGCAACTCTGAGAGAAATGTGCTCTGGCCGTCGGAGACGCAGTCACGCATCATTCAGGCCTGCTCTCTCTCTCTCTCTCTCTCTGTCTGAGTCTCTCTCTCCCTCCTCCTCCGTTTTCACCTCGTTCAGGGGGAGAGGATTCGGTAAATTGAGCGGTGCGAGTTTGTTATTCATTGTTATTCATTCAATACTCCCATTCTCAGGAATTGAGCATCATTTTTTAGATTTTCTGTTTATGCTTTTCCCCCCATTTTTCTCCAAATTAAGTTAATAATTACTCTCTCTTTTCATGTCAATCCCCCCCTCGTATTGTGAGTTCGCTGCCGTAGCTCTGAGACCGGCAGTGACAAAGGCGATGTACCGCCTCCTCCGAGCCGGCACTCGCCAAGCCGTCGACTATAACTCCGGTACATAGAGCCACTCCTCTACGCAGCGAGCTCATATCGGCTTCCCTCCCCCCTCCCTGGGGCGGACAGCCAATTGCCGCTCCCTAGTGGCACTCCCGGCCAGAGCCGAGCTGGCCACCCAGGCCAAGGAACTGCGTATTATTATAATTATAATAATAATAATAATAATAATAATAATAATAATAATAATAGCTCTCTGGGGCTGGGCAGCTTTCGCCCCCGGCAGTGAAGCGGTTAAATACGTTTAGCAGCACACGCTGTTCCTTCTGTCCTCTTTAACGCCACAAACACGAGCTTTGCGTCAGCCCAAAACATATCTTTTATTTCCTCGGAGAAACCGCTCACGCCCGATATGACATTGATTTTGACAGATCTGCGCAGTTACTAACTGGAGCATTGTGTTTATGGAAGTGGGCAGTGAAAATAATAATCGTGTGGTCTGGCGCTTTTTTAAGATGATAAATAAGGAGTAATAGCCTTTAATCACTGTCCCGTTTAATTCGCTGTCGTTTGGGGTAAAAATTATTACAGCTGTTTGCCAAATGTGTGTTTTTTTAACCTCCATAACAGGATGTGGATGTGTGTTTATCTGAGGGCAGTGAAATTGCTGCACGCCCTCACTGTCTTTCTCGAATGCGGTTTTGTAGTGAGTGCACGGTGGACTTTAAACTGACTGGAAGTCGGCAAAACTCTGAGTGGTCCGTGATCGCACCTCGGCCTTCTCCAGACCCGGCACGCTTCAGAGTCCGCTGTTCCTTCATTCACGTTTATTTCAGCGAAGAATTCGCCGTTTCTTCGCACAAGCAATCTATTCAAGTCCTGCGTGTCTATGTGTAGGATTATTCACTTTAATAGCCCGCCTAGGGACGAACAATGAAAATTAGCGCACGCTACAAATGTTTGGATACAGGGCATCAACGTGTTTGTTGTCAATGCAATGTGTCTGTTTTTTTCAAATCTGGCCCAACTCAAATAAACATTAAATACATTATTTGAAGTCGTATTCGTACTCAGAAAAGTGGTTCTCTTTGAAAGAACTAGGATCTCAAGATAAACTTGGTGACGGGTGATTTGTCTCTAATGTCTTTGTGTCTTTGTGTGTTCGAGTGTAGATGTCGATTTTGTTTCCGGTCTGCGTTTGAAGGTTTTAGAAACGGCCCGTTCAAAAAGCCGAACACGGCGAAGCATCGCTGATTTCGTTTAACCCGCAGCAGCGAGAGGAAGCGCGTCGCCTCGTTTAAAATCATTTGCGTGAGATCAGCGCGCAATGGCGTGGCAGCCCAACCGCTCAGCCCAACCACTCAGCCCAGTCAAAGTTAATTAGGAACCTACTGTTGGTTTTACGAGAGAGAGCAGTGGCAGAGGAACACTGAACAGTGGAAGAGCGGGATTAAGAACACGGCGTAATATTGATATTTGCTTAATAATTAGGATGAAAACTGAAAAGTTCAAACTTTTGTTCGCCTCTGTTTGAACAAGAACTGACGAATTACCCCCTCCTGCGATCGCTTCCTGTTTCTGTGCGATGAAACTCTGGATTTATTCTTTTTTTCCTGTGAACTCTGGTCCCCCAAACGCTCTTTCGAATTCTTCAAAACGCCCACCACTCATTGTAAGAGCTTCATTGTTTATTGTTGTTCCCAGTAAAACCTCAATCAAAAACCAGCCACAAATGCCCTGCAAGTGTAATTTTGCCAAACAGGATCACAGATTGGACGCAGCGCGTCTTTGATGTTTTGCGCCCGTAACTCCCAGGGAGGCAGATTGAGCAGGTCTCGGGCGCTTACAGGCCATCATCGCGAGTCATCAAAACATGTCCCTCACAGGGAGCGAAGGAAGACTTGAAGTTAAGAAATGTGGATACAGGGGGCCTTCGGTTGTCGCTTGAAGGATCCGTGCTCTGTATCACATGAATGATGATGAATGGTGGATGTGTGTTGTCCCCCCCCTCTCCAGATAAGCCGTGTGCCCTGTTCTGCACCCCCGTGGGCCGGGAGGCTCCTGTCCTGGTGGCGGAGCGCGTTCTGGACGGGACCCCGTGTGGCCCCTACGATTCGGACCTCTGCGTGAACGGGAGGTGCCAGGTAAGGACGCCTGCTCGGCTCACACACACCTGCACAGGTGAGTCCTGTGTTCTCTCACACTCCGCTCCGGACTTCCTTCTCTTGGCTCCTTTATTTATTATTATTATTTTATATTTTTCTACTTTATCTTTTTCTGCAGTTTTTTCTCCCAGTTTTTTTCCCCATTTTTAGTATCCAATTGTACCCTCATTTTTCATGTCAATCCCCCCCTCGTATTGTGAGCTCGCTGCCATAGCTCTGAGACCGGCAGTGACAAAGGCGATGTACCGCCTCCCCCGAGCCGGCAGTCGCCAAGCCGTCGACTGTAACTCAGAGCCACAGACTGTAACTCAGAGCCTATACTCAGCGAGCTCATATCAGCTCCCCTCCCCCCTCCCAACGGGGCGGACAGCCAATCGTCGCCCCCTAGTGGCACTCCTGGCCAGAGCCGATACTGGCGCGGCCGGTGGAATCGAACCCGGGTCACAGTGGCCAGCGGCGAACGTTGTAACCGCTGCAGCACCCGGGAGGCCCCTGGCTTTCAGTTTGATCCAGTGCTTTTGTTCACAGTTTTGTCCCGTAGTGAAGGGGTGGAATATGAGGCGTTTTCAGATTTCTGCTCCATGGGGCTGTTGCAGAGGGAGTGTGTGTGGTTTTGTGAGGGACACAGATACAGGTTTCTGGAAACGGAAGAATCGGCAGAGTTTGCGTTCCGAGAACGCTGTGTGTGTGTATGTGTATTGTGTGTGTGTATTGTGAGTGTGTATTGTGTGAGTGTATTGTGAGTGTGTATTGTGTGTGTGCATTGTGACTGTGGTTCGACCCTGCTGATGAAATCACTTCCCGAAGGTGGGGCCTTAACTGTAGCGCCAGTCAGGTTTGTGTCTAAATGTAGCTCTGCGTCCTCTCTGTGGGACCTACCGCAGACCTGAGCATTTGATCAGCACCCCCCCCCCCCTCTGAGCCGAGGCCTGCAGGCCAGCGTTAGAGACCCCCCAGCGTTAGAGACCGCCGGCCACTCGGACAGAAGGATCAGCCCTGAGTCATTTCAGGACAAACACAAAGTGTTATTATTATTCATGTGTGTTCTGCTGTGGCCTTCACTTATTCTTATTCTTATGCTTTTGTTTCAGATTTTTCCTAGTTTTTCTCCCCAATTTGGTGGCCAATTTTACCCTCTATTTATTTTGATTTTACCCCCCCCATGAACTCACTGCCCGTCTCTACGGGGCAAGCTACTCTCCGAGGCCGGCGATGATCCGCCTCCTTCGAGACGGAACTCACTGACCCCCTTTCTGAAGACTCCCTTACGTGCTTCACAGCGAATGCCGACCACCCTCCTCCCTCCCTCCCTCTGGGGCGGACAGCCAAACGCCGCCCCCAATCGGGGCTAACGGCCAGGGCCGGTCTGGCAGAGACAGGTTTAGAACCGCGTCCCTGATAGGCAGCTCACACTCATACAGGACCAGCCAAATACGGGTGCGTTAGACCTCTATGCTATCCACCAGTCCAGAGTTAATCTTATTTTTGATATTAAAGGGGTACAAAGGAAAATTCACATTGTGCATTCAACCGGCCAACCAAACCTCTTTGACTGATGTATTGATGAAAACTCCCATCTGGGACATTTTTATAATAAAGGCAGTTATTAAATATTTTTAAGCCTCTGTTTGCAGTAGCACTTTAAGTGTATTTGCGTTGAATTTTGGAAATGACAGGGCAGATCGAGATGGTTTTTATGTGTGGGAAGCGACAGAAATTATTCCAGCAACCACTTCCTAAGCCACCGTCAGAGTGAGTTTTACGAGATGTTCACAGCGCGTTTACGAGAGATCCACGCATTTTTTGGGAGGTCTTCCACACAGGCCATATAATTCTGGTTTGTTGCCTTTGTCTCTGAGCTAATCCCCGAGGCCGGCGATGATCCGCCTCCTTCGAGAGAGAGCTCACCCACCTACTTTCTAGAGAAACCTTCCGTGCTTCTCAGCGAGGTCGTGCCGGTTCACCCTCCCCCCTCCCCCTGGGGCGGACAGCCAAACACCGCCCCCAATCAGGGATGACGTCCAGAGCCGGTCTGACGCAGTCGGGTTTCGAACCCCGACCACAATAGACAGCTCACGCTCGTATAACAGCTTGTTGCCTTTGATGCATCACTGAGGTGTGAGTGACACACACACACAGACACGCACGCACGCACGCACACACGCACACACACACACACGCACACACGGTCGATGCTCGGATGCCCTCTGCTTTAGAGATGCATCATATCGTTTCCTTTTCCAAGTGCAGTTCACCACATGCATCCCCAGAAGCTGCATTCTGAGCACCGTGCTGTGTCACAGTTATGATGGTGGATGAATGGCCTTGTGTGGGGCTGTGGGCCATGTGTCCCTCCATGCTAATCCATGCTAATCCATGCTAATCCAGTGTTGAACAAAGCCTCCACTGACAAGAACTGGGCTACACTAGTTAGCTGACTCGTGTGGTTGTACTGCTAGTAAAAAATAATTATTTGGGTATTTGTGAGTGTGTGTGTGTCTGTCTGTCTGTGTGCCCGTGTGTGTCTGTCTGTCTGTGTGCCCGTGTGTGTCTGTCTGTGTGCCCGTGTCTGTCTGTCTGTCTGTCTGTGTGCCCGTGTGTGTCTGTCTGTGTGCCCGTGTCTGTCTGTCTGTCTGTCTGCATTTTGTCTGTGTGTGTGTCTGTGTGTGTGTGTGTTTGTTTGTTTGTGTGTGTGTGCGTGTCTAACGCACCGTATTTTGGCTGATCTGATACGGTGTGCACTGCCTGTCAGTGGCATGAGCTCGCCGAGGAGCAGGAAGGGCGTCTGCGGTCGGGTTCCGTCTCGGAGGAGAGCTTGAGGACGGGCGGCGGGGGAGGGTGAAGTGAGATAAATAGAGGGTATAATTGGCACCAAAATTGGAAGAAAAACTATAGAAACTATAAATACAAAATAAAAAAAGAACAATGTTTGTGTCTGGGCCAGAGCTAAACGTTTGCTCCGCCATTTATAAATATTTACCCTCTGATTATATGCGACCATTGGAGCACGTCTACAGCTCATGCAGAAAGTCCGCCACGGTAACTAAGTCTGTGTCTTTTTGAAAAGAAACATTGAGGTCACGACGTGTTCTCTCTGTCGTGCGTTTGGCAGAAGATCGGCTGCGACGGCATCATTGGCTCCTCGGCCAAGGAGGACCGCTGTGGGGTCTGCAGTGGAGACGGCAAGTCCTGCAAAATCATTAAAGGAGAATTCAGCCCCACCAAGGGCATGGGTGAGTCACTGTGTGTGTGTAGTGTGTGTGTGTATGTGTGTATGTGTGTGAGTGTGAGAGTGTGTGTGTGTGTGTGTGTGTGTGTGTGTGTGTGTGTGTGTGTGTGTGTGTGTGTGTGTGTGTGTGTGTGTGTGTGTGTGAGAGTGTGTGAGTGTGCGTGTGTGTGTGCTAAAGGAGAGAGTGTGAGAGTGTGAGAGTGTGTGAGTGTGTGAGTGTGTGTGTGTGTGAGAGTGTGAGAGTGTGAGAGTGTGAGAGAGTGTGTGAGTGTGTGTGTGTTAAAGGAGAGAGTGTGAGTGTGAGTGTGTGAGAGTGTGAGAGTGTGAGAGGAGAGTGAGAGTGTGAGAGTGTGAGAGTGTGTGTGTGACTGTGTGAGTGTGAAAGAGTGTGAGAGAGTGTGAGAGTGTGAGAGTGTGAGAGTGAGAGTGAGAGTGAGAGTGTGAGAGTGTGTGAGTGTGTGAGTGTGAGTGTGAGAGTGTGAGTGAGAGTGTGAGTGTGAGAGTGTGTGAGAGTGTGAGAGTGTGAGTGTGTGAGAGTGTGAGAGTGTGAGTGTGAGAGTGTGAGAGTGTGTGAGTGTGTGTGTGTGTGAGTGTGAGAGTGTGTGTGTGTGAGAGAGAGTGTGAGTGTGTGTGAGTGTGTGAGAGTGTGAGTGTGTGAGTGTGTGAGAGTGTGAGTGTGAGAGTGTGAGAGTGTGAGAGTGTGAGAGTGTGAGTGTGTGAGTGTGAGAGAGTGTGTGAGAGTGTGAGAGAGTGTGAGTGTGAGTGAGTGTGTGAGTGTGTGAGTGAGTGTGTGTGTGAGTGTGTGAGAGTGTGTGTGAGTGTGTGAGAGTGTGTGTGAGTGTGTGTGAGTGTGAGAGAGTGTGTGAGTGTGCTTTCAAGCTTCCTCCCTGATGTAGGCGCGCTCACGCTGATTCCCGTCGAAGGCGTTTCCATGACGCCAGGAGGCTCGGCGGGAACACGTCCCGGCCGCACAGCGCGGGTTCTCCTTCTCCTGCTCGTGACCTCCGACCTCCGACCTCCGACCTGCCGCCCCGGCCCCACAGAGAGGCTGGTCCAGTGGCAGGGAGGAGGAGGAGGGGTCGGGGGAGAGCGAGGCAGCGGATAATGAGTTCTCTAATTGTGTAGAGTCACAACTGAATGTGGGCGAGGCCGTGTTTTAGGCCCCAGGAGCAGCTGCTTTATCTGAGCCCCGTGCTCATGGGGGGGGAAACATACCCAGAGGGGGAGGACGGGTTTAATTGGGGCGATGGTGGGGGAGTGTAAAGGGTAAAGGTCAGGAGTGAGAGTTTCTGCCCCCTGCAGCTACTGGGCAGTGACCTTTCTCTCTCTGGGCAAATTCTTTCTCCCAATTTAGTGACCAATTACACCCTATATTTATTTCGATTTGCCCTCCCCACACGAGTCCGCCGCTCATCTCTACGAGGCAAGCTAATTCTCAGAGGGCAGCGAACTCCGCTTCCTTCAAGACGGAATTCACCCCCCCATGTTCTGGAGACTCCCTTACGTGCTTCACGGCGGACCCGAGCCGACTCACCCTCCCCCTCCCCCTGGGGCGGACAGCCAAACGCCGCCCCTGATCAGGGCTGACGACCAGGGCCGGTCCGGTAGAGACGGGTTTTGAACCGCGTCCCTGACAGGCAGCACACACTCCAGCCAAATACGGGTGCGTTAGACCGCTACGCTATCGGATGCCCCAGCAATTGACCTGTCTTGACCCGTCATGAATAACCTCCGAGCTGAACCAGCGAGTCTCCTGGCTGTTAAAGAGCACCGTTGGGTCAGCTGGTACCGGACACTTTTAAACGCAGTGTTCCGCTTCAGTCCCCTGGGGGTTCCGGTCGATATTTTATCGCTCGAGGCAAACTGCAAGCCCACATCCCCGTCTCCGGTCTTAAACACGACTGGCATTTTAACAGTGCAGGAGCCAGAAACACAGCATTAATCACCAGATGAGTTATTTTTATGCCGTTTTAATGGCTTTTCCCGAAACGCATAATGAGTCTCTCCCCCCCCACGCTCGCTGAACAAACAAAGGCTCACAGATGTGAAATGTTGATCGGATTGTAATATCGTTTACTGACGGGGCTGTCTCGATGCCCTGTAATCTGCTCCATTCAGTGGAAATTAATTATCTACAAAGAAAAGCCTGTTTTTCTTTTTTCCCCTCTTTGCCGAACAAGTGCCCATGTCTGGAGTGACTAAGAGACTCCTCAGTCCTGCTTCCATCAGTCAGTAAATATGAGTGTGATGTGTGTGTGTGTGTGTGCATGTGTGTGCATGTGTGTGTGTGTGTGTGCGTGTTCGTGTGTGTGCGTGTTCGTGCGTGTATGTGTGAGTGAGTATGTGTGTGTATTCAGTGGAAACTAATTATCTACAAAGAAAAGCCTGTTTTTCTTTTTTTCCCCCTGTAGGTGTGTGTGTGTGTAGGTGTGAGTGTGCGAGTGTGTGTGAGTGTGTGTGAGTGCGTGAGTGCGTGAGTGCGTACACTGGTGTGCATGGTGTGTGTGTGCGTGTGTGTGCGCGTGTGTGTGTGTGTGTGTGTGTGTGTATATAGTGTATGTGTGCAGGTGTGTGTTTCAGTCACAGGCACTGCAGAGTCTGTGTCCTCGTTAACCTGAGAGACTCACCCTGGTTCTCTGTTCCCCAGTCAGTGGTAACGATTGTAAGAAGGTTTCCACGTGCGTGCTGTCAAAGCCCAGGGCTGTTCCCAAGTGTTTCTCGTGTAAGACGCCTGCCTGCTAACGTGCTAACGTGCTAACGCGTGACTCCTGCTCTTCGTGGAGACGTCATCGCCACTAGTGTCGCAGTCCCCTCTGGGTCCTCCTGGGAAAAGGCCACAGAAGAAGAACACAACCGTGGAGTAGTGATGGCGGCGTGAGGCTTCACCAGCCCCAGGAGGGGCGGAGCTATGAGGCTATGAGCCAATCAGGTCGTTTTGCCATAGAGAGAGAAGTCTTCTGATTGGTCTGAAGTGTGGGTGACCGAAATGAGGCTTCTGTGTAACCACGGAGACCGCGGTTTAATGCCTAGCGCTTTGCTAGGCAGATCAAATTAAATCTAATTTATTTGTATCGCACTTTTCACAAAGGCGTTGTCACAAAGCGCTTAACAGAAGGGAACCCAGGTCCCCCCCCCCCCAAAAGCAAGCCTAAGGCGACAGTGGCAAGGAAAAACTCCCTTGATAGGGAGAAACCTCGGAAGAACCAGACTAAAAGGCCCAGAGTGGTCACCAGCTTGGTACCAATCAGCAGCTGGCTTTCCTACACCCGACTCTATTAACCAATCAGAATGTTTTCCCACCCTCCCTCTCCCCCCGTTCCGCACTTTGCTGAAACCCAATTTGAAGGAGCTCCTTTTTTTAAAATTAGTTTCTAATTTTAATTTTTTATATTTTTTTATTTCAGATTTTATCCCATTTTCTCCCAATTTGGGAGCCAATTACACCCGCTATTTTCAAGTCAATCCCCCCCTAGTAATGTGAGTTCGCTGCCGTAGCCTCCAAGTCTCCTCCGAGACGGCACCCACCAGGCCGTCGACCGTAACTCTGGTACACAGAGCCACTCCTGTGCGCAGCGAACGTCCTGTCGGCCTCCCCCCCCCCTCCCTAGGGCGGACAGCCAATCGCCGCCCCCTGGTGGCACTCCCGGCCAGAGCTGACTCTGGTGCGACAGGGAATCGAACCCCAGTCGCCGTGGCCAGCGTCGAACATTGTAACCACGCGGGAGGCCCCTAATGAATTGGTTTCTAATAATCTAAGCTCAGCTCTTCCGAAGCATCAATCCAGCGTCGTGTGGGTTTGGCTCTCTCTGATCCCAAGCGTCCCGTAGGTTTGTTTGTTCTGCTCCGATCCCCAGATTTCCCCAGGAGAACCCAGGTGAGGTAATATTGTGTCTCCCCACTCTGCGTCTGAGTCTGCCCCGGGGGTGAGCAGATTACACATCAGTCTAGAAATGTGACCAGAGAGTCTCTCAGTCTGCCTATCTCTGAGTGTCTCCTGACTGCCTCAATGTAGCTAACGCTCACTGTGGTATCATTTTACATCTCAGGCATTTAGCGGACGCTCTTATCCAGAGCGACTTACACAGTTTACATTTCTTTACATACAATCCATTTATACAGCTGGATATTTTACTGAAGCAATTCAGGTTAAGTACCTTTAGCTCAAGGGTACGACAGCAGTGTCCCCTACCTGGGAATTGAACCAGCAACCTCTGAGTTACAAGCCCAGCTTCCTAACCATTACACTACACTGCCAGCCCAGTATTGAAGGAATATGCAGTGGTGGACACTAACCAAGTACATTTACTTTACTTTTACTTTCACTCCCTACATTTCAAAAGGGAAATGGGGTTTAAATGTAGGACTTTTTACATTTACTTTAGTAATATTTTATCAGTATTTAACAGTATTTTATCTGTACTTCTACTCAAGTAAAGGGTTTGTGTACTTGGTCCACCGCTGGGAATATGAACTCACAATATTACACAGCAGCGAGTAGTCTTACCTTTACAACTTTGCAAAAGACAAGGTTTATATACCTGAGAAGTCCAGTCCACCTGCAATGGTTTCACCTACACATATGTACTCATATATATATAGTGTGTATATATACATACAGGGGTGCACATAAGTGGTACGCCAGTACGCATTCGCGTCCTCAAACGTTAATCGCGTACCAAGCAAGACGACAAACTTTAAACGCGACTAAGTTTGATCAGTCCATCACTGGTAAATTAATGACTAACATTTAACTAAGTGAATTAATGTAAATTAACGTTTGAGGACGCGAATGCGTACTGGCGCACCACTTATGTGCACCCCTGTGTATATAATGTATAGTGTGTATATATATGTGTGTACAGTATATATCTCATCAGAGGGGACACAAGCGTACTAACGAAGTGGTGGAGACGTCAGTAGTAGTCATGGTGACGGGTGCTTGTTAACCGTGGTGGTGTGCTGTGGTCTCGTGGTGGTGTTTCCTTGGTAACAGCGTGGTAGTGGTTAGGTGTGAAGCGTGTGGTGCGCTGGTGAGCACACAGCCAGCTCTGTGTGGCGTGTTGGGGCAGTAGAGAGGAACGAAGTGGCTCTGGGATCATTAGATCTGTTTGATTCTCTCACTGGAGTACACTGAACGCTCTGACCTGGCACACGTCCAGGACGTATGTGTGTATTTATGAGGGATTTTTTATTCACTGGTTTTTCCCCCCACTTTGTTTCTCTGCTCATATACAGCTGGTGGTCTTTATCCACCATTTACCTGTCCCCTGGACCCAATAAGACACACTCTCTCTCTCTCTCTCTCTCTCTCTCTCTCTCTCTCTCTCTCTCTCTCTCTCTCTCTCTCTCTCTCTCTCTCTCTCTCTCTCTCTCTCTCTCTCTCTCTCTTCTCTCTCTCTCTCTCTCTCTCTTCTCTCTCTCTTCTCTCTTCTCTTTCTCTCTCTTCTCTCTTCTCTCTCCCCCCTCTTCTCTTTTTTCTCTCAAGTTTTCTTTACGCTGCAGATGTTTAAACTGTACAGATGTGTAAAGGGTAACTGAACACGCCGCTGAAGCAGTGCTTGCTGGGAAACCTGACACGTTTCCAGTGTTTTACGGTCGCTCAGCTGTCCAAACATCGTCACACAGCTGCTAACAGAACGACCGCTCTAAACACTCCAGGAGCGTATCTATAAAGCCAGATTATATCTGCTAATTTGATTTTAATTTTAAGATGAATAACGTTCCCAAAGAGGACAGCAAAAGATTTCAAGATAAACAAACAGTTTTTATTTGTATGTCGTGGTTGTCGTATTCGCTGGAAATGTCTCTTTTCCAGAGAAGGGGCTTGATTTTAAAAGCTTGGCGATGGCTTATTGAGAGCATAGTGACTAACAGAGCTGCTTTGTGTCCCCGTTACTGCCCTGGCACTAGGGGGTGCTGTCTCTGGGGGGGAGAGGGTGTGGGGAGGATAGGGGGGTCTGTGTGGGGAGAGGGTGTGCGGGGGGGACCCAGGATTAGCGCAGAGCGGCATCCTCGCCTCCAGCAGCCGTTAGAATGTTTTCATCTCCCCTCTGCCTCTGTCAGGGCCCAGGGTCTGCTGCCAAGAAGTGATATAATATATAACATACGCCATTTAGCAGATGCTTTTATGAATGCATACATTTTTCAGTATATGTGGTCCCAATGGGAATTGAACCCACAACCTTAGCGTTGACAGAACCACGCTCTACCTACTGAGCCACACAGAACCACGCTCTACCTACTGAGCCACACAGAACCATGCTCTACCTACTGAGCCACACAGAACCACGCTCTACCTACTGAGCCACACAGAACCACGCTCTACCTACTGAGCCACACAGAACCACGCTCTACCTACTGAGCCACACAGAACCACACTCTACCTACTGAGCCACACAGAACCACGCTCTACCTACTGAGCCACACAGAACCACACTACCTACTGAGACACACAGAACCACGCTCTACCTACTGAGCCACACAGAACCACGCTCTACCTACTGAGACACACAGAATCACGCTCTACCTACTGAGCCACACAGAACCATGCTCTACCTACTGAGCCACACAGAACCACGCTCTACCTACTGAGCCACACAGAACCACGCTCTACTTACTGAGCCACACAGAACCACGCTCTACCTACTGAGACACACAGAACCATGCTCCCATGCAGACCCTCATCCAATAATCCTCAATAATCACGATGGAAAGAAGTTTGGAGTTCAGAGAGGAAGAGAGCAGCTCTGACCAGCCCCCCTTTCCCCTCTCCAGCCCCACCCACTCTCCCTCCACCAGGCCCGACCCGGAACTGTGTCCCAGTGTTAGCCCCCACCCCCTCCCCTCCCCCCCCCCTCCCCTCCCCCACCCCCTCACACCTTTGGTTCTGTGTCGACAGGTTACATCGAAGCCACCATCATCCCAGCCGGGGCTCGGAGAATCAAGGTGGTGGAGGACAAGCCGTCGCACAGCTTTCTGGGTAATTCCCCCGGTTTTCTTTCCCCTCTTAAATATCCCTTGGCCGGTAGCCGTGACTGGGTCGAGTCGAGGCCTCGCCAGATGAGATGAGTGAGCCGTGCGCTGGTGGTGAGCCAGACTGGGAGTTCCCAGTTTAATCTCTGATAAACGAGGCCTCAGATGTCGTGTTCAGCTGCCCGCCGCTCGTCCGAAACGAAACGGAACGGAAGGCCAGAGGGCTCCGCTCTTGTGATCTCTAATATCTACCTGAGTCCTGGCGGCCACGTCTGAGGGCTGATTAGAGATTTCCGGTGCTCTGCCAAGGAACCTTCAAAGCCCTTTCCAGGTGTTCTCTGGAGCGCGGTTGGGCTTTGAACTTCCCCCACGGTGTGTGACAGACTGTTAACGGCCGAGAATATCGGCCAAAACATTATAATTACAAATGAGAAGGAAGTGGGAACTGATTAATGTTGTAAGTTGTATAAAGGTTGCATAGCGTTAATATTATGATTGCTTAAATCCTGCCAAACTTGAAAGAGGCGAACTGTCAAATGAGGAGGCTTGATGCGTTTTTTTTTTTTTCAAAATGTAGCTTTGTAGGATCATGTTGTAGCAGCTGCTGAGTGTAGCGACGCATTGCTGTCGGCGAGTGTGAGTCTCACCCTGCAGTGTGAACGCATTAATAATGTATCACATGTATCAGGTTTATTTTCAGGCGTGGAATGGCCTTGACATTTTCGAGTCAAGGTCAAACTTGGCCGTAAGGGGGCTGGCGGATAGCGTAGCGGTCTAACACATTTGGCTGGTCCTGTACGAGTGTGCGCTCCCTGTCAGGGACGCGGTTCTAAACCCGTCTCTGCCAGACCGGCCCTGGGGAGGGTGGTCGGCACAAACTCGCTGTGAAGTAGTGAGTAGCTTGCCCCGTAGAGACGGGTGTTTTTGTGTTTTGGGGGTTCATTGAAATAAATAGAGGGTATAATTGGCTTCCAAATTGGGGAGAAAAATTGGAATCCAAATTTTTTAACCGTAAGGTGAAAGCACAGCCTGTTGTGTGATTGGTCACCGTGTTCTCACCACGTTGTGAGCGGTGAAGCCGCCACACATCGAATCTCCCATAATGTTGCGTTCTCATGCTGCGTTACCATCGTATTGCCAAACGTTGCCGCTGTGCAATTTAGTCGGCCGAGGAAAATGGTGATTTACAAACACTGTCCCCCCGTTCCTGCATTTGCTGTTTGATTATCCAGTTTTGTGGCTTTAGCAACGGCTTCCACGGATTTTAGGATTTACACCCCTGGGTCCTGAGCCAGCTGCACTGAAAGGCCTCTGCCTACTGTTAGCGCCTGTGTTGTTAGCGCGCTGTTACTGTTAGCGCCTGTGTTCTTAGCGCGCTGTTACTGTTAGCGCCTGTGTTCTTAGCGCACTGCTGCTGTTAGCGCCTGTGTTCTTAGCACGCTGTTACTGTTAGCGCCTGTGTTCTTAGTGCGCTGTTACTGTTAGCGCCTGTGTTCTTAGCGCGCTGTTACTGTTAGCGCCTGTGTTCTTAGTGTGCTGTTACTGTTAGCGCCTGTGTTGTTAGCGCTCTGCTGCTGTTAGCGCCTGTGTTCTTAGCGCGCTGTTACTGTTAGCGCCTGTGTTGTTAGCGCTCTGCTACTGTTAGCGCCTGTGTTCTTAGCGCGCTGTTACTGTTAGCGCCTATGTTCTTAGCGCGCTGTTACTGTTAGCGCCTGTGTTCTTAGCGCTGCTACTGTTAGCGCCTGTGTTCTTAGCGCTGTTACTGTTAGCGCCTGTGTTCTTAGCGCGCTGTTACTGTTAGCGCCTGTGTTCTTAGCGCGCTGTTACTGTTAGCACCTGTGTTCTTAGCGCGCTGTTACTGTTAGCGCCTGTGTTCTTAGCGCGCTGTTACTGTTAGCGCCTGTGTTCTTAGCGCTGTTACTGTTAGCGCCTGTGTTCTTAGCGCTGTTACTGTTAGCGCCTGTGTTCTTAGCGCTGTTACTGTTAGCGCCTGTGTTCTTAGCGCGCTGTTACTGTTAGCGCCTGTGTTCTTAGCGCGCTGTTACTGTTAGCGCCTGTGTTCTTAGCGCGCTGTTACTGTTAGCGCCTGTGTTCTTAGCGCGCTGTTACTGTTAGCGCCTGTGTTCTTAGCGCTGTTACTGTTAGCGCCTGTGTTCTTAGCGCGCTGTTACTGTTAGCGCCTGTGTTCTTAGCGCGCTGTTACTGTTAGCACCTGTGTTCTTAGCGCGCTGTTACTGTTAGCGCCTGTGTTCTTAGCGCGCTGTTACTGTTAGCGCCTGTGTTCTTAGCGCGCTGTTACTGTTAGCACCTGAACTGACAGGTACATCGCCCCCAGACGCAGTAGGAGGGACCGTCTGGGAACACGACAAATTAAAACCACGGACCGGGCCGGTCAGTCGCACGATTCAAACTCATTATTCTAAACAGAGTGATATAAGTCACGGTCAGCCTGGCGAAATGGCCAACTCAATATTGCAGTCCGTGTGTGTTTTAATTTCCCATTATTGGGCGCGGCCGAGTTTAGGCCAGTGTTTTAGAGTAACACTGGCACCAGAGGTGTGTTTAAAAATAGCAAAACTACAGTCTTGGGGAGCCTTAAACGCTTCAAGAGGGGCGGCGGATAGCGTAGCGGTCTAGCGCACCGTATCTTGGCTGGTCCGATACGGTGTGCGCTGCCTGTCAGGGACACGGTTCTAAACCCGTCTCTACCAGACCGGCCCTGGCCGGGAGCCCCAATCGGGGGCGGTGTGTTACGGTGACCGTGGCGGGTGCCGGCTCGGAGGAGGCGGTGCAGCGCTCACTACCGGTCTCGGGACCACGGCAGCGAGCTCTCATACGAGGGAGGGAGGGGATAACTGACATGAAAAAGAGAGGGTATAATTGGATACTAAATTGGGAGAGAAAAAAATGGGAATAAACAGCAAAAAAAAGCCACATCTTGTAAAGCTACAGGAAGTTGGAGGGAACGATAGCAATGACACTGAATCAGACAGATTTCTTATGTTCTTTCTGTCAGGGAGTTCCTTCCAAGTTCATACCCTGATAAAGTATGCTAACATTTCAGCTTGTGTGCCGTTCTCACAGTGGTGAAGACATGCTCTCTAAATTATTGTGTGCAGATTGACAATTAATTAAGGCATTGCAATTATTGTTCCTATGACAAGTGCCTGGGAAGAGGGGAGATTAATACGCCTCTAATGTGTAAACATGGATGCAGCAGGAGTCCAGCCGCAGCTCAGTAATGAAAGCAGAGGGGAGAGCGGTGGAATCCACACAGTTCCTGGAAAGGAAGATGAAAGCGAAGCTCTTCCTTTGAGACGAGAATATCTGCTCTTCAAAGCGGTCCGAAAACACTGCTTCCTTTTGTACTGTGGGCTGCCTCTCCTTTCATTTCTCTCTCATTTTATATTGACAGTAACCAACCAAATGATATTGTGTTTGAACGAGAGGCTTGGCTTACGGAGGGGATGTGGGGAGAAATTAAATGGTATATCGGACGCGCTGCCCCCTCTGGATCGATGGCCGTGATTAAATCATCCTCCAGCTGATCTCTAATGTCCTGGAGCGTTCGGTAAAACCGCTACGTTCAGGTTTATGCGCACACACACGAGATATGCACACACACACGAGATATGGGCACACACACGAGATACGGGCACACACACGAGATATGCACACACACACACGAGATATGGGCACACACACGAGATACGGGCACACACACACAGATATGCACACACACACACGAGATATGGGCACACACACAAGATATGGGCACACACACAAGATATGCGCACACACACGATACGCGCACACACACACGATACGCGCACACACACGAGATATGGGCACACACACAAGATATGCGCACACACACGAGATATGGGCACACACACACACACACACGACGCGCACACACACGAGATACGCGCACACACACGAGATACGGGCACACACGAGATATGCGCTTACGGACGAGATATGTGCACACACACGAGATATGTGCTTACGAACGAGATATGTGCACACACACACACGAGATATGGGCACACACACACACGATACGCGCACACACACGAGATATGCGCACACACACGAGATATGGGCACACACACAAGATATGCGCACACACACGAGATACGGGCACACACACGAGATATGTGCTTACGGACAAGATATGTGCACACACACACATGATATATGCGCTTACAGACGAGATATGTGCACAGTGGTGGTATTCACACTCTACTTTGGAACAGTTCTCCTGCTGCGTCTTGGTGTCTTGTTCACATATTGAATTTTGTGCAGCAGAAAGTGTGATGGTGATGTAGTACAGTACCTAATATGAATATTTCAAAGGGGGCCATGTACCATGATTTAATCCTTCTTTTTAAATTTGTTAGGTTATTATTATATTATTAAACCCTCTATTTCTTTTCGATTTACGCTCCCCCACAAACTCGCTGCCCTCCCCCACGGGACAAGCAAATACCTCGAGGCCGGCGATGATCCGCCTCCTCCGAGACTGGACTCGCCCAACTATGTTTACCAGGTCGCCTTACCGCTCCTCGGCGAGCTCGTGACGGCTCTCCCGGCGTGGCTGGTGGAATCGAACCCCTGGTCGCCGTGGGCAACTTGCATTCTGGTTGGATGCTCTTACGGGTACGCCACCCGGGAGGCCAGAGTTACATTTCAATACAAGCCTCACCATCTGCCTGCGCTGTTACGTCACCGAGTACGAGGCTTTAGGTACTGGAGAGAGGCCTCGCTTGTGTCTGTGACCACCTGCCTGCTGTCGGGCTGGCAAGCGGAGGGTTGCTGGTTCAAATCCCAGGAAGGCCAACGAAAAAACAATGAACTGGAAACCGTAGGGATGCTAGTTCACTTCCTGGGGCACTGCTGAAGTGCCCTTGAGCAAGGCACTGAACCCCAGGGGCGCTGTACTATGGCTGACCCTGCGCTCAGACCTCTCTTAGGAGAGATATGCGAAGAGACACATTCCCATTACACTTGTGTAACATGGCAATAAAGAATATTCTATTCTATTCTATTCTATTCTGTTCTTACTCTTCCAATGACAGGAATGGGACCTTCGGTAGTAGTGTTTTTAGGGATGTCTTTAAATCGTAAGAATATGGATGGTTATAAACTGTGATCCAACTTTGTTTGCTGTGAAGCACTAATGTAACATCAAATTGCACAAGTGCTTGTGACAGCCATTCGTGTTGGCTTTTTTCCCCTCGATAGTTCAGCAGTGCATTAAGCGCTGCAAAAACATGCTTTTGTCAATTCTCACTGGTGCTTCAGTGCGTTTGGGCCGCGTGCCCAGTCCAAAAGAGGCTCTCGTAAACTGTGCTAACAGCGTCCGTTTGGTGAAGTTATCTTCTGGCTGTGATGAAAATGTTCGGCTGAAGGGTCGTTCGTAGAGATTTGCTATGACTTTCAATTTGGTTCAGCCTGCATCAAACCTGTCGGCGTGCTAGTGACAGGATCGTGACATTTTATGCGCTGCCTGTAAAACTAAAAGCAATGTCAAAATGTTCACTGCAGTGGCGGTGGATAGTGTAGTGGTCTAACGCACCGTATCTTGGCTGGTCCGATACGGGTGTGCGCTGCCTGTCAGGGCAGACCGGCCCTGGTCGTCAGCCCTGATCGGGGGCGGCGTTTGGCTGTCCGCCCCAGGGGGAGGGGGGAGGGTGAGCCGGCTCGGGTCCGCCGTGAAGCACGTAAGGGAGTCTCCAGAACGTGGGGGGTGAATTCTGTCTCGAAGGAGGCAGAGTTTGCTGCCCTCTGAGAATTAGCTTGCCTCGTAGAGACGAGCGGCGGACTCGTGTGGGGATGGAAATAAATAGAGGGTGTAATTGGCTACTAAATTGGGAGAAAAATGGCAAAAAAAAATCTGAAACCGAAATATATATATTAACGATAAATAAATGTTCACCGTCCGATGCGCTCTGCATCTCCACCAAGCCGCCGTTCTCCGTTCAGCCCATTCACCGTTTACAGAGGTGTTCTGGAGACACATTCGATTTCATGCCTTCAAAGTCTCACTTCCTTCAATCTTTTCACTGTTGCCTCTCTATATTTGTTCATTTCTTCCCAGCGATATTGAAGGAGAAAGGTTGTGTTTTGATGTTTTTGTTTGCGGTCTCTCTCTCTTTCATCTTGTCGTCCTTCTTGTCAGAAAGAGCCGTATGAAGAACAAGTTAACAAACACAGAACAGGCGAGGCATTGTGACCTTACTTACGTGCGTTGTCCATAATTACATCCAAGCATTCACGCATTAAATTCGAGATTAAAAAACTAGGAAGGAAAGAAAGAATACAGGAGCAGTTACAAGCACAGCTGTACATAACTGTGCGTGGTTCCGCAGAACACTAACCCACCAGTTCAGCGATAGAGAAATGACATCGGACACTTTGGGGAGTATTGCACGGGTCGTTAGGTTGTGTTGCGGGCTGTGGACTTCTTTTTCTATTTTGTTTCAGATTTCTTCCCGTTTTTCTCCCAATTTGGTAGCCAATTATACCCTCTATTTATTTCAATTTAATTTAATTCAAGGGCACTTCGGCAGTGCCTCAGGAAGTGAACTAGTATCCCTCCGGTTTCCAGTTCATTGTTTTTTCGTTTGGCCTTCCTAGGATTCGAACCAGCAACCCTCCGCTTGCCAGCCCGTGTCGCTAACCACTGAGCCACTGCCGCCCCTAACGATGCTACCCTACAGACTCCTGTTCAAACTCAAACTATATAACTGAGGCTTGAACATGCAGGGCCCGGCCTGCACTTGTGGTGTGAGTCCGTCCGGGCCCTGATGGTACTGGCTTTGACCTGTGTTTCAGCTCTGAAGGACTCCAGCAAGAGATCCATCAACAACGACTGGAAGATTGAGCTTCCCGGGGAGTTCCAGCTAGCTGGCACCACGGTGCGCTACGTCCGGAAAGGATTGTGGGAGAAGATCTCTGCCAAGGGGCCCACCAAAGGGCCCCTGCACCTCATGGTAAAGCCATTATCCTCGGCCCCCCCCTCAGGGGACAGCTTTCCTCTTCTCTTTTTTTCAAACTAGAGTTCAACCTTAACAAGTTTAATTTTCCCTTACAATGGCACAGAACCTAGGGGCCTTAAACAACAACATTAGAACGTAGAGAAAGTTAAACTTAATCTAAACACGAAGGTATTTCGCAATATGATAAGGTAATTTGCTTTGAAAGGGACGACTTAGAGATTGCAGAATTTTATACATTTTATAGTTTATTCATTTGACACAACATGGGGTGGGAAGTGTGTGGGGTGTGGAGTGTGGGGTGTGGAGTGTGGGGTGGGGAGTGTGGGAGTGTGGAGTGTGTGTGTGGAGTGTGTGTGTGTGTGGGGTGTGGGGTGTGGAGTGTGGATTGTGGGGTGTGGAGTGTGTGTGTGGAGTGGGGAGTGTGTGGAGTGTGTGTGTGGGGGGTGTGGAGTGTGTGTGTGGGGTGTGGAGTGGGGAGTGTGTGGAGTGTGTGTGTGGGGTGGGGAGTGTGGAGTGTGTGTGTTCGGTGGGGAGTGTGTGGAGTGTGTGTGGGGTGGGGAGTGTGTGGAGTGTGTGTGTGGGGTGTGGAGTGGGGAGTGTGTGGAGTGTGTGTGTGGGGTGGGGAGTGTGTGTGGAGTGTGTGGGGTGTGTGTGTGGGGTGGGGAGTGTGTGTGTGGGGGTGGGGAGTGTGGGAGTGTGGGGTGGGGAGTGTGTGTGGAGTGTGTGGGGTGTGTGTGTGGGCTGGGGAGTATGTGGAGTGTGTGTGTGGGGTGGGGGAGTGTGTGGGGTGGGGAGTGTGGAGTGTGTGTGTGGGGTGTGGAGTGTGTGGTGTGGGGTGTGGGTGTGGGGTGGGGAGTGTGTTTACAGGTACAGGAAAATAACATGCTACCTCCTGATCATGTCAAGCAAAAAAATGTTTGCGTTATAATCTGTTAGTAATATTCAACCCTTCTCATCAACAATTCCATAAAGTGTATTCCATGAAGAGCACCATTTCTTTAACGCTCCTTACTCTTAATCTGCTCAGTTCTGGGAATGCTCTCACGTTGTCTTTTCACTACGGAACTTTGTTTTTGTTGTGCCGTTGTTTTCGTGCGCTCGGCTGTGACTGACGGCATCGTTGTTGGAACCTGAACGTCGTAATGGGGTAATGGAGCCGAACCCGGTGCCTTGTTGGGTTTAATATCGAGAGACAATATGTTCTTGTTTATTGTCGAACTTCATGATGCACGCAGGATTCAATCAGTGGAGCTCCCTGCAGCTGGGAAGATTGCTGAATAGCATAATGTACATTAAAGCCAGATTAGATTCAGGCCATTGCAAGAAACCACAATTAACCTAATTACGGATTGAATTGAGCTCTCTCTCTCTCTCCGGTAGACTCCAGGGAGGAGAGGAGAGGAAAAAAAAGGAAAAGCGCTTTGGATAAAAGTCACTTGACTTCAAACAGCTGAAGTGTTTTTCATCCTTCCGTAAACACTGAACTTACCCACAAGGCCCGTAGGCGCCCGCAGAACCTCTGGAGCTGGTTCTTGACCTTGAACAAGGTCGTTGGCGTAATCTTTGGAACGATCCGCCTCCCGATTCGCGATGTGACTGGTGTTGGGTTCCAGCGCGGCCCGTAACCGAACTGGCGTCCTCAGACGATGGCATGTTCCGGAATAACGGCTCACGTTTGTGTGGAAAGGTTAGGAGATGGGTGGTGATGAGATGAGGAAGACTCTCCCATGTCTTACTGAGACGTTGAAGAGACCTTCTCCCTGAGGGGAGATGAGTTCACAGGCATAGAACTCACTAGAACATGACGGGTTCCACATGGAACAATATTACACATAACGGGTAGCACACAGAACAATATTACACACGTTCCACATACACGTTCACTGATCTCTGGCGCAAACTATGATTGCTCCTACCATGTATTAATGCACATATTTTAAGTCGCTCTGGATAAGAGCGTCTGCTAAATGCTTAAAATGTAAAATGTAAAAATGTACAACAATATTACACGCAGAACAATATTACACACACTGGGTTCCACATGCGTACCATATAAATGAAGTTGCCTCATGGAGATGAGGACCGGTCGGGAGTAAATCTAAATAAATAGAGGGTAAATCTAAATAAATAGAAAACAGGGTAAATTTTTTAAATTATTTTATTTATTTATAAAGTGCTACCATCGAGTGCGTTCTCCCCTCTGGCCTTGCGCAAGGCACCTTCACGCGTAACCGAACCTCGAGCCCAAACGACTCTCTGAGCTGCGCTGCATTTTCCATTTATTTATTTTTCGCTTTTTTCTTAGAAAGCGGACGTCATTTGTATAGGCCTCAGTTTGACGGATTGTTTGCCTGTACCTCGGGGTTTCTGTTCTTTCCCAGAAGTGCTTCCGTCCGGCAGAGGCTGGAAACGTTGTTTTGTAAACACCTCCCCAAACTCCTGACATCCTGGCGTCTCGGCGATCCAAAGCCAGAGACCTCGCCCGTCAGCCGATTAGACGGGAGATCAAAGCGAGATTAAAACGAGAGATGTTGTTTCCACCAATCGGCTTCGGTTGTTAGCGAGGGCGCTGGTCGTCGGGAGGCGGACCTCTGCGCTCTGGCTCGGCTGGGCTGTTCTCCATTAGCCGTGTCCTTCCAGTTAGCGTGATTCTGTCAGCGCCTTGGACCCAGAGACGGTCCCACAGGTGAGTCCCAGACCGCCTGGCCTCCCATTGGCTACTCCTTCACACCTCTCAGGTGACCCCCGCGACGAAATTCATCTTTAAACGCTAAAAAAACCTCTCGTACGTCAGTGAACCGAGTGATATCACAGACCCCCTTGTGACCTTGTGGTGACCTCCCAACACGGCCCGGCTGGGTTCTGCGCCCTTTCACATCTGGTTCTGTCTCAGTAGGTAGAGCGTGTGGCTGTACTTTGAGTTTTGTCTGTGAAACAATGAGCTGCTGTTCTTCTACACTGTGCTTGTGCACACGTTTCACATCTGGTTCTGTGTGGCTCAGTAGGTAGAGCGTGGTTCTGTGTGTCTCAGTAGGTAGAGTGTGGTTCTGTGTGGCTCAGTAGGTAGAGTGTGGTTCTGTGTGGCTCAGTAGGTAGAGCGTGGTTCTGTGTGTTATATATAATATTATATTTATGAAGCGTGCCCTCTCCTCCCTCCCTCCCTCCCTCTCTCTCCCAGGTGCTGCTGTTCCCTCCCTCCCTCCCTCAGGTGCTGCTGTTCCATCCACTATGAGTACACGATCTCTCTGAACCGCTCGCTGGAGAACGGGAGCTCGCCCCCCGCAGAGCCACCGCACCTCTACATCTGGTCCCACGGGAGCTGGGGCGCCTGCAGCGTGCAGTGTGGGGGAGGTGAGTCACCTGGGCCTTACCCCTCACCGCACACTGCCCCACACCACACCTGGGCCTCGCCTTACCCCACACACCTCACCTGGCCTGGGCCCCCACACCCCATACCCCACCTCACCTCACCTGGGCCAGCCTTACCCCACACCTCACCTCACCACTGGGCATTTACATTTACAGCATTTAGCAGACACTCTTATCCAGAGCGACTTACCAGATGTGCATTAATACATGGTAGGATCAATCATAGTTAGCACAAGAGATCAGTGCAGTAATACAGCGATAGACATCGTTGCAGGAAGCTGCACACCGTACCTGTAACACTGGGAAGGAAAAGCTTAGAATTTTTTTTTTTTTGAGGAGTAAACAAGTATACATACACAAACAGTATTGAGCAAGTAGGCAGTGGTGATGACAATTGGCTAGATGTATAGAGTCAGTGGTAGTGGAGTCTGAAGAGGTGGGTTTTGAGTCTCTTGTGGAAGAGACTCGCAAGTGATTCTGCGGTCCTGACCAAGTGCGGAAGGTCGTTCCACCAGCGAGGGGTCAGGGCAGAGAAGAGACGAGACCGCGAGGAGCGGCTGCCAGGCGCCCGGAGGGATGGGACAGTCAGTTTGCCAGAGGAGGCAGAGTGGAGGGGTCTGGCTGGGGTGTAGGGTGTGATAGAGGAGGGGTTTGGCTGGGGTGTAGGGAGTGATAGAGGAGGCGGAGTGGAGGGGTCTGGCTGGGGTGTAGGGTGTAATAGAGGAGGGGTTTGGCTGGGGTGTAGGGTGTGATAGAGGAGGGGTTTGGCTGGGGTGTAGGGTGTGATAGAGGAGGGGTCTGGCTGGGGTGTAGGGTGTGATAGAGGAGGGGTCTGGCTGGGGTGTAGGGTGTGATAGAGGAGGGGTCTGGCTGGGGTGTAGGGTGTAATAGAGGAGGGGTTTGGCTGGGGTGTAGGGTGTGATAGAGGAGGGGTCTGGCTGGGGTGTAGGGTGTGATAGAGGAGGGTCTGGCTGGGGTGTAGGGTGTGATAGAGGAGGGGTCTGGCTGGGGTGTAGGGTGTGATAGAGGAGGGGTCTGGCTGGGGTGTAGGGTGATAGAGGAGGGGTCTGGCTGGGGTGTAGGGTGTGATAGAGGAGGGGTCTGGCTGGGGTGTAGGGTGTGATAGAGGAGGGGTCTGGCTGGGGTGTAGGGTGTGATAGAGGAGGGGTCTGGCTGGGGTGTAGGGTGTGATAGAGGCCTTACCTGAGCACTGAAATATACTGCGCTTAATCGTGAGCGTACACAACGCGAACAGCATTGTTCACGTACTCCACTGTGTAATTTAAGTCTGTCTGGATGTTTAAAAGCCATGTCCACTAGGGGGCAGGTCACACCTCACCGAGTGGCGGGACAGCGTCCTACACAGGGGTCCTGAGGTGTATCGCGCCTCTCCACTGTACCTCGGCAGTTTAAAAACAAAACAAAATAAATCTTATTTATTCAGATTTATTCCAGTTTCTCTCCCAATTTAGTGGCCAATTACACCCTCTATTTATTTAGATTTACCCTCCCCCACACGAGGCAAGGTAATTCTCTGAGGGCAGCGAACTCCGCTTCCTTCGAGACGGAATTCACCCCCACCCACGTTCTGGAGACTCCCTTACGTGCTTCACGGCGGACCCGAGCCAGCTCACCCCTCCCCCTCCCCCTGGGGCGGACAGCCAAACGCCGCCCCCAATCAGGGCTGACGACCAGGGCTGGTCTGGTAGAGACGAGTTTAGAACCGCGTCCCTGACAGGCAGCGCACACCGTATCGGACCAGCCAAGATACGGTTAGACCTCTACACTATCCACCGCAGTCTTTCTAAGAAACTCTAGAGAGTGCTGTAGTGTTCTCGGAATGGACCGTCATCGGGTCAGCGTGGCCTCAGTGCCGCTGGCGTCCGAAACCCCAAACCTCGAACCCTTCCCCTCGAACAGATGGGCCTGAGGCGACGGCTGCGATCCCGCTCTTAGTGCGCTGAGAAGGCCGACGAAACGCTGATCTCAGAAACAGAGGTTTGCCTGTTCCCCCCCCCCAGTCCCGTTACACTCTTAATTGAATCAGGCTGCCGCTGATCTGAGGGAGGATGTGATGTCGCTGATCTGAGGGAGGATGTGATGTCGCTGGATGGCCCGCTGGCAGGATGTAGCGTTTTTGTCTCAGAGGTTCCAGGGGTGTGGCCTTGGCTCGGAGCGAGCTCTTCGAGTTTACCGTGAGGACAGCCTCTTCAAAACGATTTTCTGAGACACGGAGAGGAACCGTCCGATGGGGGTTAAAAAAAATAAAAGATTCATAATAATTGTATCAGTTTGAAACAGTCGAGGATTCCCATGAAATGATATGTTCATTTGTGTCTTGAGGAAACTGATTAAGCGACGCAAAGCGGCTTTAAGTGGTTTTCTTTCTCCGGGGGGGTTTGTGTAAATGCTCATTCTTACGTTGGGTCAGCTTCAAAACGCAACTGCTTAAGTCATTTATTCATTCAGAGAGAGAAGTTTTAATGAAGATCTAGACTGGGGCAATTATGAAAGGGCTTGAGAATCTCAGTTTACAGGAGAATTGAAATTAAGGTAAATTTACCCAATGTGAGACATTTTCTGTGTCACCTAAAACTGCTCGGCTTGTTGTTGAACGATGGTGTTTTTAATGTGGCGTTCCCTGAATGCATGAAAAATACCCCTCTACGATATCTAGCCTCCAGGTTGTGATTCTCACAAGCCCTTAATGAGCAACACATGGAGGTGGGATCGACCCCTCACTCGCCATCTGTGTGTTCCACTGGAGATTGAGACGGGATTGGTTTCCTCGAACAGCAAGCTGTAACGGAGAAATGCTGTTGCCGCCACACCTTCCATTTTCAAAGCTGTTCCGTTTGTAAGTTGTTGTTGTTTTAAAGGGGCCTCGGAGAGCGTAGTGGTCTAACGCACTCGCACTGACTGGTGCTTTGCGAGTGTGAGCTGCCTATCGCGGTCACGGATCAAAACCCTACCGCATCAGTCCGACTGTGACCGGGAGCGGCGTTTGGTTGTCCGCCTCAGGGGGAGGAGGGAGGGAGAGCCGGCACGAGCTCGCCGAGGAGCGTGGAGAACTTCCCTGTGGACAAAATAAAAGGCGAGTTCTTTCTCGGAGGAAGCGGATCATCGCCGGCCTTGGGGAATTAGCTTGACCCTGGAGAGGACGGGCAGCGAGTTTGAAATCGAAATAAATCGAAATAAATAGAGGGTGAAATTGGACACTAAATTGGGAAAAACACAGGAAAAAATCTGAAACATTTTTTTTTTTTTTTCTCTCTCAAAGTTGGTGTTTTATCACTTTTTCTTTGAATGTCATTTTGGGATGAGAAAAGGAAAGCGAGAACGATTTCCTCCCCTCTCCCGGGACTGTGCGTTTGGCCGCGGGGGTGGTGGGGGGGGGCTCTAATCCCACCCGTGTCACACGTGTTCCGCTCGGCGCTCTGCTGGCCCCCCCAGACTCGCGCACGCCCTCCAGAGACGCACATCAAACGGGCCGGCGTGGAGGGGAGAGGGGTGGGGGGGGAGAGGGGCGCTATGACCTCACCCCCCGGTCTCACAGTCCAACAACACGCCGTCTGGACCGGGAATGCCTCACTGCCGCTAGCCCATTCCTCTCGGGTTCACGGTGGGAGAGACCGCTCAGAACCTCTGCTCTAGAGCTGCTGGGAGTGGCCCTCTGCACAGGAAAGAAGGACCTTCATTTTCTTTTCTTTTTCTTGTTAGACCTTTCTGTTACAATACTTTAAAAATGTCCTCCTTATAATTCTTATGTCTCCATTGTGACCCGATTCTCATTCACCGTGAGTGAGCTGTTTCAGCTACAGTGTTCAAAGACACCATAATCTATGTCCAGAAATGTCTCTGTCATTAATTAAATATTTATTTTTAATTCAATGCAACAGTGGCAATATGCCATTGAATTATTATTCTGACATGTTAATAATCTTTCTAATAAATTGCCTTATTAGTCCACTTATTCACACGCTACTTTTCAGCACTTTTTCTGTTTAGTATCTTATTCTGTACTCTGTGTGGCTTGCTGTAAGATGGAGATGTTATTTGAGCTGCTGGGTAAGGTCGAGTCGACACCGAATGGCGCTAAGTGGTGCCCGACCGTATTTGTCATCTGGAGAATCGCGAATCACCCGAGGCTAGCTAATGGCAGTGTCTGTGTGTTAGACGGCTCGCCTAATTTATCACGAGGGTTTCTGTGGTTCAATCAGCCACCTGATGCCTAGTTATCCTGCCGCAATGTGGCAGTCGCTTTGAAACGCTGTCTTTTCCGCTGTTACCACAAGTTTCTGTGCAGCAGCCAGGAAAGCCTGGGTTTAACTCGCTGTGAAAGACCGCTCATATCAGAGGTCGCGTCAGAAGTGTTGACAGAGCACCTTAGGGTTGTTTTAGGAAAAACCAGGGGCGGCGGATAGCATAGTGATCCGATACGGTGTGCGCTGCCTGTCAGGGACGCGGTTAGAAACCCCCGTCTCTACCAGAGCGGCCCTGGTCGTCAGCCCCGATTGGGGGCGGCGGCGTTTGGCTGTCCGCCCCAGGGGAGGGGGGTGAGCCGCTCGGGTCCGCCGTGAAGCACGTAAGGGAGTCTCCAGAACGTAGGGGGTGAATTCCGTCTCGAAGGAAGCGGAGTTCGCAGCCCTCTGAGAATTAGCTTGCCCCGTAGAGACGAGCGGCGGACTTGTGTGGGGAGGGTAAATCAAAATAAATAGAGGGTGTACTTGGCCACTAAATTGGGAGAAAGACGGGACAAAATCTGAGACAAATTTAAAACAAAGAAAGGGAAAAACTGGACCCAGCAAAAATGTTTGGCTGGACGTGACAGGCTTGCGAAGGCCGTTGATTTTGTGTTGTCTCGCTGTGTCCAGGGAAACACTCTCTAGAGGTTAGAGGTCATTGTTGGCTCGCTATGTCCAGGGAAACTCTCTCTAGAGGTTAGAGGTCAATGTTGGCTCTTTCCATTCATAGTTCCATTCAGACATGCGTGTTTCACTTTTCAGTTAAGCTACCGATAATGTTTCCCCCCCAAAAAACAGTTACAGATTATTTTGAGGAATGGTTTGCGTGAAATACGTGGCTGTGATAGAGGAAGCAGGAGTCACAAGCACAGAGTGTACAGTAACGCAGACTGGCTCAGGACGTTCCAGGCCAGCTTCAGGGTGATTTAGAGGGAGCGGGAGTCCGAGGTACAGAGTGTACAGTAACCCAGACTGGCTCAGGACGTTATAGGCCAGCTTCAGGGTGATTTAGAGGAGCGGGAGTCCGAGGTACAGAGTGTACAGTAACCCAGACTGGCTCAGGACGTTCCAGGCCAGCTTCAGGGTGATTTAGAGGAAGCGGGAGTCCGAGGTACAGAGTGTACAGTAACCCAGACTGGCTCAGGACGTTATAGGCCAGCTTCAGGGTGATTTAGAGGAAGCGGGAGTCCGAGGTACAGAGTGTACAGTAACCCAGGCTGGCTCAGGACGTTATAGGCCAGCTTCAGGGTGATTTAGAGGAAGCGGGAGTCCGAGGTACAGAGTGTACAGTAAGCAGAGCTCCAGAAGAGACGCAGGTGTCTCGCTTCAGCCCTGGCGCAAACCTCCTCCGCGTCTCCTTGGTTACCATAATTCATGGCTCCCCAGCGCTAACGTACTGGCTTACAGTCTAACCCAGCGTGACGAGGCCGCCTTTCTCTCACGTAAATGAATTGTGTCCAAACAGCACCTGCGAGATGTCGAGGGTTCTGTTCTCCGGGTCGTGTTCCCTCCCCTCCCCCACAGCCCCGTTTCTCTCCCGCACACAATTCACACTTTTTTTCTGTGAGTCTGTTTTCCCTTTTCCACGGTCGATAGTGTTACACTAAAGCCAGGGCTTTTTCCTGTGCCCCTCCCTCCCCTCCCCCGCAGCTAAAGCAGTGATCACAACATGCGTGACGTATAACCTGTGATGACCCAAGCTGTTTTTAATTCTTCTTCTTAAAAAAGCCCCCCCCCCCCCAAAAAACAGCTCTTTGCTGGCCAGTACAGCTCGATGATAAATAACAATTATTCTTCAGCTTGGAAGCTCTTGGCTAGGAAAAATAAAAAAAGCAAAAGATTCTTTGTTACTCTGACTCTGACTGTTCCGTCTTGGACAGCGGGATGTGAAAGGTTTGCGTGGTGTTGACCCCCTCCGCTGCTGACGGTCCCCAGCCTGTCAGTAAAACGTCTCCGATGTGAAAGTGTGATCTGTGATCTGTGTGGAGGCCAGGAAGAGGGCGAATCAGAGCTAGAGAATGTTCCCTGACTCCGTGAGCAGAGAGGCAGCCACGAGGCGTTTATTGGGCCTGATTTATCAATAATTTCGTAAATATGCACGTAAGTTTCCCCGTAAAATTATACAAACTAACAACTGCTGCCAAATTTATGAAACATTTGGAGGTTTCAGTCGCACGAAAGTCGTGTAAGATCTTCTTGTTTGTCTCGTTCAGTCTGGCTCTAAGATGTTGCACAGCCTCAATAGATGGGTTCTAGGGAATCGGAACTGGCTCATGAGCCACTCGTCATCCTCGGCAAAAAAAGTCAGACCGGTCCCTGAAAATGCGATCTCGGCCGAAGCGCTCTCGCCAATCCCTCTAACAGTGCAATGTCCGCCATTGCAAGCTTGGACTCTACAGCATTTTGGCCCTTTAAATAGTATTTCTGATCAATTAATTATTTAAAAAACAAAACTGCAACTATGAAATCATAGTAATAACATTTTAGTTGTACTTAATTAAAAGTTGGAGTCGCGAAAACTTTGATAAATCACAATTTTCATGTGTGAATGTTGGCACGAAGGAATTAGGAGGAATTTTGTTCGTATGTTGCTTGATAAACGAGGCCCATTGTGTGCAGGTTTGTCTAACGTTGGCGTAACGACTCCATCGGACGGATAACGATTCCACTCGGGCGATGTCAAGTAACGAGTGACGGGCTTCCATTTTGTCCCTTGTACTTCTCAAGCCTCCTTGACTTAATTTAGAAAATAAACTCCATATGAGCAGCTTACACTGCAATACTTCAGACATAAACGCTTCCAAGACATGTATTAGTCAACAACTAATAAATCAGATATCTTTGGTGTGCAGCGTTAAGTTCAGAATAAATGAGTTGCTAAATTGGGGGACGTTGGAGAATTCCGTTTTGAACGGGGGTGGAGTGGTATTTTCAAACGCTGAATCTGGCCTGGTTCTCAGTGTCAAACAGTGGCTTGTGGGAAAAATTTATAAGCAGTTCTTGTTTATTTTTCCCCTCTCAATATTTTTCCCAATAAGACTTGGCCTGTCTGCTGTCCCCAGTGGCGTAAAACATCGAAATCTGATTATAAAATGCTTGTTGTTCGGCTCCTAAAATGAGCATAACAGCAAAATTATACAGGATGAGGCAATCCTCTGGGCTGGTTCAGTGGGAAAGGTTGGACCCGAGGCCTGTTTTCGAGCATTTAACAATAACACACTCGAGGGCCAGTGCATAGCCCTGAGCTAATTTGATAAAGTCCAGTTTGCAACTAAAAATAATTGATGCCTTTGAAGTCATTATTTCTCATTAACCGTGTTCCATTTGGTAATTGCTCGCACATTACGGAGGGAGACGCTACGTGGCGTGGGTGGAGGTATATCGGAGCGTAGGGGACCGTCTGAGCCGATGGGCTATTTTCGGCAGTTTTCTCCCGGATGGTTATTTTCGTACAGCGCCTTCTCATCGCTGTTTGGTGCAGGGTTTGCTCGCCTCAGGGAGGAAGGCTTAAGAGTTATCTAATTAAGGACGATTTGAAATGGAGGGTGGGGGTGGGGGTGGAACAGCAAGCTGCTCGATTCAGTCTGAAGCCGTTGAGATTTCACGCGCTCTTTCCTCGCCCTGCTCTCACTCGAGAATCGCGCCGGCGCGTTGGGAAGCCGCAGTGGGCCCCACGTGGGACTGGGTATCGGAACAGTCCTCGCTGATGCTGTCCGCAGGGTGGCGACGGGGAGGAGGGTTCGAGCGGCTGTAAATGTAATGTTCTCTAAACATTACATTTACATTTTTACATTTTGGCATTTAGCAGACGCTCTTATACAGAGCGACTAAAGTACATAAGAATACATAATGAGGAGAACGGGCCGTTCAGCCCATCTAATCATGTCCTAATCTAAAGAGTATCTAGTACTGCCTCTAGCCTGGACTTGAATAGCCCAAGCGTTTCTGCCTCTCTGGCAAGCTGTTCCAGGCAGCTTGGGCTATTCAAGTCAGGCTAGATGCACTATTTTTAGATTAGGACATGATGAGCCATTTTGGCATTTTAAGCATTTAGCAGATGCTCTTATCCAGAGCGACTTACAAGATGTGCATTAATACATGGTAGGAACAATCATTGTTTGCGCAAGAGATCAGTGCAGTAATACAGCGATAGACATCATTGTTGGCAGCTGCACACCGTACCTGTAACACTGGGATAGAAAAGGTTAGTAGATTATTTTATTTTTTAAGACCATGTTAAACATGCAGTATTAACCCCCTGAGGTCGACGGGAGCGGCGCCGCTCCCAGCAGCAATAAAAGTATATTACTATTTCTAACTTCGCGATATTTTATCATACACACGCGACAAAAACATTGACAGAAACCTTAGAATCGCGACTTTCCGATTTGAGCACTGGCAAATCAAATGGGATTTTTAAAATTAGGTTAATTAGACCAAAAGTAAACCTTGCCTTTTACTCTCTTTTTACCTGGTAGTAACGTCCCCTTCTATTGACATGGTAACTAGGTGCGAGTTTCGGGAGGTGTGTGGGGAGGGGGCGTGGGGCCATGTGTGAAAACGCCGGCGTAAACACATAAACTGTCCCGACAATTTGAAGCAAGATTTTATACAGACATACAATTTTATTCAAGATGGAAAGATTTTCTGCGCTGCAGTGTTTGAGAGTATTGATGAAAAGCTTTAATAACTGAGGAAGAGTAAGTAACTATATTTGATTTGCCATGTTATCAAATACTCGTATATATATTCAATATATGAATTCCGCGTCTTGTGACTACATATTCCGGCGTGTTGCAACGTAACAAATTGCAATATGCACACAAGATCTATGGACGAATACTTTTCAAACAGCCTAAAATGTTATTTATTTCGCTTGTTTTCAAATACTCGTGAAAATATATGAATATGAGATATTAAGCGAAGGCGGAAAAAACCGAAAAGTATAAACTCCCGAAGTGGATGACAAGACAAGGAGTGGATCTCGAAATAAACGGAACAAGGACAGACAGGGAGCAGATCGTGACAGAACAGGGAAAATGCAATACTGGATAAAGAATAATGAATAAGGACTGAATGAAAATATACAAAGACCAAAAAACAACAGAACAGGAACTCAGAATATAACACTGATGGCCCAGTGAGATGGCCCATCTGACAGATCTTAGAGGTGTGGACAATGGACAATGAATAATGAATATTCAGGTATTTAGCATTTAGCCCTCCCACAGCCTGAAATAAATGTGACCAGTTCTGATAAAAACAGGTTTTTAGCTATTTAGATCTCAGATGTGCTAAATTGTTTTCACACCCTTACATAACCAAGACCTTGATGAACAAACGCACATTGGCAAAACAATTCGTCACTATAGTTTAGTGTGTGCTTTCACAACTTTTGTGACAGCAGAAAAATTTACTATTTTTAACTTGTGTGTTTGTAGATCTATTTACAAGCTGCATATGATACTGACCAAACTATTGATGGCATACAAATGTAGCTGTGATTGTCCTTCAAATAAAAATATCAAACACTTTGGAGTAAGTGTGTGTTAAATTGATGAAATTGAGATAAATATCAGACCATGCCAAAATCAAAAAACATCTAAAAGCTTAGCACGGACCTCAGAGGGTTAAACATGTGGGCAGTGGTGGTGATGATGATCAGTTAAGCGTTCTCCAGATGTAATCCGTGTAATCCTCTCTTGTTGTCAGGGGAGAGAAGGACCATTGTCTCCTGCATGAAGATCATCAACAAGACCATGACCCTGGTGAACGACAGCCACTGTCACCCTGAGAATCGGCCGCTGCCGCAAGTCAGACACTGTAACGTGCACCCCTGCCAATCACGGTAACCGCCCCTGCCAACCACCCTTTTGGTTTGTTTTTCAGTTCAAACGGTATATACATCTGCAAAGAGCCGTACAATAAACAGATAGTTTTAAACGTTGTGTATAAAAAAATTTTTGCTTATAAACTGATACCGTGATCTACCGAAAACCGTGATATTGAGGAGTACGATTATCATACCGTGATATTGAGGAGTACGATGTTACCGTGAACATTTCATACGTCAGTCACAGCCCTATTGTGAACACTGAGTGAAACACCACCAGCCCTCTCCTCTTTGTGTGTGAACACTTGTGAAACACCAGCCCCTTCTCTTTGTGTGTGAACACTAGTGAAACACCAGCCCCTTCTCTTTGTGTTTGAACACTAGTGATACACCAGCAGCCTCTCCTCTTTGTGTGTGAACACTAGTGAACACTGTTAGCCCCCCTCTGTGTGTGAACACTAGTGAAAAACCAGCAGCTTTGTTCACCATCCCCCTTCAGCGCAGGTGACCCTACACACGTGTGGCGTGATTAATGAGCTCTGCCCGTCACATGTGACCCGTGTAGAAGAACACGTCTGTTCTGGATTACACGCCTCTCACATGACACAGCGATAACGGGGAAGACCAGACCACTAGTTCACAACCCGCTCGCCTGTAACCAGGGCAACAATGAAAAATCACTTCATAAGTCCAATTATGGTAAACATCGGGAAGATTAAAAATGATTCTTAGCTCATGTGTTATAATATATGTCATTTAGCAGATGCTTTTATCCAAGCGACTTACAGTGTATGTGGTCCCAGTGGGAATCAAAGTGCTGTCAGAACCACGCTCTACCTACTGAGCCACACAGAACCACGCTCTACCTACTGAGACACACAGAACCACGCTCTACCTACTGAGACACACAGAACCACACTCTACCTACTGAGACACACAGAACCACACTCTACCGACTGAGACACACAGAACCACGCTCTACCTACTGAGACACACAGAACCACGCTCACACACAGAACCACGCTCTACCTACTGAGACACACAGAACCACGCTCTACCTACTGAGACACACAGAACCACGCTCTACCTACTGAGACACACAGACACACAGAACCACGCTCTACCTACTGAGACACACAGAACCACGCTCTACCTACTGAGACACACAGAACCACACTCTACCTACTGAGACACACAGAACCACGCTCTACCTACTGAGCCACACAGAACCACGCTCTACCTACTGAGACACACAGAACCACGCTCTACCTACTGAGACACACAGAACCACGCTCTACCTACTGAGACACACAGAACCATGCTCTACCTACTGAGACACACAGAACCACACTCTACCTACTGAGACACACAGAACCACGCTCTACTGACTGAGACACACAGAACCACGCTCTACCTACTGAGACACACAGAACCACCACACCACATGTTTTCTCTCTCTTTTGTAAGAATATATAATATCTCTTTGTCTTGAAGAGAAACATGGGGTGGGGGGGTTATTATCTCGTCTCTGATCAGACATGGGAGTCACGTTCTGCTCTCTGCCACACATTTTACATGAAGGGAAATGTGCGCTCAGCAATATCGTAGAGCTCTCCTTTTTATGCAATTAAAAGGGAGGAATGTTCTCACACGCTCCTCTTTCAGGTTTGAGATAAAGGGCTCATCTGAGCAGAGAAGACCCTGACGTTCTCATTCACCAAACTTGCTGTGTCAACAAAATTAGCATTTTGGCAGAACCGCCCACCTCCCTTCTTATAAAACCGAATTAATTTATTTTAATTGTGTTCGGGGGGGTTCATCTGTGATCGATCAGTCCCTTTCACCTCCTCATGTTTTCCGTTAGGGGGCATTGCTCTGCTGTGATGTTATTTAACTGCTCATCTGCTCCGGGTGCACAGCCCCCCCCAGCAGTGTGGGACAGGACCTCTCTTGGCTCTGGGACTGGAGGCAGAGGAAGTTTAAAAGCCTTTAATGCTTTGCAGCAGTTGCTTCACGGTTTGGGTAGAAGTCCAGGGTATTTATCATCCTCTCCGATGTTCACAGGTGATTTTTTAAGAGTAGCGTAATTTGCGTGCAAGCCCTGCGAGATTGTAATAAGCACCCTGTCAGATCCAGATTTTTTTATATATATATATATTATTATTATTTTTTTTTAATTATTGTTTCAGATTTTTTCCAAATTTTCTCCCAATCTGGTAGCCAATTACACCCTCTATTTATTTAGATTTACCCTCCCCACACGAGTCCGCCACTCGTCTCTACGAGGCAAGCTAATTCTCAGAGGACAGTGAACTCCGCTTCCTTCGAGACGGAATTCGCCCATCGACGTTCTGGAGACTCCCTTACGTGCTTCACGGTGGACCCGAGCCGGCTCACCCTCCCCTCTCCCCCTCCCCCTGGGGCGGACA